>QGSO01000173.1:3328213-3918140 GCA_011037825.1 Carya cathayensis
GTTAATACGTACTCCACAGTTGTTGTGGCCCCACGTATTCAAGTAACATAAAACATAATACGTACTCCACAGTTGTTGTGGCCCCACGTATTCTACATGTCACAATTGCTGTGTCTCATGTAGTGTATGCTCCACAGTTGTTGTGGCCCCATACTTCATGCTCCACAGTTGTTGTGGCCCCATGAATACACATAACATAAAATATAATACGTACTCCACAGTTGTTGTGGCCCCACGTATTCTACATGTCACAATTGCTGTGTCTCATGTAGTGTATGCTCCACAGTTGTTGTGGCCCCATACTTCATGTAACATAAAATATAATACGTACTCCACAGTTGTTGTGGCCCCAGCATTATAAGTAACATAAAATATAATACGTACTCCACAGTTGTTGTGGCCCCACGCATTATAAGTAACATAAAATATAATACGTACTCCACAGTTGTTGTGGCCCCACGCATTATAAGTAACATAAAATATAATACGTACTCCACAGTTGTTGTGGCCCCACGCATTATAAGTAACATAAATATAATACGTACTCCACAGTTGTTGTGGCCCCACGCATTATAAGTAACATAAAATATAATACGTACTCCACAGTTGTTGTGGCCCCACGCATTATAAGTAACATAAATATAATACGTACTCCACAGTTGTTGTGGCCCCACGCATTATAAGTAACATAAATATAATACGTACTCCACAGTTGTTGTGGCCCCACGCATTATAAGTAACATAAATATAATACGTACTCCACAGTTGTTGTGGCCCCACGCATTATACGTATCATAAAATATAATACGTATCCACAGTTGTTGTGGCCCCACGTATTATACGTAACATAACATATCTTATCTTTCTTAATGCATGAGATATTAATTAATATCATATACTTTTCTAACATGGCGTATACTTGTAAATGGCACCATATGATTTAATCATAACATTTCATGGCATACTTAACATGGCATACTTATAACATACATCATTGTATGACAGAAAAGATTATGTAACAGATAATTATTCATGAGAGATTAAATCATACGTAGCAGATAAACATGTAATGACATAGCATGACATGGCATATACGATAACATACATACATAAATTGTAGTTCTCTTACCCATCACACATACACAATAAACTGATAGTAAGTTAGAGGCTAACTTACCTCGATCGTCGCGTTCTATGAGAATAGAGCGCAAAAATGGTAGGCGATGTGTCAGGTTCAGAACAAGGAGCAAATACCGATAGGCTGGAGGATGTTGACTAGACGCCGCAGATGCGATGCAGAGTTTTCAGCTTCTATAGTTAGTTTCTTTTGGGACAGTATTCTAACCTTGTTAATTGAGTTACGCGAGTTACTCGATGAACTGGTTCAATAAGTGTATTTTGGTACTGTAATATAGAGTCTAGTCACCCATGTTTTGAGATTACAGTCTTCTGAGACCCGTACTGTAATCGTGATTATTTATTTTGTTAAGTATGCATGGATTATGTTTTAATTATTTGAGATGTTATAAGTTCGGTGCATAGTATAAAAAAAAAAAAAAAATTATCCGCTGCGAATATTGCATAATGCTAGATGCATGTTAGGAACATTGCATCCTATATGTCATGTTCGGGGGCAGGTAACCTTGTGTTACATGTCCCGACGCTTCAGATGTCCGTCCGATCCCAAACGGAAATCTGAGGGCATCACACAGTTTCTCCAGATGTTTAATTTTTTAATTAGTGTTTTTCTTTTTATTTTTCCAGTCAAAGCATGGAGAAGCGGCGTTTGATATTTTTCGGTGGCCAGCGACCACCACGTACCTCACTGCAGGGTTTCTAATCGGCCAATCTTTTAGATTGCCGAATGTTTTGCCAAAAGGAGCGGTGTGTGATCTTCATGCGCTGGTCAAAGTGTGCGCATGGCCCCACACAGAGGGCTCTGTTGCTGCAACGCACAGTGTTTCTGGGGCCAGTGACTTTGGTAGCTTTAGGATCGATAGTTCAACACACTCCTAGCATGGCGCGTGTTCTTCACACGCCACTACAGCCTCCTTGCTCAGTGTGTTTTCAGTATTATTTCAAGTTTTGTTTTGTTGTATTTCTATTTTTTTGATATTTCTAATGTATTTATGTTATGTTGTATGTGTGAGGTAAAAAGAAAAAGAAATAGACTATTATACATGTTCTCCATAGCAAGAGTACCCTCTCCACCTTTGGAGGATGAGTGATGGTTGTCCCGCTCTTCCTTTAAAGGATGGTGGGTGGATTTCCCTCTCCTCATTTGGAGGATGGGGGTTGGATACCCTTTATTCCTTTGAAAGTTGGAGGATGGTTATTTTTATTTTTATAGAGTGTTATATTCTCAGACAAACTAGGATTGAAATATTTAGTTTTACAGAGTCTCATATCTTAGAAAGTTTTATCATTAGAGAGTTTATAGAAGTTAAAACAATGTTAATTACAAAGAAATTTATGTACGGAGAAGCCCTAAACAGATTAGTAGTTTGGTTTGTAATCTGGATTTTTTTCTATTTTTATTGGTCACAGCTGTAACTTCGGTTTTATTAAATGAAATGAAGTCTATTTCTCATTAAAAAAAAATAATAAAGAATGCAAAAACCAATAAATTGAATATATGTTTAATTTTTGGTGGGTTAATTAATGTCCTTAATTATAGGAATCAAAAGCATTCCTGAAGAATTTACAAAAGCAATTGAAATTAGAAAATGAAAGTCAAAATCATGTGGCTTTTGAGCAGACTCTATTATCAATATTTCAGTCTCTATAAATTAATAATGCCTTGCATTGCACCACGTCACAATGCAATGGCTATACTTTTACGCATTACAAAATAATAAAAACCCTTTCTATTTTAGGTGAAAACTAGTAACAAGTCCCATGCCTATGAAAATATTCTACTTTGCTCTTTAAAAAATATGCTTATAAAAATTATCTCATTTCATTAATGATAAAAGAAATACCTAGATCCTATAAATTAAATAATTATTCTATTATCAAACTGGTCTGTAGTGCAAACCATCCAAATCACTTGAATAGTAAGATTTAAAGCCCAGTTTGGATACAAAAAGGTAGTGTTGAGATTTGGTCGGTCAGGACAGGATCGAATTGGGTCCAGTCTGTTTCAATTTTTATAAGACCGAATTCATTCGATCCGGTTTCGGTCCAATGGGTTTTCAACTCAGACAAGACCGGACCGAAACTGAATGAAAATAATACAAAAATATTTTTTATTATTTATATAAATAATTGTATATAATTAATGATTAATATATCACAATATTACATAAGTATTATATTCTTTAAGGTATAACTATAATATATAGTACTAGTATATATTAATATATTAACATATTATAAGAGTTATAGTATAAATTATAGAATATAAATTTATAATAGTATTAGTATAGTTAACTTAATATGTTAGTATTAAATCATTATAATTACATAGAGTATTATTTAATATAGCATTCTAATTTATCACTAACATATAGTGTATTAGTAATACTAATAGTATAGTTATTAGTTACAGTATTGGTACTAAGTTTATAACTATATATATTTAGATCAATGTATTATTATATTCTTTAATGTATAAATATAATATATAATACTAGTATGTATTTATAATTATACAATTTATTATGTAATTTTCATTTAATAAGTCACTTAATTTAATATTTTTTTTATTAATCGATTTTAGAAAAAAATGGTTGGACCGAATGGACCAGACTGGACCGGTCTAGTCCAGTCCCTAGGGATGTTCGGTTCCGTTTATCATCCCCGGACCAAACTGGACCATTCTTACCCCTGCAAAAAAGGCCCCCAACTTAACTCATTTGATTAAAAAAAATTTAAATTCCCGCACAAAATATAATAAACAATAAATTATATCACATAATCAATGTATAGTGTAGATTAGGGGTGACAATATGCGATACGACCTGTTAATCCAACATGAACACAATACGATAAAAGCAGGTTAAGGTTTAACCATCAAGTAAAAACGGGTTGACCCGTTAAGACATGATTGCTGCTTAACAGGTCACTAACAAATCAACCCGTTATGACCCATTATGACCAGTTTTGACCCATTAAGAAAATTGAATTTACATTTATGCCCTCATACCTAAAATTCAAAAAACACTAACTTTTCCTAACCCATGCCGCCCCCCTTTCACTCTTCAATTTTTTTTCTCAGTCCTCGACTTTTCAGTATTCTCACTCAATTCTTCCTTTTCTTCTCAGTTCTCCCGCCCCTCTTCGACTTCAACCCAGAAATCTATCGCCCACGACATCGTCAAGCTCACGCCCTGTCGCTCACAGCTAACGAGTTTCTCTATCTCATACTCACGGTGGCCCAAAACCATTAGCGTCCTCCTCACACATATATTGTCATTTGTATTACTTTGATTTATTTGTTTGTGTAAGATTTTCTTTCTTTCTTGATCTTGGAAATGCAAAGATTTATTTCTTCTTGTTCAAATATATTGTCATTTGTATCTGGTTTATCCAAATTAAAGTTTAAGTTCTGAGGAAGGAAAAAGAAACAGTGTTTCTGGGTATGATTTTTCTGTGTATGGGTTAGTTTGTAATTGTTGATGGAATTGTAATATTGTAACAAGGAACTGATGAAATGTAAATGGAAGTCTCTATGATGCAATGAAGGTGTTTGATGAAAACCTTCAAACAGTCATACGACTCATACCCTCTGCTCAGCTCCCTCTCATATACGCAGCTTCCCTATAACTAATTATAGAAAATGAAGGTGCATGAACTATCGCAGACTTCCCTCTTCAATTTCCATTTTTTTCTATTTTGGTTTTTTGGTAAAATCATCTAAGGAAAATACAAGTAGTCAAGTATTCAACACAAGTATTTCTAAAGAGGCACTCTCGGTCAACTAACCAACCATCAGAGCCTATGGGGATGTTATGTCATTCCACTCATTATTAAAATTGCTATTATGGATGTTTTTGTTCTCTCTATCATCAACTTTAGATAATGAAATGAATGTTGTCTATTGAATGAAATATATATACACATAACTTTAGATAATGAAATGAATGCTGTCTATTGAATGAAATATATATACACATATTTTCACATTTTCTTTTTCGTTCTTCAGGATCAGGTGTCAAATATACTTACGATCGTTCCTATCAAACATTAGAATAGAAGAGCAAGAAGAAAAGTGGAGGCAGATTCTTGTAGCAGCAAGTGGAACTTTTCATTACTCTTTGTTTGATATATTGTATACAGATAATCATATTTGGGATTGTAATATTAATATTATAATAACGTGTGTTTATTATATTTGGTGCTGTTAGGATTTTAATTTTGATATATTTATTGTTTAGATTGTAATTTCAAACTTGTAATTAGTTTTATATATATTTTTATAGGTATTGTGATTTTAATATTTATATAAAATTAATTAGGTAAAACGGGTTAATGGGTCGTGTTCGTGTCTAAAAAGGTTAAAACGGATCGTGTTGTGTTAACATAAATTAGTTGAAACCAAAATTTTGAATTCTGTTCTGGTGGTCATTCTGATTGAGGCACTGGAACGGAATATTTTGATATTGGTCCGTTTCGGTATACCATTTCGGAATTGTTATTATATAAAAATATATATATATAGAAAAATTATATTATAAAATAATATCAATACAAGTCTTAACATACTTTACCAACACAATCATATAGGGAATATAGATCACTTAGCACTACTTACTCCTGGAGTAATAGTTTCAGTCATTCACAATCAAGTCTTGATCCAAATGAGCTTATTTTTTACTAAGCTGAAGCCTAAATATAATAGATAGATAAATATTATTTACATTAAAAATCATTGTAATTTGATTAGTATGATCTAAAAAATTACTATACATTGTTGTTTTATGAAAATATATTAACAACACTAGATAGCAAGTTTACAAATTGTTGTTTTACAAATAATAATAAAGAAAGAGTACTGAATGATGACAAGCTTACAAATTTTTTAAGAAAAAAAAAACCAATAAAAATAGAGAAGAAAAGTTGTAAAGCTGTTTAAAAATTAAAAAACAAAATAAAAAATAAAGAAACCGTTGTCAGAAAAGTAGAGACATTGACTAATCAAATTAAGTTTAGAAAGAGTACTGTGAGCACTTACCTGTTGCCCATTGTCCTAAACGTGATTTATAAATATTTCGAACCGGAATGCCTGTTCTGGCCAAAATTTTCGGCTGGAATGGATTGGAAAATACTGAAACGATCAGAATTTAGTCCAGAACAGAATAATTCATTACACTGTACCGATTACTATTCTGCTACGAAAAATTCCGACCATTCGGACTAAAACAGAACAAAATTTAAAACTTTAGTTGAAATAGATCGGATCGTGTTGTATCGCGTTAATCTATTTTGTATGATTCACTAATGGGTCTTGTCGTGACAATCCATTATCTTAATAGGTCGTTTTAAGGTTTAGGATTTTGACAAAATCCTTAAGCCTTAACGTGTTGTGTTTGTGTTGACTATTTAAGTATAATGTACATGCTTAAATACAACATGAATATAACTTGTTAACATGATTTAACATATATAATGTAGATGTCTTAAATAATCGTACTTAAATAAAACTAATTTGTTTATAAGTTCAACCATGCATTGACGTTGTAAGAGACTTCAATACAATAAAAATGATGTTTTGTGGCGACTTGAGTTTTGACGCATGGCATCAATTTTGGATTTCCATCGTTTTATATTTGGAGGGTAAGAATTCGTCCATAGAAAATATTTTACGGTGAAAATATATCGTCGCAAATAATCTTTACAGAAAAATTAAATTTCGTCGCTTTTAGTCTTTTATGGCGACATTGGTATGCTGCGTATTGGTTATTTTTGCGGTGGAAAGGATCCCTGTATGAATTGCATTTTTCGTATAAATTGAGCCATTCCTTTTTGCCCCCGATGTGTCTTCGTCCTCCAGCCCGATGCGCTCTCTGTTCTCTGTGAGTTTTCTGCCGTGCCGTCGCCTATCTCGCCTAGCCGGTGAGTCTGAATCCTCCGTCTCTCTCTTTCTCTCTCCCTGTAACTCTCACTTGGTCCCTCTCTCTCTCTCTGTCGTTGATTAGGCTGCCCTATCCTCGCGCCGCTCCACAGCCAACCTATTCCGCCGCCTCCTCCGTTCGGTCTCCATTTTAGTAAGGTCTCTCCCTCTCTCTTTTATCCCTCTCCATACGTTTCTCTCACTTTACCTCTCTCGATTTCGCCCTAATTCTCCTTCTGTGGTCGTAACCCTTTCTCTCTCGGTTCCACTTCCATCCATCGTCATCTCCCTCATTCCATCCCTATCTCTCTTTCTGCTTTAGGCTATCTGTCGTACCTAGTAGCTGCCGCCGGAGCCTACCTCACCGCCCCACCTCGATACGATCACAGACCCTATCCCTAAGGGCTATCCTTTCCTTTCTATTTCTGCTTTTGGTTTTTTGGATTTGTTTCTGTTTTTTCACTTGAAAGAAAGTGAAAGTTGCTCCGCATGAATTAGAACATACTTGTTCTCCATGAATTGCAAGTGCGGTGAAAGTTTTTGAAGTGTGGACTATTCTAGGTTTAATTTTGTTCGTTTTTTAGTATGTGGGATTAATTCTTATTCTAATTACAAAGCAAAGAAACTCTGGAATTGAGAACGAAACATAGGGAAATAAACCAACAAAATGGATTTAGTTTGATGGCTAGGAGGCATGCAGCTAGCAGACAGTTGAGTCAAGATGCCGTCTTAGTAGATTATGTTTTCTAGTAGGAAGCATAGAGAAGTTGGATCTATTGAAGCATTACTTAACCCCATTAATTATTGTGCACTCCAAGTGTTATGGTTTTTCAAATTACATTCTTGGTCCTTTTTCTTACTTGATCAATAAAACATGACAGGAAAAAGGTTGAGAATCTTGAAATTTATATATCCTTCCATGTATGGTTTGACACATTTGTTACTGTTTATGTGAATAGTCTCCTTATGTTGCCACTCCTTATCAAATGTTGCCACTCCAGTTTCAATTCCCAAAAGAATTGTCTGAGCTTCATCCATGAATTCCAGGAATTACAAAGTTAAGAAGCAGAATTCAGGTCTAGCAGTTTTTCGCTTGCAACAATTACGTTAAGCTAGGTTAGTCTTGTTTGATTCTTGATCCTTATAAATTACGAAACTTCTAGTTTATTATATTGGGTTCAATCTTAGGACTTCGATGTTCAACGTGTCAGACTTAATTGAGAGTTTGATATGAACGCTAATTCTGGGGGACCCTCATCGAAATCGAAGGCCGGGTCATTGCAACCCTCAGAAACTTCGTTTAAGCGTAAACGTGGAGTCTTCCAGAAAGAATGTGCGTATGTGAAAACGTTTTTGCTTTGCTGGGTTTGCTTCAGAGCTTGTTTTATCCGCCTAATTCTTCTCTTGGATTTTAATAGTGCAGCATATGATGTATGGTTTTGGAGATGACCCCAATGTAAGTAGAACTTTCTATTGTATAATGGTCTGTGCTTGAAGACGTGGATACCCATAACTGGTAATCAACCGTGAGAAACTATATCTTACAACTTACCCATAAGTTGTAAGATATAGTTTCTCACTGATTGGTGACTTTTTGAAGTTATAGTGCACTTGTTCATTGTGACTTGGGTACAGTTTGGATTTTACTAATAAAAAAAAAAAGCCTAATATCTTGGATATTATAATGAAGTCTGAAATTGTATTGCAAATGCAATTGTATGCATCTCATTTGTCAATTACTTGATTACTGAAATTTTCTGCATCTCTGTTGTAAGATATAGTTTCTCACGGTTGATTGGTGACTTTTTGAAGTCATAATGCACTTGTTGATTGTGATATGGGTACAGTTTGGGTTTTACTAATAAAAAAAAGCTTAATATCTTTGATATGAGAGTGAACTCTGAAATTGTATTGCAAAGGCAATTGCATGCATCTCATCTGTCTATTACTTGACTACTGAAATGTTCTGCTGTTGTTATGACCTTTCATTGGACAGAGTTCCTACCATTTCCTGTTTTTACTTACTGCATTTGTTAAAGCATTGTGTATTGAATATAATATTATTTACATGGAATTTTCGGATTATAAAGAATTATAAAGAATTAAAGGTGCAATGAGAGTACCCAAGTTAAGCAGTATAGCATTTTTTGATGTTCCAATATAAATGGTTTTTTTATAAGTTAGTAAATGTTTCTTATTCCATTATCAGCCTCTTCCAGAGAGTGTGGCACTTGTGGAGGACATCATTGTGGAGTATGTCACCGATTTGGTAGGTACTTCTTTGGGTACTCATTATTTCTTATTTTATGCCAGGTGTATTATGGGTCTTTTAACTTGTTTCTTAATTATTAAAAAAAAAAATACCTTTTTGACTTTTCTGAAGGTGCATAAAGCCCAAGATACTGGATCAAAGAGAGGAAAGCTATCGGTTGAAGATTTCCTGTATTTGATACGCAAGGTACTTTGATTAGTTACCATTTCACCAAAAAATTTCACTTCACTAACAGAGAATTTCTTTATGGCTACATGTGGTTTGAAGCGTACTATTTACCAAGCTCACTTTGCTTTACTTATATGTGCAAGTTGACCCCATGCAGGTCTCATATATATAATGCAATTTGAATATAGCATAACAATTTCACATTGTTTGCCTGAGCCAAAAGCATTCATACACTTTGATTTTCTTTTCTATTGAAAATGTTTTAAAGAACCTACGTGGAAAGAACTTTCCTTTAATTTTTTCCCCATTTCAATACTATTTTAAGGAGAAAGGCTTATTATTTCATGTTTGGTGCCGTTGAACCTCACCAAAACAGGATCCTTCGGACCCCAACTGCTAGAACCATGCAAGGAGAAACTCTTTAGTTAACATCATCCTCCACCCCAATTTATTCCTCTTCTCTTTAGCTTAATTAAATTGGTGGCAGATAAATTCTCTAATATTTCTTGATCTTGTAGTCTGGAGATGTTTGATGTGGGATATATGCTGCTGCAAAATGTTCTTGCTTGAAGTCTGTTGTATTATTTGATAGCAAACAAATGTCAATCTCACTCTTTGATGCTGCAGGACACGCCAAAACTTAACCGCTGTACAGAGTTGCTTTCTATGAATGAGGAGCTCAAACAAGCCAGGAAGGTTTTTGAGTCAGACGAGGAGAAGCTGAGGAAGGTATTCGAGGCAGATGAAGAAAGCTAGCGTCAAATGTGTAACATGTGGGTGTTTTATTCAATTAACACCCACATGTTAACTTTCTCTAGACGTGGGAGTTTCACTTCTCTGGACGGTAGTTTTTTGGCTTATAATTAGGATTTAGGTGTAAGCAACATATCTTGAATTCGACATTTTGTCTCGAAATACAAATGTATCCCTTGCATGAGGTCAGAGATGGAGATGAGGGTTGTTGAATTGTGTAAACAGCTGGGAATTTTAATAGTAAAGCAATCCAAGCCTATAAATGGAGTTAATATTCTAACAGGCCATTCCGATGATGTCTAAAAAATAGTCACTAATAAAATATTGCCACGTACAACTTCTAGGAAACTTATCTTGAACCACAATAGAAGATGAGTTACATATTTCTGTTGTGAAATAAAGATGCCTTCTTTGGAACGAGCTACTTCAATTCCCAGAAAATACTTTAGTCTTCCAAGTTCCTTTATCTCAAATTCTCTAACAATACACCTTCTCAAGGCTTTATTCTCCTTCTCATCATTACCTGTCACAATTATGTCATCAATATATACCAAAAGAGTTGTGACTCGCCCTGCATCTGAGTACTTAACAAAGAGTGTATGATCTCCTTGACTCTGTCTGTATCCAGTGGCAAGCATTACTTTGGTAAACCTTCCAAACCAAGCTCTTGGTGATTGTTTAAGACCATAAAGTGTTTTTTTCAATCTACAAACTTTATTACTTTTCAGATTTCCTTTGAAGCCTGGAGGAACATCCATGTATATTTCTTCCTCCAACTCACCATGAAGAAAGGTGTTTTTTTATATTGAATTGCTCCAAGTACTAGTCAAAGTTAGCAGCACTCTTACCGTACACATCTTAGCCACTGGAGCAAATGTTTCCTAATAGTCAACACCATAGGTCTACGTGTATCCTTTTGCCACTAGTCTGGCCTTGTATCTCTCCAAGGAACCATCTGACTTGTACTCCACTGTAAACACCCACTTGCATCCCACAGCTTTCTTCCTGGGTGATAAATCCACAATTTCCCATGTTTGATTTTTCCTTAGTACCTGCATCTCTTCATTCATATCATTTCTCTAATTCTCATTAGATAATGCCTCAAATAAAGTATTAGGAATAGGAATGGTATTTATGCTGACTAGAAAACTCCTATGTGATTGTGAGAATTTTCTAAACGACACAAACTTTGATAAAGGCTACAATGGGTGTTTAGTGCATTCTCTTTGCCTTTCCTAATAGCAATAGGAAGATCATGATCATGAGTTGATGGAGGAGAAATATCGGGACTTACCTCATTCTCAAGATCTGGAGTTGAAGCTTGAATTTGCTCAGGATTAGGGTCCGGATCTCTCCGTCTTGAGTAAACCTGCACAAATCTTCTAGAGTCACAAAATTCATCATTCTCCATCACAGTTTGAGATGGTTTAGCAGGTATGGAAGTGGATTGGACAAATTCATGGGCTGAGTTTGAGGTTTGAGGAATTGAAGGATTCCATGGTAAGTCAAGTAAAAACAAATCTTTGTCCTTATCTTCAATGAATGACGAGGGCTCCCCCTGAAGATAAGGCTGAGTAAAGTATGATTGTTGCTCCTCAAAGGTGACATCAATAGAAACAAAGAACTTCCTGGTAGGTGGATGATAACACTTGTACCCCTTTTGGGTTGATGAATACCCCACAAAAATACACTTAACTATTCTTGGATCCAGTTTTCCTCTTTGATGGTTGTGAATATGAACAACGGCTGTGCAACCAAAAATTCATGGAATGAGATGATTTGTTATTCTTAGATCAGGATAAAACTGAGAAAGTGTCTCCATTGGTGTTTTAAACCCTAGCACCCTTGATGACAGTCAGTTTATGATATATGTAGCTGTGAGTACGACCTCCCCCCAATAAGTTTTTGGAACATTTTGATGGAAAATGAAGGCTTGGGTTGTGGCTAGCAAATAATCATTCTTCCTCTCAGCAATGCCATTTTGCTATGGGGTATTAATGCAAGAGGGTTCATAGATAATACCTACCTTCTTTTTGGAAGTAAGGAGATAAGATACGATTGAAATAATCCCGTGTATTATCCGATCTAAATTTTTTGATTCTAATACCAAACTGGTTTTGAACCATGTTATGAAAATTTGGGAGCACACTGCTTACATCAGATCTGGTTTTGAGGAGAAAGATCCAGGAGATTCTAGTGCAATCATCGATAAAAGAGACAAACCATCGTGAACCTGAAACATTTGGAACTGTGGAGGGTCCCTTGTATCACTATGAATCATAGCAAATGGAACTAAACTTCTCTCATTACTTATTGGAAAGGGTACACGTTTATGTTTTGCAAACTCACATACATCACAGAAAAAAAGTTCAGAATTCAGCCCTTTAAACAATGAAGGAAACATAGTTTTTAAAACTCCAAATGATGGGTGCCCTAGTCTAAAGTGATGAAGCCAAATGGGGTCTCTATTGGTAGAGATAATTTATTCCTGACAATATTTGATATGCATGATTCCTCAAGATAGTAGAGCCCATCCTTCTCCCTAGCAAGTCCAATCCTCTTCCCAAATCCCGGTCCTGAAATACACAGTAAGAGGGATAGAAAACCATATTGCAATTAATATCATGAGTTAGTTTTTGGATGGATACTAGGTTGGTGGATAATTTGGGGACATGAAGAACATTTTTTAGGGTAAGAGATGGAGTGCATGGATATCCCCTAGACCAGCAATTGTAGTGAGAAGAACCATTAGCAACGACTATTTTTTGATTGCTTGGGCATGGGTTATAAGTGTTAAAATGTAGTGAAGAGTGAGTAATATGATCTGTGGCTCCTGAGTGAATAACCCATAGATTCCTAGTAGGTTCATCTGAGACATTTAATCCTTGAGAAATAGAGAACTTACCTGAGAGTGCAAGAGAACATGCACAGTGCACCAATAAGCTTCTCCAATGATCCCAAAAGGCTCCTAAATTTCTCAATCTCTTCTTTATTGAGCTCAACCAAATTTTGGGAATTTTCTTGATGTTGCTAATTTGTGGGTTGAATCGTGGTGAAGTAGGCTTGGTTTGGATTCCGCTTCTGTCATCCTTGGTAACCCCATTCTTTGCTTGGTGGTTTGCCATTCAGCTTCCAACAATTTTGTTTAGTATGCCATGGTTTCTTGCAATAAGTGCACCAGACGACATCTTTGTTATCTCGTCCCGAGATCTCTCTTCACGTTCTCTTGTATTGGTTGCTGCTCTGTTTTAGTCACCATGGTTGAACCTTCCAGAACTTGGGGTTCCAGCATAACTCCCCTGCGACTTTCCTCAGCACGAATCAAAGAGATAGTCTCATTAAGAGATGGTACCTCTTCTTTGCAGAGAATTTGGACCCTGATCTGATCAAATTCTACATTGAGTCTTGCAAGGAAGTCGTAGACTCGATCCTTTTCAATAAAACTTTTTAAGATGATAGCATCTGGTACACATTTAGTCTCTATGCACTAGTAATGATCAAGTTCCTGCCACAGATTTTTCAGCAAGTTGGCATATTCAGTTACAGTTTTACTGCCTTGTCTAGTTGCACTGGTCTTGACCTTGATCTCGTATACTTGAGTTGCATCACAGGCCTTCGAGTACGTCTGTTGAACCTCATCCCAAATTTCTTTAGCTGAGGATAAAAACATTTAAGTGTCGCTAATCTCTGGGTTCATCGAATTCCATAACCATGACATGATCATGGAATCTGCTTCATCCCACACATCATACCATGGATCTCCTTCCTTCGGTCCAGTCCCTAGGAGATGGCTAAGCTTTCCCTTTCCCTTCAAATAGGTTTGAATAAATTGGGACCACTTCAAATAGTTCTTTCCGTTTAGCCTATATGCTGCTTGAATGTTTTGCAAGTCACCAGATGACTGAGGTGAAAGGGCGTCCTTAGATTGTGCCGCCATAGTATAGGATACTTTGATTTCAGTCATTGATTCACGGTAATGAAGGCCAAGAGTCCCAGAAAAGAGCCTAAAGCTCTGATACCATGTGGGAAAAAACGAATCAATTGTATTGTATGATTGTAGTCTTTACACAGACTATATATATACGATTATATGGATGATTTACAGAGCTAATTACAAGGAAAATAAAATAGAAAACTTTCCTTCCTAAAACAGGTTTTTATATCAATAGGATTCCTTAATGGTTATCCCCTAATCCTAGGGAAGTCAAAGATTCAAATATATAGGTTTCCTAATATACCAAAGATTGAGGGAATCAATTATCTATTTTTCAACAGACATTCCTCACCGTATTTCCTCTTTATTATAAATGAAATGGCTTAAGAGTTTTTTTTTTAAAAAAGAAAGAGAATATGAAATAGGTAATAATGTTAAAAAAAAAATAGCATCTAAGAGCTAGTGTCAACAAATAGATGGAGATAGCATAAAATTGCCCAACTGAGGATGCAGCTGCAGTGTACAGAAAATAATATGGAGCCAAACCAAGATATCTACTGTGGCCAAAAATAAATAGTACTGCCTGCCAACTAGACACAAGGAAAAACAGGAATAAATACTTCACTAGAATTTATTGACAGAATTGTATACCAACTATATTATTATTTAATGAAAATTAGTTCTATAAAGCCACATCATCCACGCCTCATTTTTGTTATTATTAAATGTAAATTAAGTTAAACTTACAAACTGAAAAAGTATTATATCATTAGCAAATAAAATTACTATTAACAAATTAAGCTAAATTTTAAAATAAAACTTAGAAAATTATTTAAGCTATACTATTCCTAAGCATTACACATGCTTACAGCAAGTTCAATTAGAAATCATTGATAATTTATACGACTCCTAGAAGGTTAATCGGAACACAAGGAGCTCAAAATATGAAATTATAAATGGTCTTTTCAACCCATCTGCTGGCAGATATGAAATAAGGCAAAGGAATAAAATACTAATTAAACAACAAAACAATAGAAAATTAAAATATGGATTTCAATTCTTCCCGTTTTAAATTTCTCAGATCGGGCAGTCATCAATTCTAGTTACTAATTCATTTCGAATTTGTTAGGACTGGTATGCAAGTCGCCTAGTGCTTAAGAAGAACATGTTCTAAGACTACATATCTGAGATGAGAATATACCTTCAATGATCCTCCCATGTATAAATCTTCCAAATTTACGTCCAAATCATAATCACATCATTGCCTTTATGATTGAGCTGAATTATTGCATATTTAAGCCATATGGATGAATCTAAAATGCCACACTTGACTCTACTGGAAAAAATTATGTCTATGCTCTCTGTTCATGATAATGTTGAATCCAAACATGACGATCAATCTAGGGCACAAAATACTATGCCCCAGACTAAGGGGGCTGATATCGTTGAGGAGCTGAAGTTGAGGATAGTGTTTAAATCTGAAGAGGAGTTACTTTCTTATTATAAAATATATGAGCAACAATGTGGTTTTGGGACAATTACACAATGGAGCCATAGGTTTGAGGATGAGAGCCTTATATATGTTACATTGGGTTGTCTCAGTGTGGGAAGGCACAGAACCATACGTCAAATGTTGTGAGGCCACGTTTGACATCAAAGACAGACTGTAAGGTAAGAATAAATGTTACGTTAGAAAAAATGGTGCTGAAGGTGTCAAGTGTTAACAATTCCCATAATCAGGGCTTAAGTCCACAAAAGTCGAATTTCAATAGAAAAGTGAGCGAGTTTATTAAGAGAGTGTTAAATAAAAATGATCAGACTGGGATAAGAATGAACAAGAGTTTTGCCTCTCTTGTGCAGGAAGTGGGTGGGTTTGAGAACTTGCCATTCAATGAAAAAGACTCATAATTATATTGACAAGGCACGCTACTTTCAACTTGGGAAAGGTGGCGTTGGAGCCCTTCATGAGTATTTTGCTAGAATGCTACAGGAATGACAGATTCTTTTCACTAATGGATATAGATGATGACGGACAGTTGATGAATGTATTCTGGGCGGATGTACGAAGAAGGGCAGCCTACGAATATTTTGGTGATGTCGTCACATTCGACATGACATATTTGACAAACAGATATGGGATGCCATTTGCACAGTTTGTTGGTGTAAACCACCATGACTAGTCAATTCTGTTGGGGGTATGATTAATTTCTAGTGAGGATACAGAAACGTTTACATGGATATTTTAGACTTGGTTGAACTGTATGGATGGTGAAGCTCCCAAGGCTATTATCATAGATCAAAATAGAGCCATAAAAAATGTAATTGCGCTCGTCTTTCCAAATAGCCGACACAAATTTTGCTTATGGCACATATTGAAAAAATTACATGAGAAACTAGGTTCACATGGTATATACAAAACTGGGTTGAAAAGTCAGTTGCTAAATTGTGTGTATGAGTCTCAAACAATAGAGGAGTTTGAGGGGTCTTGGGAAGTGTTAATTACGAAGTATAACTTGTAGGAGAATGCTTGGTTATAGAATTTATATGCTGAGCATACGTATTGGGCACAGGTATTCATGAAAGAACTTTTTTGGGATTGAATGAGTATAACCCAATGAAGTGAGAGCATGAATGCATTTTTTGATGGTTATGTTCATGCGAGGACAAACTTAAAAGAGTTTGTCGATCAATTTGATAATGCGTTGAGGAAGAAAATTGAGAATGAAAATGCGATGGACTTCCACTCATTCAATGTCGCAATTCCCATCGTCTCTCCACCTCCACTTGAGAAAATATTTCAGAATATATACACTTGCAATAAATTTAGAGAAGTTTAGAAAGAAGTAATATGGATGCTTGCAACTCTTCCAACTCTACACCAGAAGGATGGTGTAATTACAACGTACCATGTAGAAGATGAAGTGAACGTTGATGATTTAATCACGGAGGTGACCCACTCGGTGTACTTTAATGAGACCGAATGTGAGGTGAAGTGTTCATGTGCCTTGTTCGAGATGAGAGTGATATTGTGTAGACATGTATTAGGCATTATGAGAGTTAACAAAGTCCGTTCAATTCCAGAAAAGTATATATTAGATTGATGGAGAAAAGACATAAAAATGTAGACATGTATTAGGCATTATGAGAGTTAACAAAGTCCGTTCAGTGCCAGAAAAGTATATATTAGATCAATGGAGAAAAGACATAAAAATGACATACACTCTTATACGAAGTAGTTATAACATAGTTGATGAGAGGCCTGAAGTGATTAGATATTCAGATATCATCAAGAGATGCTACGAAGTAGCCACAAATACAGCTTCATGTGATGAGCACAAAGGATATGCTAGCTAAGTTAGATAGAATGAACTTAGGCTACCGCACCAACAAGCCGCTCAATTAAACTTGTTCGAACCTTGTAGTGAGAGGAAAGTCAGTCTATCATCTCTCAGAAAAAATAAATCAATGATTGAGAGAGTCAAACCCACAACGAAGAAGGCTACTCAAAAAGGAAAATGTAAACAGGTAAACTCAATGCTTTGTTTTAATTATTTTAGGTTCATAATGTGTAATTTTTTGTTAAGAGTATTGATATATATATATTTATATATTTGTTTTTGCTTTGTAACTGCATGGAAGAGAAGGCGAATTTGTTGCGACCTCTAGGAATTTATTTGGCCAAACAGCTGTTGGGACACAACAAAGTATTGACATTCAGGTTACAAATGAGTTTTTAATGTTAGGAGAAATTATGTTGTGTTTTAAATGATAGGAAAAATTATATGCTCTACGGGTTAATTTGCTCTAATTATTTTTATGTATTGTTAGCTGCCTTAAAACACTACCGAAATGTTGGACTTTAGTGGAACTGAGTTAGGCTTTGTAGTGATTGACAGTCAAGAAAGTGTAAACCATCTTGTTTAACTTGGTCATACTCTCTGAATGTTCATTAGTTTTGTTTCTTATTTTGGTTCGATTTTAACTATTATATTATGTTCACATATGCAACTTGGAGTGGATGGAACTCAGCCGAATAGCTTGCTTGGGACACAACCGTGGCAATAAATAAACTTTATGGGGTTTGTATCTGGGATGCTTATTGACTAATATTTTTTCTAATTTTCTTGCTTATGGGGGAAAAAAAATCTCACTTTATGGGGTGTGTACATGTATGTTAGTCTAGTTTTATTGAATTTTGCATCGTGATGATCAAGCTATTTCTAAAGGTAAATTTTCTGGCCTACTGGGTGTGGTGGAGTATTAATATATATGTGATTGTAAAGGAAGTTTTCTTTAAGGATTTTCAGTTAGCTTGGGTTTGGGTACTTTAACTTGTGCTAGATCTTTTGCTTTAAAATATAGTTTCATCTTAATTTATGCAATCGATTGAGCATATATAATTGATTTGGTGTGCTCTGATTTCAGTTTGAAAATGGGTAGATTCATGGTAGTTTTGTACAAATATAGGAAGATTAAGGGGAATTACGTTGGGGAGTCGAGCTGCTTGGTGTCTAGTATCTTGGGTGACGATGTGATGTTCAAATTAGTGGAGCAAAATAGATTACTTTAGATGTTGTAATTATTTTTTGAATTGATTCCATGCTTCTTAGCAAAGCTGGGAAGAAACTGTATTGACATATTAATGTGAATGAATGAATGATATTAGCAAGATGAACAGGTTTGAGAGATATTTCAAATTGCTTTAGATGTTGTAATTATTTTCTGAATTGCTTCCATGCTTCTCAGCGAAGCTGGGAAGAAAATGTATTGACATGTTAATGTGAATGAATGAATGATATTAGCAAGGTGGTCATTCTTGAGAGATATTTCAAATGAATCATTGGATAGGTGAAAGAAAGAAAGAAGCCTTTATACGGTTGCGCGATTATAGACCACTTTTTTTGTTGTTCTGTGTTTTTTGGGTCATAATTATTAGTAAGTGTAACCTAATTGTAGCTGCATTTAAGAAGTAACAACCTTGACACAGCCCTTGTTCAGCCTGAAAAAATCTGATTTATTTAGTCGCTTCCTATATTACATTATGAGAGTTATTTTTCATTGAAGTGATTAAAATCAACAATTCAAAGTTCAGTAGCATTGCTCTCAAAATGAATGACTAGCCAAAAGGCATGATTTTTTTCACTTCCAAACCAAACATATGAAACTTATTTACAGAACGTCAGCCAATAAAGAAAGTGGAGGGAAAAAGGAGCTCAAATTGCACATAAATCAATAGGCTCGGATCCATCCCTAAATGAATTTCCCAGAAAGAAAAAAAGAAGCAATGACCATCTTTTCTTTTCCCTATCCCTTCACCTTTAAAACCCATTGTTACTAATGATTTTGATGCAATTCTAACATTAAAAATATACAGAAACTTTCGTGAGTTTTTTTGTAGCTTTCAAGGCATGTCAGTGAATCAGTAGACTATCAGATCAAGACTAACTGTCATACTTCCCAAATACTTTGAATTACCTGCAATATATTATTCCGAGAAAACAGAATCAGCAATCACATTCAGCTATACAAATTGCCTACTTTTTCAAAAGTTCTGTCCCACTTGTTCCAAAATACTCAACACATATAGAACTTACAATATTAAAGGCATTTCCAAAACTACTAGTCTAAAACACAGATTCACAAATGTTCAGATTTATATACTAAGTTTTCGTTTAGTGGGTATTCACTGTGATCGTATCAAGTACAAATAAAGTAATATAGAAATTGCCCAATAGATATGAAGATGTATGCGTTCATGCCTCTCTTGACAATTTCTCCCTCTCTTTTTCAAACCTCTTCCATCCAATTTCAAGCCTCTTCCATCCAATTTCGAATCTCTTCCTCTCTCTTTTTGAACCTCTTCCTCTCTTCTTCGAACCCCTTTCTCTATTTTTCGAAGCTCTGCCTATGTTTTCCGAAGCACTTCCTCTTTTTGACACATCTCAATTTCTATTTTCACAAGTTCTTTTTCGCTTGCTTGATTGCTATCTGTCTATTTGAAATAGTTGCAGTGTGGTAACCCCTGTATAAACAAACAAACGATTGAGAATGTAAAATATCAAAATTTTTAGGCAAACCCAAATGCAAGTCAAAGTAACAATACCAAGGTACAAAATTTTTAGTCAAACCCAAATGCGAGTCAAAGTATGATTAACAAAAGAAGATGAAGAAACTAATGATGATACCTTTTCTTCAGACAACACGTTTCCAATCTACGATACAATATACTATTGCTAAAAAAATAGTATTTTTCATTCACTGTTTTCTGTTGGGGTTTAGAAGTACTTTTTTAGAGAAGAGAGGTGGAGTATTTGTTAAGATTAATGGAGCATGTGGGGGCATATCTTTCGATGCACAAAATTGTAGTATTAACAATTGTCAATGGACAAAACTGCACAAGACAAATCGAGATTAATGCATCATTAGTGAGGAAAGAATATCTTGCAGTGTAGAGTAGATCATATCTATTGGAAATTGGAATATAATATGCTCAACAAGTTACACACACACACACACACACACACACACATATATATGTCTCCACCCATATCTCGAATATTTTAATCCACCAAATTAAAAGAATACCAAACTTATCTAGAAAGTGTGTTCTTCTTTATTGGTAAGATCTTCAATTTTGTTAGTCATATATGTTTATATAGTGTAAAACAAATTATAAAAGTAAAACAAACTAATAAAAAAAAAGGGGTTGTGCCATGAATGCAGGCATATATACTGATCCATGTTAATGCATTCAAGTGGCAAAGTTGGCTTTATTGTTGCAGACAAAAGGGGCTAGCTAGCCTTTTTTTTTTTTTTTTTTAAGTTTGTTGTCTTCTTCTTTTCATCAGCTTCTTTTTCTCCAACTTTGTCTACAATGCAACATATGCTAATTTCAGAAGAATCAGAACCTAGCTAGTGAATATGACTTGCCAAATAATGGTGAAGGAATACTTCCAAACAATGTAGCATCATATACATGATGCAAGCACATGCAGTACCACACCAGGCTGTATAGGAATATACATTAATATATATACATATATATATATGTACGTATAACCACAAGAAAGTAGAGTTGATTGCATACCTATGAAGTCACTTTATTTACTCAGAGAATCCTCAAACCATTTTACATTAGATGTAGTTTTGTAGAGAAAACTGTTAATTTTTAAAGGAAAATTTATAAAGAGCTAATGCTAACCTGGTAGTTAGCATTGTATGAAAAAATCTACATTTGAACTCAAGTAGCTACTTAGTTTTATGAATAACCAGGCAACCATGTCATTCATTCTACGTTTCAAATGCCCATAAATTTAAAGTCAATGAGTTTAAAGTTTGGCATGGTCGTATAATATTACGGGGTTTAAAATAGGACATCAAAACCAAACAGGACATCAAAACCAAAACTATTATGGGTTTCAAGATTAAAAGACTAGCCATAAAAAAAAGGAATTAATTTTCTCATAGAAACCCTAAAAAAAATCTTTGTACAGATTAGAGGCTTCTAAAAATTCATCAAATCCAAAAAAAAAACCATATGCAGATTGCAGCAACACGTAGAGATTGAATAACCAAAACTGCAATTTATATCATATGTTATAGATTGAATAACCAAAAGTAGGAGAGAGAGAGAGAGAGAGAGAGAGAGAGAGAGAGAGAGAGAGAGAGAGAGAGAGAGAGAGAGAGAGAGAGACTTGTTAAGCTCGATTTAGGGTTTCCCAAACTCCTCGGATCTACATTACGGAGTCCACAAACAACAACGATCAAAATGAAAACCAAAATTGTAATATATATCATAGATAATATATCAAATAACCAAAAGCAGGAGAGAGAGAGAGAGAGAGAGAGAGAGAGAGAGAGAGAGAGAGAGAGAGAGAGAGAGACCTATTACGATTTAAGGCTTCCTAAACTCCTTGGATCTACGCTGCGAAGTCCTTGGATCAAAATGAAGAACCACAAGACGGGGAAGGCATCTTCGGGCTTCAGTCTTTAGCGAGAGTGAGTGTGGGGGGGGATTGATGGGGGGGAGATTTTGATGAGGAGTTTCACATGGGGGAAGAGTCAGTTGAGAGAAGTTCAGAACGAAAAAGAGGGAAAAACCAAAGGAAAGGAAAATGCATGGTTGAAGCAAATTTCATCTCTTTTCGCTTTAGATGAAACGTACTGTTTCATTTAGTCCACATCAGCATTGGTGCACAATTCGGTCCGCTACTCTCCTGCAACAAAACTTTTCCAAAAATGATTCCATTATCATGCGAGCTTTATTAGGTACAAGCAAGTTTATGCACAAATTCGCAAACCGATAAACTTTTTTATTTAAAAAAAATATAAAAAAAATTTTGAGAGAAAAAAATCTTCTATCTCATGAAAATGATTTCCGTCTTCAATTCATATCTTTTCGTTAAACATATGCCTTACATATGAATATTGATACGTGAATTGGTGCAAGAACTCTACTTGCAAGAAAATTTTTCCTTATCATGCGCACCCCAATGCGTGCTGGAAAAGTCTAGTCCATTTCGCTCACTCCCAATGTGCAACCCTTACCTAGCATGCCACAGATTTAATAAAGAAAAAATCTAATTGAAAGCACAATTGCGCACTAATATGTGCATCAATCGAATGTGATTGGTCAAAAAGTTGATTTGATTGAAAACAGTACTAATTTAAATTTTAAATATGAATGAATTAGTATTGATATGCAAATTAATTTACGAATTTGTTTGTATATGCAAAACTCTTAAATAAAACGGTGCGGATCATTGCGAGCGGGAGATGAAATTGTGAGGAGACGGGCGGTATTTCAAACTGATCAAATAAAACGCACCGTTTTCATCCTAATCATATAGACAGCTAGCCATTCCCCTTCCCCTTCCCCTTCCCCTTCGCACTCCATCTGCTCCAGCTACTCTCCTCCGTCCCGCGAACAGGAGACAAAAATTGCAGTGCCCACTGCCCAGTCCATCTGCTCCAATGCTCTCCTCCCTCCCGCGAACGAAAGATGAAAGCGAAACCAACTCTTCCCCTTCGGTATCTCTCTCTCTCTCTCTCTCTCTCTCTCTCTCTCTGTGATTTTGCGATAAGTTTAGGTTGATTGGGTTGTTTGGGTATGAGGATGGTTACGTGACACAGAATGTGGCCATTAAATTTTTGATTTCATGTAATCAGAATTTTGGAGATTAAAATCTGACATCTGGGATCCGAAGCCTCTCTATTGAGTACTAGGTTTTACCCTGACTGTTTATTTGACATTTAATATAGTTTTGGAAGAATTTCCTTTACCCAACGAAGAAATGATTACATTTTCTAGTATGATATTGGCCATCTTGTTCTTTAGGCATTGTGAAGGAACTTTTAGGAACAGAATGTGTCTATTCTCAGAACACTTTTAATTTTATCGCTAAATGGGTCGCCTCCTTGATGGGTCTGATAAATTACAAGAATACAAAAATGTGTAATTTATCTCTGAGATTTCATAGAACAGACTCCTTGATGGGTTACTTTGTTTGGGATTTCATATTCTTGTAGTCTTTGGTTGTTGTCAGGTTGAGCTTGATCCTCCGAAGCGTGCAAATTCAAGGTGTAGGTTTTTCTCAAGTCAAAAGTTCTGCTTTCCTTGACAACATGTGAGTAGATGCCTAAAAAGCTAAACTTTTTGTTTTTGTCTGATAAATGTACCATGCTCAAGATTAACCCATTAGCCATGCTCCAATTCGACCAACAGAGTGGCTGTTGCACGCTGCACAAATAACATCTCAATTATTGTTAGTTTTCTTTTCCCCTCTTTCGAGCAGAATAAACCTCACCTGAGTTTATTAAAGGTAATTTTAAACTTCTATATGTCCTTTGTATTATGAAGGAACCAGTAATGGCAGAATTTATATGTTCCTATGTTAGATTAGGGGAGTCTATAATGGTTTGTCATTTCTTTTTGTGCACCTGAAAATATTTAGGACAGGCTACAATGATGCCACGAATGACATTGCCTTGAGTGATGTCACCTGGAAAATTTTGCAGATAAGATAAAAATAAGATATTATAATTTTTTTTTTTATCTTTTATTCCCAAAAACTCTATAAAATGTCGTAACTTAAATCATTTTATTACTGTTAATAGATTTCTAATCTCATCTCATGTTAACATTCAAACGGGCCTAGGACCAAATGGCTCGTTCCCAAAAGCTTTTAGAGAGAGATTCTCCTCATTCTCTCTAGAAAACTCCATCACTACAAGTGCCGTTGCTGGAGAGCCCACCCTCATCTCCTTCCCCTTTCCATTTTCGCAATGTGTATACACTTTCATGGTAATGTTTTTTTCTCCCCCTCCGCCGATTTAGTTTTGATCAAATCTGCTGCTCTTCGGCCACCATCCGCTGACATGCGCCCCACTACCCCCCATCCTACAGCCGCCGATCTACTGGGACAATGTGGAGTCGTGCCAAAAAGCTAGGCGCATGGCACTCAAGCGGGGCTTGTTTCCACACGTGGTCTTCACGCTCCGACGCCTGCGATGGCTACACACGCCATACCAGCAGATTCCCCACGCCGAGATCTTCCAGATCTGGCCTACCCTGTCTCCATTCCATCGGCGTGTGGTTGTCACGCGCCATCACATATTTGCAGAAAGGCAGATGACCGGCCGGAGATTAGTCTACCCAATGCCGTGTTTTCCACTATGTTATCGCTTTTCCTAACCGGTGATCTTGAAAAAGGGACTACGGATCTCTCCAAAAATCTCCTCAAGACAACAAATTGTAGTGCACCCAGTTTCACCACTTCCAGGGATGGTTCCATAGTTTTCATTTTTTTGCGAACTGCTTATTTTTGTCTTGTAAGACGTCATCTTTGTAGAACATGGGTGTAGACTAAGAAATTGGTCCAAAAAATCCGCTTTTATTTATTTATTTATTTCTACCACTTTGCACTGATGTTATTGTTTTGGGGCATTTGTTGGGAAACCCCACCCACTCCTCATGTATCATCTTTTCTACTTTGAATGAAGTTTATTAAAGTTCAGTATAAATTTTACAAAAGTTGAAACTGAGGTATTGAATTATAAAATCTTGAAAATCCTGATTTTGTAATTAACTTTGTTTCTTTTAATTTTATTTTAAAAATAAAGGCCGAAGCAAGCGTCTGGTTCAAAAGGTGTGCCCACATCGTTTTTCACATGTTTGATTTTTTTGTTCTCAACGAAACACACCGTTTCATTTCCCTCTCCCTCTCCATTTCGTTCCCTCTCTCTTTCCCTCGAAATTTCGTTTCCTCCTTCCTCTCGCTCCCTCTCCATCTCCATCCCCCTCTCCCTTTCTTGAGTCTCCTCACCTCCGACTGACCTCTCCCTCTCTGATCTTTTTTTTCTTTTTTCCCGTTTACCGTTTTGGCTTTAAGGAATTGTGGGTGGTTTCATGATTTAAGCTTTGTCATGATGGGGTTTTCTCTAAACCTCTCTGAAATTGTGTATTTGCTTTACACTTAAGAGAACACTAGTATGTTATAGTCTCTCCAGTTTAGAAGGAAACAAACCAAATTGGTGAAGAAACCAGAGAGGATACATCCATTTGAACCACTGCTTTTGCTCTTCCATCAAAGACCATTTTACAATTGGAACTAAAAGAAAAACATCTGCCTGAGGTTTTTTTCTTTTTTTTTTTACCTTTTTTTTTTTTGGGAATTAAAAGTGGAACAAAACTGAACTCCAAGTGAAGTTGGAGCCTCGAGCATTCCCAGTGTACATGACTGTCACTCCCTAAAAGAAGACTGCACCAACTACCTGCTGCTTACTTCAGTTTTTTCAGTTAATTGTCTAGGCTTGTGCTCTGGATATGTAAAATTCAGGGATGCTTCTTGCATTAGATATTACTTTCAATCACTTGTTTTAAATTATTCGGTGATATTTATTTGTGTATTAAGTATAACATTATCAGCTTCCTTTCACTCAATATGACGGTGGACTTTGACTCAACAAGATGATAGCTGGAGACTTGCATCCATATTATTTCCATCATTGAGTCCCCAACTGAAAAGAAAAAAGATCAGGATCATGGTAGTCATATTGTCTCCATTACTGAATAAAAGCTTTCTCTGTCATATTATTGCTTTATGAATGGAACTCTGGCCATACCTGTGTATTGCCTTGGAATTAGTATTTTGGGGCTCTTTGGAAAGCCTTGTATTCATTCATTCATTCATCTGCACAATGGTCTACTGCTTTTAGAGAAAAAAGAGGTTCACTATTGAAATCATGTTTTGTACCTTTTAATTCACTTCTCTTTTCATAATCATAGAGAAAGGTGCTGGAGTCCATTGTATCATGGAGTTAGTTGCAGAGAATTATTGGACCTGAGCTTTATCCACTCTAAGCTCTTTAGTCTCTCTTGTAATGGTATTAAAGATGATGGCCTGTGTGCGAGGTTAAAGACAATGAGCTGGGCGGTGGGGGGAGAAAAATGCCGAAGAGAAAATGGGGCGGTGGGTATCTACAACAAGAACGACGCCCCCCGGGGGCTTGGGGGGGGGGGGGGGGGGGGGTTGATTTTGAAATGGATCCTGGGCTAATGAAATGAAACGCACTATTTGTTTAAAAAAAGAAAAAAAGAAAAGCCACGTAGGCTGGTGTGTGGAGGTTGAGAGAATAGTAGGAGGTTGTATAGTAGGACTCTATTTTCTTTGATAAAATGCTTGTTGAAATTCCCCATCCCCCCCACCCCCGCGGCCCTGCGGATAGTGGTAGTTTGTCAAAATTTGAAATCCTTCGGTGTATGTGAATTTCATCGCAATTAGGTTTTCTTCTATATCCAAAAACACTAATCCACGTGTTTTTAGATCTAGGCCAATACTCATTTCGTAATTTAACTGAAAAACAAGTTTAAATAAATATTACAAGGCTATTAGATTTTAATAAACTTCAGAAATGGAAATGGATTGAATTTGTGTTAGAATCATAATGGAGGTGTTTTAGGGATTTTTTCTTCAGTTCTCTCAGTTTTTGGGTGCAGAATCTTGTAAGGATTGGGAATTCTTGTAATGTCTTGCTTTAGCTTTATCTTTTTTTAGCTTGTGTCTAGGTATTTCTCTTGTACACTTCCTGTGTACCTGGCTTTACCTATTTACATGAATAAAGTTTCTTATTACCTATAATTTTTTTTTTTTTACTGGTGTTATTTTATTGGAGAGTTTCATTTTGGATCTTGTTAGATGTAATATTTTCTTTTATTTGTTTTCTCAAAAAAAAAAAATATTTTCTTTTATTTGCCTTTGCAGTTTTTAATGGGTTCAGAAAAAGAGGTTTTAATGTGACTGTTGGTCATGAGCTTCAACAACAGCAATTGGGTTCTTACTAAGCTGTCTCTCATGAGCTGAGATAAACTATACGAGTGACAAAAAAAGGTTTCAAGAATGGCAAAATTCTATGACATGAATGATATTATTACGGATGAAGAGGTTAACACTTGTGTCATCCCATGCTGGATAGTTTTCTTCCAACCATTTCAATTTTTTAATATTATTGTGTGTTCTGCTTTTGGTCATAGGTTGTCTCGGTTGTGTTCGAAAAAGCAGCATGTGGAGTGGGAATTGATCCAAGTTCCGAAACTGACACTGTAATTTCTATAGAAACTGGAGTTGAGTGAGTGTTTGCTCAAATAGTGTTTCTGACACTTTCTTTGACGTTTTATCCAGGTTGAAGTGGGTTCAAAGGTAGAGCTGCCTTTTTGGCTTGCACATGAGTTGCATCTGAGACAAGCAGTATCAATGAATGTTCCCACTTGTTTCAATCAAAAGTAAGATCATAATAAAGTTGGGTGTCATTTCTAGTCCCATTATAAAGTTTTAGTATGAGAGCTTATATAATGACTAAACTATAGGAGAAGTATATTGCATGCTGTATCATGGTAAATGTGTAGAGAGATTGGACCTTTGTTGCAAAAACCTGGCTTTTGGCTGCTGAAATTTAACTTTAAATTATGCTATGAGATCTCGTTGCTAGATCCTTAATTCTGTGGATTATTTTGTTTATCCATTGCTAATAAACAAGCATCTGCTTGTTCCGAGTTACAACCATAGTCACATCATGTAACTATTTCTAAGCCTTTGTAGGAATTTGCTTGGAACTAACCCAATTGTATTGTTGCCAACCCATCCACTATATCATGGGACTAATTTACGAATATTTTTTGTGTGTTGAAATGTGACACCTATAATTTACTTGTCTGTTGTTTATAACAGAACGAGGTTGGAAATACAGGCTGATTCTGCATGCGTGGATCTGAGATCTCGATGCCCATTCTTCTATGAATTTGGATGCAAGATGGCACCACTGTAAGCCTTGACGTACTCACTTTTTCTTGCTTACATTCACTTAATAATGATTGTTCTTTTTGTGGCTTTATTTAAATTGTTGCTTTCATAAAATGCATGGTTTAATATTATTCTTATTATTGCATTTTTGATGGACAGCGTGGGTGTTAGAACCATTGGACCTTTGCTCTTATCAGCGTTTAAGAGCAGGTACAAGGAAGTCCTCACGAAGGCACACACTGCAGCATTTTCAGCCGCTTCCAAGCATCTAACAATCTTGACAAAAGAAGAAACCAATTGTGAGATTCATTTTTACATGTTAATAGCATTACCTTCTATCCTTTGGATCACATTTTATGAAGTTACATTGATAGTCTTGTTGTTATGCTTTTCTTAGTGTATGAGGCGGCTCAATCCTCAATGACAGCCTTTAAGAGGTGGCGAATGGGTGGCCCCAGATTTCAGAGAGCTTCCGTTCTTGGTAGGAAGAGAAAATCAACTAATTAGTCATCATATCTTTCTTTATGATTAATTTCCATCACAATGGGGGCCCTTGTCCGTGAGTACCTGAGATCTGTGCCCAACGGTTGTATTCATGAATGAAATATAATGTAAGATGCTGATTTAAAACACTTTAGAGAGCAATATTTATTGATTAACTAAAGGCCCTGCAGTAGCTTTTGAACAATATGATGTGGTTACAATATGGTGTTGGAGCAATATTTGATCTCCAGATGTTTGCACCTCCAGACGGGGAGCACAAGGAAAAAAATCTTTATTTCCTTTATTTTTCCTCTGTAAAAAATTCAACTTGTCAATCCGCGCTCAAAACCAGCAAGTATAGAGCCTTCCTGAGTTGTAAGAGCCACAAGGCTATCTTCATTCCTAAGAGTTGAGCTTCCAACAAGATTTTGTCCAGAAATATTAATGCCTGTAACAACATAAAAAAGGAAGTAAGCAAATTGCTTAAAACAGAAACAATACTAGAAGAAAGGAAGACACTTTTTATGCAAAGCAATGTTGTACCTTCCAATCCATGATCTACAAGTATCAACTGTGGTTTTCTCTTACCTGCATATGAGATGGGAGAAGTTTATAAAGAACTCCAAGTGCAGTATTTTCAAAGAACACACTAGAAGGGATTAATTGTGAAATTTGTGAAGAGAAATAGGTTACATGAGGAGACATCTTCCTAACGTTATCCAGGCATTTCTCACTGTTCTTCCCCTCAACCAAAAGATCCAGTTCCTGATGGCCATGGCATCAAAGACCAAACAATAATACAGATAGAAAAAAAAATATATAGCACAAACTTACCAATAAATGTGTATACAGAGAGAGAGAGAGAGAGAGAGAGAGAGAGAGAGAACACAAATTTGTAATATAAGAGAAGCTAAAGATGAATTTTTGCATTTACAAGAAACTAGGCCTCACTTTCCTCAGTGCAATTTAAGATTCGAAGCAAAAATATTTACCACGAAAACAAGGGGTTGTGTTGGCATAAGTTTTAATCCCAAGAAAAAGAAATGGAAAAAAAAAAAAAAAAAACCTATTACATATGATTCTCATAGCGGACCACCATAATGTTTTTTTAATCAGTAAATAAGAATTTTATTAACGATAACTAGGCATAGCCGACGTACACAGAACATATATAAGAGGAACCTAGGCCTTATTGGCAGGATTACCACATTGTAAATTTTTCTTTTTTGAATTTATTCTTCTTAAATTAATTGAAATCTTCTATTCATTATCCATATATTAAATATTTGATTAAAAAAAAATAAAAAAAATTTTTTAAAAAAATGTGCATGGAGATTATGTGAATAGTAAGTTGTGTAGCTTTTTTCTTCTATGAATGAGAAGCTAAAACAAGCCAGGAAGATTTTTGAGGCAGACGAGGAGAAGCTGAGGAAGGTATTCAAGGCAGATGAAGAAAGCTAGCGTCGAATGTGTAACATGTGGGTATTTTATTCAATTAAAACCCACATGTTAACTTTCTCTAGACGTGGGAGTTTCACTCATTTGGACGGTAGTATTTTGGCTTATAACTAGGGGTGCAAGCAACATATTTTGAGAAAATCTTGTCATTTATTTATAAAGGCGTGAATGCAAATTGCGTAACAGCGAAAGTTGGCCACCAAGGAAAACAGCCATAGCTCGTGTTTGTTTTGCTTATTCTACCATATTCCAGGTGTTGAGTAAAATTCAGAGCGTTTGAAGGCTTCGTTTGGAACATGGACTCATCTCAATTTAACTAAACGTGGACTCATCTAAATTCATCTTAGTTGAGTTCAAATTTAAGTCTAGCCCAACATTTAAATACACAACTCTCAAATTATTAAATATTACTCAACTCAATATCTCTTTATACGTGAAACCTGTAACCTTTTTTAACTCAACATGTCTTTACACACGAGACTCAATAACTTTTTTCAAATTCCCATAAAAATATCTAAACTCATCTTAACATTCAAATATATCTAAACTCATCTTAAATGGTCCTACAAAACTCAATCTAACATCCTAATTAACTATTATTAAAAAACAACTTAACTCATCTTAACTCAACTCAACATCTAAATGTAACCGAATTTAAAATATTTTTTAGGTTTGCACCTTTGGACCACGAAAATTGCACAAACAGTATGCAAAATAACTATTGTACTGTATTTTTTCCCAATAGAATAGTCATCCATATTTTAAGTTTGGTCTTTAGAGTATAAGAGACTCTGAAATGTGCTAACCATACTTCATTATATCATTCCTCAATACTATCGTAAATTATTTTGCCAATTCTGTCTGAGAACTTATATAATTATATTACCATAATACATTGCATCCATATATGTGACACCACCAGTTTAATGGCAATTTTCCTTTGTGTACAATTACAGATAAAATAAAAAAGATTATTAAATTGGAAAATAATGTTGTCCCTAAATACTATAATAAAAGTATTATTATTTTTAACTATAATATGTAATATGATAATATTCTACTTTTATATACTGTGGGTATACATATAGCCTACTGCTTGCATGGTGATTGTTAATAGAAAGAATAATATACTATATATTTACAGTGTCATCTCACCATCATTCTACTACGAGGATATAATATTTATTCACCATGGGCTGGTCAGCACTAACTGTAAAGTAATTTTTTTTTTTTTTTTCATAAACAGGAAGTTTGAGTGGGACGACCTTGATCATACAGGACGGCAGTAGTGGCTTCTCCCGGTAACAAATTGCTGAAGTTGGAATTGGCTTCAAGTTCCTGAACTCGTCCTTCACGTGCCTTAGAACTGAATAAAGTAATCTCAACTTGGTTTTGGCTAACTGGCTTTCTGCACCGTGTATTTGTTGAAATAAAAGGGGGGGGGAGAATCCCAGCACACCTCTAAACGGCATGTTGAATTCGACATTTTGTCTCAAAAATTCGAAATACAAATGTATCCCCTGCATGAGGTCAGAGATGGAGATGAGAGTTGCTGAAGTGGTGTAAACGGCTGGGAATTTTAATAGTAACCAATCCACGCCTATAAATGCTAAAGAGTAAATCTTCTAACAGGCCATTCCGATGACGTCTAAAAAACAGCCACTAATAAAATATTGCTACATAGAACTCCTAGGAAACTTATCTTGAACCACAAAATATAGGATGCTACCCAGACCCACCCTCTTCCAACCCCACGAACATCCCCCTTTCTCTTCCAACTGCACAGATTTTCCCACAGCCAGCTTTCTTCCCTCACCGAACTCCGACGACCACGAATGCACAGACCCAACCTCTTCCAACGCCACGAACACCCATTTCTCTTCCAGCCCCACGGGCTTGCCTAGAGCCTACAAACTTCCCTAACCGAACGCCGCTTGACAACGACGAACCAGAGACATTTCAACGAAGACCTACTCTCCCAGAACCATGAACGCAGAAGACCCACCCATGAACCCGTGACCCCAGAACCACGAACACCGAAGATCTACCACCAACAGAGGTCAAATCTCTTTTTGTTTTGTTCCTATTGTCGTGCTCAACGAATTTTTTTTTTTTTAACCGGCCATCCACTCTAATTGTTATTTTCTTGTTAATTCAAGTGATATACATGTGATAATTACAATAAATGTAAGTTCATTCTAGTGATATACATGTGATAATTCTAGTGATGGCTTAATATCCCTTGGTTAATTACAATACAGAGAAGAATGGTTTCTATGACAGAAAAAGAATGGTTTCCATGATGAGCTTAGGACGGGATGGTTTCTATGACAGATGGATTGGGTGGCTGCATTGGGCTGCCTGCCGTCCGACTGGCTGGTGGTGTCAGAATGGCTGGGCGGCGACTGGATGAGTTTTCAAAAGGGGCACAAGTAGCAACAAAGAGAAGGGAAGGAAAATACGTTAGGGTATTTTAGGTAATAATCTGATGTAGTGATGCTCATGGTTTTATTTTGTACACTGCTAAGATGTGAGTGTGTTGTTATTGGCTGCTGCTCTAAGGCCTAAAATGGTCATGACCACTTCAAAGCAGAACTGAAATGCTAAATGCATAACACCGTAATGTGGTGCAACGCCTTCCAGCCCGAGAAGAGCATTGCCATGCAAATTAGAGTACTATGGCCGGGGAAGCACCAGGGAAGAAAAAAGGGGTAAAGACATAATAAATAATATTCAAGTGGTAGCTGGAGCATCTTTGCAACATTGCTAGCACTATAGATTTTGTAAACACAAGCAAATCTTTGGGGACCATTGGGAGGGAAATGGGAAGATAAAATGCAATATGAAGGGCCTTTTCTTCTCAAGTACTTGCAAGCTGCACAACTGGAGAATCGGAGATCATGGTTCAAATCCTTCAAAAAAGATCTAACAAGAATGTCAGCTACAGAGACAAAATATTTTTCCACCTTTGAAGATAGTATAGATTTTGCTGATTTATTCGCCCAAATTGTAAGGGAGACTATTTGTATTGTAAGCAATGTGCTAACCTTAGAGAGGTTTTCCAGTGGCTAGTATTTCAAATTTTCAATAGAAATGTAAGTTAAAAGGAAAGATTCAGATATGGTACAAATAGACCAAGAAAATTGAGAAATTTTACCTCTCCAAAATGGGGTCTTGGCTTACTCTATATGAATCCTACCACACACTCATTCCAAACCAGTTCTCAAGCACCTGAAAATCATCATCTTCCTCCAGAAACATCAAGTCATCCTCGTTCCACTGGGTAACCTGTGGGAGTAGGTACAGCTTGAGGCACCTACGCAGGTCAGAAATTGCCCTGCCATAGCCAGAGACAAATGTGGATAATTAAATAAGTAGCCATTTCTTATGCTGTTTCTGGAAATGCTTTTGGTGTAGTTTTGAAATGCTTATGTGCTGATTATGTTGTATAATGCATTTTTCAGTTTGGCAAAACTGAAGAATAACCTGAAGCCTCATTCCTGAAAGTCAATTTTGATGAGAATAAGCTAATCTGAAATCAGATTTTTGGAAATTTTCATCCATCCGCTATTTCTGAGATAACTTGTGTTCAAATTTGTCAGCACCATCATCAGTAAACTGAATAAGAGATTAATAGCAACTCTCCCCCCTTCAGTAAATTTAGTGCTTTCTGATTTCTATCAGAGTTCTAACAATGGAGAACTATGCTGAAAAATAGTATGCCTCAATAACTTCAATGATTACAGTAAAAAACATCTTAGAAAACAACTAAACAACAAAGAGAGAAAAGACTTAATAGAAAAAGAAAAAACCTCAGGGTCCGCTGAATTTTCTATAATACCCTCTTCATGTTACAATTGATTACATCTTCGAACCCAAACAAAAACATTTGACCCATATCCTAACCAAAAACTGCCTCAATCTTCGTCTTCTGGTCCTCTGTTAGAGAGGTTGGGAATAAAACCTCAAATGTGACATAGAGATCCCCTTTCTTTGTGCTAAAATGCAATGGCATCCCCTCCCCTTTTAACTTTCTCACTTCCTTGGGCTTAGTAATTCCCTGAGTAGTTAAGACAGCATGTCAGGCAAGATACTAACTGTAGTATCTTCCACCAACCCGGCCACCAATCTTAGTGACATAACAGGAAGCTAGATGATATGATATTCCTTACCTTCGTGCCGATGTCCACCAAATGGTCATCGAGATGTTTGACTGTCTTCTCAAAACCAACTAGGGCTTGAACCTGAGAAGGGTTCAGAAAATCAACTCAGCATGAAAACAAAAAATAATCCTAACACACATTTTTTTCTTTAGATGATGAATGATATTTTACCTTTGTCAGCTATCTTGAAAATCTACTCATCTCCATTGGGTTTTCTTTCAGCTCAGTATGAGTAACACGTCTTTTTTTATAGATAATACGTAATATTTTACCTTTGTCAGCTATCTTGAAAATCATAGGGTTTCTTTTAGCTCAGTATCAACACATCTCTTTTGTTCTACTACTACTCATTTTCAGAACTCAAGATATTATCCTTACTCTCATCTATAGTCTCCACAAAAGAACTTACCGTTAATTTTGAATTAGGAGAGAGAGTAAATTAACATAAAAAATCTAGAGGATCTTAATCCGTAATAGATACCTAAATTCTAACACTAGAACCTGAAGATGTAGACCTAATTTTCACTACACACATCCGGTGCAACGTGAACTTGTAACCACAGCTATTGATATGCACAGAACTAGAATCAGTGGTACTTACCAGTGTTATGCTGACTGATGTGTGCAAGTCATTGCCTTCTCTTCTGAAGTGATCATGGGATGCTGTGCAGATACGAAACTGCCCAAAAAGTTGTATATATTGTCAGTAAACAGTAGTGCACAAGACCAGGCACTAAAACAATGTTAAGGAACTTACCCTTAAATCTCCAGCTTCTCCATCTATTATAGGCTCGCCATCTTCATAGAAAACAACCTCCTGTGAAAAGCATATAACAGTTATTCAGCAACTCAAAAAAAAATTGTATTTACAAAAGCTACCGATTAAAAGCAAGTTCATCCAGTTGCTGCTTTCTACTTCAAGTTCACTTCTAACAAAACCATGATTTTAGAGAGCACAGGCATCCCCAAATATGGAGATCAAGGGTGTTCTCTCTCTCTCTCTCTCATCACATGATTACTGAAACTTCACATGGTTAAGGGCTAAGGACACTGCTATTCACTGATTTTTATGTCATTACATTACATTCAATTTTTGGCAAGATACAGGTATATACAATAAAACAAGAGGCTAATATTGCTAATGACATGCACGAGAAGTACAAATACCCATTTAATGATATATAGCTTCTTAAATAATTAAATGAAAATCTAAAAGCTTACTTGCCCATCCTGCATCCCTTTCTCAATATCAACAGTGACGAAATATCCCTCCTGTTCATATTTGACATTTGGGCATTGTTCGCAGACCTGAAAGAGAATATGAAATAGATAATAATGTAAAAAAATAGCATCTAAGAGCTAGTGTCAACAAAGAGATAGAGATAGCATAAAATTGCCCAACTGAGGATGCAGCTGCAGTGTACAGCAAATAATATGGAGCCAAACCAAGGCATCGACTGTGGCCAAAAATAAATAGTACTGCCTGCTAACTAGACACAAGGAAAAACAGGAAGAAATACTTCACTAGAATTTATTTGCAGAATTGTATACCTGCTCTGTCATCTGTTGAAACATCCCTGGACCAATTTGCCTGTGATATACCTCATCTCTACAATTACAGCGTCTCTTGCCTGGGGCCGGCTTTAAAATGTTTTTCTCCCTCCAAACCTGATGAATCCGACATAAAAGCTCACATAAAAGAAAAAAGCACCAAATATTTTGCTTACTATAAAATTTTCAAAGCATATATGAAGCCACCTCATCAACTATCCAACATTCCAACTATATTATTATTTAATGAAAATTAGTTCTATAAAGCCACATCATCCACGCCACATTTTTGTTATTATTAAATGAAAATAAGTTAAACTTACAAACTGAAAAAATATTATATCCAACTAATTTGATAATCTCATTAGCAAATAAAATTACTATTAATAAATTAAGCTAAATTTAAAATAAAACTTAGAAAATTAATTAAGCTATACTATTCCTGCGCATTACGCATGCTTAAAGCAAGTTCAATTAGAAATCATTGATAATTTATTCGGCTTCTAGAAGATTAATCGGAACACAAAGAGCTCAAAATATGAAGTTAAAGTTAATTTATAAATGGCCTTTTCTCCCATCTGCTGGCAGATATGAAATAGGGCAAAGGAATTCAAAAACTAAACAACAGAACAACAGAAAATTAAAATATGGAGTTCAATTCTTCCCGTTTTAAATTTCTCAGATCGGGCAGTCATCAATGCTGGTTACTAGTTCATTTTGAATTCATCAAGACTGGTATGCGGGTTGCCTAGTGCTTAAGAAGAACATGTTCTAAGATTACATATCTGAGATGAGAATACCTTTAATGATCCTCCCATGTATAAATCTTCCAAACTTGCATCCAAATCAACAATCACATCATCGCCTTTAACAACTCTCTCTTCCTCATCCGTTTGGCCCCCACCAAAAAAACTAGGAGACAACATCATGTCAGTCATAAAGAGGGAGGCTGTAGGCACATTAACAAAGAAAAGCAATCTGCCAACTCAATTCTGATTGCTCACTAACTCCTACAGATAACTGCATGACCACAAAAACCGTTCTCACATGGGAAATTATTACTTCCACGTTTAAATTAATGAAAACAATAGTCAACGTACAATTACATTGATGGACCTAATGAATCATGTAATGGAAAAGCAGAGAAAAATTCAAGGGCTGTTCTTTCATTTATATTCCTATCAAATTCCTGCCAACAGTGACCATTGAGATGCAACAAATTAGTTTTAGGCTTCAGCTCACAACGGTGTCAATCACAAGGAAAAAATAAACAATAGATAAACCTCAATCCTTATCCACACCTTCATCAATGCCAATGTTTTGCTTGTGTGAAAATTGTACTTCCAAATAATTTTCTCTTATGGGAAGTTTCAATTTAATGCCTGCTTTTAGCAAATCTAGGGAGTTTCAATCTGAAAGAGCCATAGTAGTCCAAATTCCAATGCAACTATGATTTGAGATTAAATGTCCCATAACTTTGAGCACCACAATAACTTCTTTTTATTGGCAGAGGGTCTACGAAACAAAATCCTAACTAATCCCTGAGGCTGAATAGTAGCTCGGCAAGGAGCTTCCTACAAATACAAATCCGGTAATTAAAGGAGGATTTATCCTAGTCCGATGGCCCCTAGAAAGTTTTTTGTCCTGGGTTTGAATCTCAGACCTCGAGGGAGTATTCCACCAAGACCAAGACTCTTACCACTTGAGCCCTGGGGGCTTAGGAGACCTACAATACTGTAATGCAAAGATTCAATTTAAGTATTCCTAGATTAACATTCCAATAATATTCAACTTTATATCCTAACAGTTTAAAATTTCAACAAACAAAAGAATTTCAAAAAAGAGAAAAAAAGGTTCTCACTGGCCAAAAATGTCTTGGATGTTCATTCCCATTCCGCCACCTCTGCCTCCGCCACTAGCTGCATGTTGTTTCAGCCCCTCTTCCCCATACCTGTCGTATATATTCCTCTTCTCGCTATCCGACAACACCTCGTACGCTATAACAAATATTTCATGATTAAACCAGCGATTATAAGAATCTACTCCTTAAGCAATCAAAGAATGCAAAATAGGATTGATTTTTTTTTAAAGTAAAATAACATTTTATTAATAGAAGTAAATAGGCATAGCCCAATTGGCAATTACACAGGAGGTATACAAACAGCATCAAAGTTTCAGTTAATACCGTTGCTAATTTCGGCGAATCGCTTATTCGCCTCCTCATTTCCCTGGTTCTTGTCAGGATGGTACTTCAACGCCAGCTTTCTATACGCCCTCTTGATCTGGTCATCCGACGCACCACGTGTCACTTGCAGTATATCGTAGTAGCTCTTCCTGACCAGAAAACCACATATTTAACCACCGAAACAATGCAATTCATCATACTTACCGAATGGGACAACGCGAGAGAGAGAGAGAGAGAGAGAGAGAGAGAGAGGATGTTAACAACCCTGCAATGGTGGTGAGAGCGTGGCACAGAGCGAAAAGGAGGAACGAGAGCTTCGTTCTTCGATGCGCCATCGCAGACTTCAAGAGCCCGGGGAGAGAGTCGGATCACTCCGGAAAGCGAGCAAGTTTAGGGCTTTGATTTCAGATCCTTGCGAAATGGGATTCTGTGCGTGTGCGCTTTGGCAGTTTGGGGAGAGTCTTTGTCCCCCTGCGAAAACTGGGCGAGCGTGTGGAATGGGAATCGAATGACGAAACTTTTAAGGAGTGCGTAAATGAACGGACCAGATTGATTTTGAGGGAATAAAAAAAAAAATTGATATTGTCCGGGCCGTACTTTCCAAACTGGGCAAGGCCCAATGTTTTTTTTATGAACAAGGCCCAATTTCCTGTTGAAACTGTTAAGTTGCTCAGGCCCAAATAATCACGAACATAAAACTTGTGGGTGTAATTTGAAAAGGACAGAAAATATATATATTTTTGGGTGTTATTTGTTCTACAGGAAAGATTGAGAAACGGAACTATCTAACTCGATTGAACAGACAAGAAGAGAAAAATGATAGAGAAACATAACCAGCTTATGTCCTCCACATGCAAGAGATGATTAGCATTGAGGGGGAGATATCTTTTTTATAGTCTTTTTACACTCCTAATCTCTAAAGTGTGTGAGAGCACTCCCAATGAATTTTTCATTCTATCCTTTAAAATATATCACTGAAACTCATTTTTCTATCTTACATACTGATTTTTACAATATATCATTTATTAGTCTATCTATTTTTTTTATATCATTTAAATATTATACTTTTTAATGTTTTTTATTCATTTTAAATATGACATCTAATTACTAATGGTATTTTCATGTCTTTTGATATTTATAATGGATAATGCTACAGTTACCGCTGTAGCTTCCCGTTTTATCTTACCGCTTGAGGTGGCATGCCACGTGTTATGCCACTTTTTTTTTTTCTTTTTTTTTTTTTTTTCTTCTTCTTCTTCTGGTCTTTTCTTTTCTGGTCTTAGAAAGTGTCTCGCCCAAGTTCCCAACGCCCCCCTTCCTTAATTTTTCTTCAGATTTTCAGAAGTAAAAAATCTCCAAATCCCCGAAGCCTACCTCCATTTCCTCCAGCTCTTCCGTTAGACGTCCATCAGCATCCAGTCTATGCGGCAAGAGATCCATTTCCAGTGCTGACTTCCATCTCTCCTTTGTCCAAACTCTAATCCGAGAGGTACCTTTATCATTTTTTTCCCTCAAGTTTTTATGTATAAATTGATTATGATGAAATTGGTGGTTTTGAAACATCTTTTTAGTTTTGATATTTTCCTTTGTTTGTTTGTTTTTTGTACACGGCATTCCTTGACCTCAACGAATGAGCAGCACTTCTGAAATTATAGAAAAAAAAAACAAAGCAAAATTGAGAGAAAGCTACATCGTCACTCTGGAGAGGCAAAAAGGTATGTAAATATAAATAATATTGTTAAAAAAATATGGTTTTCTCCGTTTCAAGAAAAGCAATTAGCTTTTCAGTTGGTTGAATCATTCCCCTAGTCTTATTTAACTTCATAGCGTTTCGGATGCTCCTACAGTAAGTCATTTCTGATGTGGAGTTCGGGTTTTTTTTGGGGAGAGAAGAACAAAAAGAAAGGGAAGCCCACTGAAAAAAAAAAAATTTTGAGTTGGGGTGGAAGATTCGAAGCTGAGGAATGGGCTACAAAGTGAAGAGTGGAGTTACCTCAGTTCGGGTTTGTGAAGAACGAAAAGATAGAAAGGAAGCGGACTGATTCAAAATTTCACTTTTTAATATTTAAAACTGATGCCATGGGGGCATGCCACATCAAGCGGGAGCACCAAGCGGTGGGCATAACATTTTCCATTTATAATATCTCCCCATATGCAATGTCATATAATTATTTCCTATTTTAAATTAATCTAAATTTATAAGTTAAACCAAAATATAAATAAATTCAAAAAATAAAAAGAAGAGATTATATAATAAAAATATTCTCAAACTATATACAATGGAGTTCATGGCATCTTGCACATTTACAAGTATATACAAACCGATTGGAGTCATATACTTGTTTTTATATATAGAACGATTGGAGTCACCCCAGCCAACACAACAGCCCATAGCATAGCAAGAAACATTCAAACATGCTTGCTTTTATATACAATCTATTCATTTCATAATAAAAAAGTTTGTGAAAAAAGAGAGTTCTTCATGATCACCTTAGAGTCTTGTCCCCACCAGATAAAAAGAAAAGAAATGCCAAAGTGGAACCAGTTCTAATCAATATATGGAGTAATATATGCCAAAGTTGAACCAACCACTTCTATTATCATAAAATAGTAAAAAGGGTAAACATGCTTATTTATAACTTCTTCTTTTTTTTTAATCATCAACATCTGCTTCTCATTCATTCAAAAATACAATGCATCAGTACACCCATCAAACTATAATTCTAGGATATTACAAAGCATTTCTCTACTGATAATAGGATAAACATCTGCAGGTCCCTCTCCAATCCAACAACATTCACCTTCCATCCTCAAGGCCCTTTTTGCAAGCTCATAAGCCACGCAATTTCATTCTCTATAGATAAATTCTGTTGTCCAGTCTGGTCTATGAGATACTCTCATGTATCTTATGTCTTCAACTAGCTGCCCCGTCCATGCACATGGAGTTTCCCTGTCGTATATCTCTTTAATTACTCTTTGGGCATCTCCTTCAAACAACACATTTTTGGCATCCAATTCTACCACTAGCTCCATAGCCCTCCATAAAACTGTAGCTTTAGCTAATACAAAGTTTCCAATAAAATCCTTTGAGCCACACAATGAAAATAGGAGCTCCCTCTTGTAGTTTCTTGCAACTATACCCATATCCATTATGTTCTTTCTTGTGTCTATAGCTGCATCAAAGTTAATCTTTGTAACTCCTACACTTGGTGGCACCCATTTAGCTTCTTTCCTCCTCTGGAACTAACTTTTCTTTTCTGCTTAACCATATCTCTAGCTTCTTGGAAAATTTTGAGATTTGAAAAAGTAAATTGTATAACTTTACTTGGACTATCAAACTTACCCTCAAACACCACAGCCCATAACTCTCTTAGAATCGCAACAATCTCTTCTAACTTTGTTAGATGCAAACATGGTTACAATCTATCCCATAGCTAGAAGAACTCAACCTCCAAATTGATCCATTTCTGAAGTCCACTTTTATTCTTTGCCCACACGTCACTTGTTATTGGGCAAGACCACACAACATGTTGTACGGTTTCTTCTCCCCTGCAGCAAATTGGGCAAATAGGCTCTTTTACTATGTTTTTTTTTAATATAACCTTTTCTTGGTAGGCAAAATACAATTAATACTTTCCACAAAAGGAAAACTCTAAATGAAAGCGGTTTGGGGACCGATTGCACACCTATCCATCCCAGTTGTACCATTGAAACGGTGTGTTTTAATTTGGCAGTGAATTATGATTTTGGAAACAAGATTTAAACGGCGATGAAAATGTGGAAAGGAAAATTAGTTCATTTTGGGGTAGGACACTCGTGAACTTTGCGACGACAACGGGAGAGTCAAGAGTGACAAGGTGGCAAAGGAAGTGGACTAGGTGAGCTACTTCTATAACAGCCCGCTAAAATTTAGTCTTATCTCCTCACCCTTCTCTTTCTTTTTCGCACATATTAGACAGCACGGCAATCAGTTTTGGATTCTTTCTCGACAGCAGTCACTATCTCTCTCGTCTCTACCCTCACCCGAAATCACATGCATAATTATCTTTTTCCGTAAATCACGTTACTTTGTTCTTCACCGACAACTGTAAAATCATGAACAGATTTATCCTAAGCGTTGTACCTCGATGGCATATTCCAAATCTTATCCACCGAATTTCAAAATATTAGATAAGCTTGTTTTTAAAATAGCACAATTATAATAATTTAATGAGCTCTGAAAATATTATAATTATGGATAATTACTTAGATTAAATATTTTAGTTGTTTTCACACACAGGTTAAAGATGCATGCATGGCAGTAAAAGCATAAATGCATAAGTATAGTCGTACATAAGCATAGCATAACTTGACATATAGCATGATATAACCAGAACTTAAACGTGAACTGAACTTGACTTAACATGGCATGAACTTAAGCTTAAAACATAACATGAACAAACAACATAACATGAACGTGAAACATAACATGGACTTGAAATATAGCATGAACGTAAACATGCATAACATAAATAAGAACTTGAAAATAACATAAACTTGAACATAACATATACGTGAGCATAACATAACATGGACTTGATCTAAAACTTGACTTATCATGTATTTGATCTGAAACTGGACTTAACATAAACTTGGAATATTATTCAATTGTCTTGATTAATAACGTGCATTAATACGTACTCCACAGTTGTTGTGGCCCCACGTATTCAAGTAACATAAAATATAATACGTACTCCACAGTTGTTGTGGCCCCACGTATTCTACGTGTCACAATTGCTGTGTCTCACGTAGTGTATGCTCCACAGTTGTTGTGGCCCCATACTTCATGCTCCACAGTTGTTGTGGCCCCATGAATACACATAACATAAAATATAATACGTACTCCACAGTTGTTGTGGCCCCACGCATTATAAGTAACATAAAATATAATACGTACTCCACAGTTGTTGTGGCCCCACGCATTATAAGTAACATAAAATATAATACGTACTCCACAGTTGTTGTGGCCCCACGCATTATAAGTAACATAAAATATAATACGTACTCCACAGTTGTTGTGGCCCCACGCATTATAAGTAACATAAAATATAATACGTACTCCACAGTTGTTGTGGCCCCACGTATTATAAGTAACATAAAATATAATACGTACTCCACAGTTGTTGTGGCCCCACGCATTATAAGTAACATAAAATATAATACGTACTCCACAGTTGTTGTGGCCCCACGCATTATAAGTAACATAAAATATAATACGTACTCCACAGTTGTTGTGGCCCCACGCATTATAAGTAACATAAATATAATACGTACTCCACAGTTGTTGTGGCCCCACGCATTATAAGTAACATAAAATATAATACGTACTCCACAGTTGTTGTGGCCCCACGCATTATAAGTAACATAAAATATAATACGTACTCCACAGTTGTTGTGGCCCCACGCATTATAGTAACATAAAATATAATACGTACTCCACAGTTGTTGTGGCCCCACGCATTATAAGTAACATAAAATATAATACGTACTCCACAGTTGTTGTGGCCCCACGATTATACGTAACATAAAATATAATACGTACTCCACAGTTGTTGTGGCCCCACGCATTATAAGTAACATAAAATATAATACGTACTCCACAGTTGTTGTGGCCCCACGATTATAAGTAACATAACATGTATTATCTTTCTTAATGCATGAGATATTATTTAATATCATATACTTTTCTAACATGGCGTATGCTTGTAAATGGCACAATATGATTTAATCATAAACATTTCATGGCATACATGTATCATATGGCATACTTAACATGACATACTTATAACATACAACATTGTATGACAGAAAAGATTGTGTAACAGATAAATATTCATGAGAGATTAAATCATACGTAACAGATAAACATGTAATGACATAGCATGACATGGCATATACGATAACATACATACATAAATTTTAGTTCCCTTACCCATCACACATACACAATAAACTGATAGTAAGTTAGAGGCTAACTTACCTCGATCGTCGCGTTCTATGAGAATAGAGCGCGAAACACGAGGAACTGCACAACAGCTGGAAGAGGAACACTCAAGTCCTTAAGATTTTCAATTCTGAATTTAATTGTCATATTATGAGCACTTGCAACACCACGGGCAACGTGAGGTTTCACTATACCCAGAAGAGATAATTTGACTTCAGAAAGCCTTTGCACTAAAACAAGTTCATTAAAATTATCAATAATAACCAAACAAACAATTCCTTTCTCAATCCATATACTCTTAGCCATAGTCAACCACAAGATGACACCAGTCACCCCGGACTATAATCCATAACACCACTGCTTCGGGACACTGTCATACAGTTTTCCAACACTACACCATACGCTCTACACTTCTCTGTTACGCCATCCAACCCTTCGTGACACGCCATCCGGTGTTTCACGACTTAATACAGAGTACACTTACGTGAACTCTCTTCCATCCACACTACAATACCCATCACTGCGATACACGTCTCACGGTGCATCGCTACGCGACACGGAGTACGCGCCACGCGTACTCCTTTCGCTACAACACTCATCACCCCGACGCACATCACACGGTGCGTCACCATACAACACGGAGTACACTTCACATGCACTCCCTTCATTCTACACAATCAAACTCAACACTTCACAACCACACTTCGCTTCACAACTACGCAACGAACTCCACAAACACTAACTACACAGTCTACAGCCAACCAAAACAACTATGTTAAACATAAATAACTAAAGATAGAGGGTTATACCATCGACGGGATAACCCGTGCGTCGCTCGCTGCTCGTCACGAACATGCGTCGGAGGAGCGTACGTGGCGGTAACACCGCGTACGGTGGCTGTCCACCACATAAAGTGGTAGTTTGGGCTTGAGAAAGGCTAGGCGTGGTCTTGGAAGACTCACGGTCGCCTCGTGGTGGTCAAAGGTGATCGGAGCACGGCGGCATCACGCCGTGAACAGTAAATCCGAACGGTGAGCGGAGGAGACGCGAGGTAGCGAAAAGCCATAGAACTTCATGGCAAGCTAGGGAAAGGTAGAGGAACATGTGGTGGAGCTGTGGTGGCGAGGTGGTGGTCGGACGGTGGCTAACGGCGGCGGATCGGCCGTTTGAAACCATTTTTGGCCTTGGAGAGTGCGGGAGAGTGTGAGCTCTAGAAGCTCCGTTGGCCATGAAATTTCTTGGAGAGGTTCATGAGGATGAGAGGAACAAGATGGTGGTGGTGAAACACCACGGGTGGCCGTGTACGGCGGCGCACGGTGGTGCAACCGAACGGGTGTTTTGAGAAACCCATATGAGAAAAAGTGAGAGTTAGGGAAAAAGAAAGACATGGGGAGGAAGCCCTTGATGTGGTGAATCCAATGGTGGTGCTTGGTGGCTGATTTGGCCGTGTATGGTGGTCCAAAATGGTGAAAAAGCCTTAAAAACCCATTTGTTTGGAGGCGAGAGTGGTGGCTAACGGTGGCTCGGATGGAGGTGAAACTTGGAGGGGATGTTCACCGGTGAGAGGGGAAGAAATCTGGTGGGTGGTGTAGCCACGCCGCCGGCGAAGCGGCGGTTCTGGGCGGAGAAAGAAATCGGCAACAGGGGAGAAAACAGGGCAGGGGCAGCAACTTCCGGGGCTCGTGGCGGCTAACGGCTGGTCCGATGGCTCTGAAAATTGGTGGGTATGAACTCTGATGGAAGGGGAAGAGAATGGCGGGGTGGTGTACGACACCTCCACCGGACGGCGGAGAAACGGCCGGCCGAATGGGCGGCGACGGTAAGGAGGAAAACAGAGCAGGGCAGCAACTTCCGGGGGCTCGTGGCGGCTAACGGCTGGTCCGATGGCTCTGAAAATTGGAGGGGATGAACTTTGGTGGGATTGGAAGAGAATGGCGGGGGTGGTGTACGACACCTCCACCGGACGGCGGAGAAACGGGCGGTCAAAGGGGCGGCGACGGTAAGGAGAAATGGGGAAGGGAAGAGCATGGGGAGAGAGAGAGAGAGAGAGAGAGAGAGAGAGAGAGAGAGAGAGAGAGAGAGAGAGAGAGGAAAGAGAGAGAAGAAAAAGGAAAAAGGAAAAAGTGAAGGAAAAAGGGTAGGGGCCTAGGTAATTAACTTCAATCCTACGCTTCGGGATCCTCAAATAAACCAACGGTGAGTTAAAACACTGATTTGAAAACGCGTAAGTGTTTTATTTTAAATAAAACACTTTAAATAAAACACTACGATAATTAAGGTAGAATATATTTTATAAACTAAAATTTATAAAATAATATTTCCTCATCATTATTTAANAAAGGCTAGGCGTGGTCTTGGAAGACTCACGGTCGCCTCGTGGTGGTCAAAGGTGAGGAGCACGGCGGCATCACGCCGTGAACAGTAAATCCGAACGGTGAGCGGAGGAGACGCGAGGTAGCGAAAAGCCATAGAACTTCATGGCAAGCTAGGGAAAGGTAGAGGAACATGTGGTGGAGCTGTGGTGGCGAGGTGGTGGTCGGACGGTGGCTAACGGCGGCGGATCGGCCGTTTGAAACCATTTTTGGCCTTGGAGAGTGCGGGAGAGTGTGAGCTCTAGAAGCTCCGTTGGCCATGAAATTTCTTGGAGAGGTTCATGAGGATGAGAGGAACAAGATGGTGGTGGTGAAACACCACGGGTGGCCGTGTACGGCGGCGCACGGTGGTGCAACCGAACGGGTGTTTTGAGAAACCCATATGAGAAAAAGTGAGAGTTAGGGAAAAAGAAAGACATGGGGAGGAAGCCCTTGATGTGGTGAATCCAATGGTGGTGCTTGGTGGCTGATTTGGCCGTGTATGGTGGTCCAAAATGGTGAAAAAGCCTTAAAAACCCATTTGTTTGGAGGCGAGAGTGGTGGCTAACGGTGGCTCGGATGGAGGTGAAACTTGGAGGGGATGTTCACCGGTGAGAGGGGAAGAAATCTGGGTGGGTGGTGTAGTCCACGCCGCCGGCGAAGCGGCGGTTCTGGGCGGAGAAAGAAATCGGCAACAGAGGGAGAAAACAGGGCAGGGGCAGCAACTTCCGGGGGCTCGTGGCGGCTAACGGCTGGTCCGATGGCTCTGAAAATTGGTAGGGTATGAACTCTGATGGAAGGGGAAGAGAATGGCGGGGTGGTGTACGACACCTCCACCGGACGGCGGAGAAACGGCCGGCCGAATGGGCGGCGACGGTAAGGAGGAAAACAGAGCAGGGCAGCAACTTCCGGGGGCTCGTGGCGGCTAACGGCTGGTCCGATGGCTCTGAAAATTGGAGGGGATGAACTTTGGTGGGATTGGAAGAGAATGGCGGGGGTGGTGTACGACACCTCCACCGGACGGCGGAGAAACGGGCGGTCAAAGGGGCGGCGACGGTAAGGAGAAATGGGGAAGGGAAGAGCATGGAGAGAGAGAGAGAGAGAGAGAGAGAGAGAGAGAGAGAGAGAGAGAGAGAGAGAGAGAGGAAAGAGAGAGAAGAAAAAGGAAAAAGGAAAAAGTGAAGGAAAAAGGGTAGGGGCCTAGGTAATTAACTTCAATCCTACGCTTCGGGATCCTCAAATAAACCAACGGTGAGTTAAAACACTGATTTGAAAACGCGTAAGTGTTTTATTTTAAATAAAACACTTTAAATAAAACACTACGATTAATTAAGGTAGAATATTATTTTATAAACTAAAATTTATAAAATAATATTTCCTCATCATTATTTAAAATGATAAAGTACCGTTAATTAATCGAAAATGATAAAATCATTTAAATTAATAAAATACTTAATTACAACACTGAGAGAAATTAATATAGAATATTATTTTATAAACTAAGGTTTATAAAATAATATTTTCTTCATCATTGTATAAAATGATAAAGTATCATTAATTAATCAAAGTGCATAAAACACTTGAATAAACACTGAGAGGAATTAAGATAGATTATTATTTTATAAACTAAGGTTTATAAAATAATATTTCTTCATCATTATTAAAATGATAAAGTATCTTTAATCACTCAAAGAGGATAAAACCATTTAATTTAAATAAAAGTTTTCAACGTAAAAATAAACCTCTTAATATCTTAGTTTTATGTTAACTTACTGAGATTTGTAATCAAATCTCACTGTGGTAGTCCCAACTACCATTCCCCCCGAATGGTAGATCTTGTTACAGGACCCAAAGGAGAATTGGAATCTGACCAACTGAATACGGTCAACTAGGCCACGGTGCGATGTTGATGATGACATAGTACTTAACTTAGGTTACTACTTGTACTTTTGGAGTTGTATCTCAAGTATTCTTTTGATCACAACCATTTTAGACTAGTGTGGTGATCACGGCTTTTTAGTATGCCTTTATGTATGAAATATGTTTCAAGTATTTGGGATATTTTTAGTTTGGTGCATAGTATTGCTAAAGAAAAAAATTATCCGCTGCGAATATTGCATAATGCTAAATGCATGTTAGGAACATTGCATCTTCTATGTCATGAACGGGGGCAGGTAACCTTGTGTTGCATGTCTCGACGCTTCAAATGTCCGTTCAATCCCAAGCAGAATTTGGGGGCGTCACAACTTCCCCCGTTGCTGGTGTCGCTGGCATAGCCATTATTGTGTGTTTTCAAGATTCAAGACCCCAACTGTGCTTTCAGACCTTCCCTTCACTAAGAAGTGTCGCAAAGCTTACTAGGAGGAAAAGCAAAAGAATTGTAGAAGGGATGGTTCAGGCTTTGGAAACTCCAGTTCCTATAGATGGTGAAATTTGTTGCTTCAAGTCTTCCTAGAAGAACTTCACTCTCTCAGAGCTCCAAACCGCAACCAACAACTTCAGCCATGGTCTGTGGTTCCTTTCTTCAGAATATAATCTACGGTTTAATTATGAAGATAACATTTTAACTGAACTGATGATAATTAAACATCTTATGCTTCTGCTTGATGAAGAGAATTTGATTGGTGGGGAAGGCTATGCCGAAGTTTACAGGGGTGAATTGGAAGATGGAGTCAAAAGGCTTAACAAAGGAATCCAAAAAGTTTACAGGCGTGAATTGGAAGATGGGCAGCTTCTTTTATGTTCTTTTCTTTGATCTTTTCTAATAAAAAAATATTCTTGCCATGTCATTTTGGTGCACAATCAATACACTAGACCGCTTGTACTTAGCAGAATAGTCCACAAAAACTGCTTAGTTGTGTTAGGAACATAATTATTTATGACTAAAGTTAAAAAATAGAGAGTTCTTCATGATCATCTTAGAGTCATTTATAATTAAAGTTAAAAAATAGAAAGTTCTTCATGATCACCTTAGAGTCCTGTCCCCACCAAATAAAAAGAAAAGAAATGCCAAAGTTGATCCAGTTCTATAATCAATATATAAAGTAGCATATGCCAAAGTTGAACCAACCACTTCCATTATCAAAAATATAAAAAAGGAAAAAGGGCATAGTACTAGATCATTCTCCAGGGGAAGAAACACTTAACATATGTATATGTGAGCATTAACAATATGACACTTTCACAATCATGTTAAAATATAGGTAATTCCACAACATTCATACATGGCATGGAAATTGTTGATATATTCACAAACACTTTCATTCCAATTGTAGTATAGACAAGGCCACAAAGACGAGGATTGATATCAAATCCAAACTAAACTTGGATTTGAGGGTAGTTTCTAGTTGGGTTGTTTAATTTGTTCTGGGAATTCTGAGATACAATGTTTTAAACTAATAGAATAAATCAAATGCTATACATATCTTATAAATATAAAAACTCAAGGAAAACCAGAAAATTAGCCTAACTAAATTGGAGAAACCCAAATGAGAAATATGAGCATTTTATCAAAAACCAAATGGGAAATTAGTTTTGCTCAAATACTTGGGACCCTTTTAGCCTAGACCCAGATGGACTACACAATATGTAACCAAATTGAAATGTTCACAAACTCTAAAATATTCACAATAGATTTTGTACCACAAACTCTCTCCCTAGACGTAAACTCTACTAAACTCTAAACATCCCTAGATGCAAACTCTCTCCAGATGCTGTAAAATTCCACAATCATGTACCCATGCAAACTCCTAGAACCATATTCTAAGAAGAATAAAGCTGATGCTTTTATGGGTTTTGGAGAGAGATGTTGACTTATGCTCCTTTGAGTTTAGTCCCACACCGGTGTGATTTAAGTTAATGAGCATAGGTTTCAAATATAAATAAGAGGCTTAGCCTCTTAGTTTAAGTGCACCAGTTGAAAGCTTATCTAGTAACTTTTGACTTTAGTTAAATTCCTCTATTAGCCTTTTAAGTATAAAAGGGAAAGAGGTGTAAAGTTAAAGTTTTACTAGTGGGGTAGCTTTGTGGGTGTGTTTGGGGTGAGGAGAAAAATTGTGTGATTGTAACAATTTTTCATATAGTGAATTTTCTTCTCTGGGTCTGGTGGTTTTTCTCCTGTTTTGGAGTTTCACGTAAATTTCTTGTGTTGTTATTATTTCTCTATTTTTTTGTTATTCTGCAAAGGGTAGATCCTAGGGGGGTGAATTTGGGAGGTTCAAATTCCCAACAATTGGTATCAGAGCCACTAGGTTCTTTTTGTGGGGTGGAGTTTTGGTGTGGTAGTGTGGATACGTATAGTCTAAGGAAGTTCTGTCTAGGAGATTGGAAATTTTAAGTGTGTCCATTGTGACCCTCCAATCTTTCCTGGGAACTTACTTAGTGAGGTACTATTCATTTCTACGGTAAAAATTCATCAAGGCGATGTTAGGAATGAGTGGAGAAATTGGTTTACACAAGGTGTGGAAGGGCAGATCAACCCCTGAAGTCAGCAGTGATACTAGCGACTGGTGAAACGGCTAGTACAAGGAGCTGGTTCGGCAAGTGGCTCAAGTCAGTAAATGGAGATACTGGTATTGATGCTAATGTTGTGTCTCTCTCCATGAAAAAAGAGACATGTACATCCTTATGACATGCTGCTAATTCCCAAAGTTGCCATGATAGAGGATGTGTTAATGTTAGCAGGTCCACAAGTTTGCACACGGGCATTGGTTTGGCATTGATGCAGGGTGTGTGGTGGAAATTCATGTCGATGGCTGATGAACTTCCAGGAAAGCCAAACATGGAAGTTACACCATAAATTTTCAGCAAGGTTGTTTTCGACATGGGCCGAAGTGAAATGCTTGTAATTGGTTTATTCTGAGTGGATATGCTTTTATGGTGAAGCATGATAGCGGAAGCTATGAAGATCTTCATTGAGGTGGAGGTTGGCTGTGGAACCAGTCAAAGTTGCAAGATGGAGATTGTTGACTTATGCTCCTTTGAGTTTAGTCCCACACCGGTGGGATTTAAGTTAATGAGCATAGGCTTCAAATATAAATAAGAGGCTTAGCCTCTTAGTTTAAGTGCACCAGTTGAAAGCTTATCTAGTAACTTTTGACTTTAGTTAAATTTCTCTATTAGCCTTTTAAGTATAAAAGGGAAAGAGGTGTAAAGTTAAAGTTTTACTAGTGGGGTAACTTTGTGGGTGTGTTTGGGGTGAGGAGAAAAATTGTGTGATTGTAACAATTTTTCACATAGTGAATTTTCTTCTCTGGGTCTGGTGGTTTTTCTCCTGTTTTGGAGTTTCTACGTAAATTTCTTGTGTTGTTATTATTTCTCTATTTTTCTTGTTATTCCTGCAAAGGGTAGATCCTAAGGGGGTGAATTTGGGAGGTCCAAATTCCCAACAAGAGAGAGAGAGAGAGAGAGAGCTTTTCGGGAGAGACAACACATTTGACCTATAGATTACTCTGAATTGGAGGAGCAAAGAAAAATTTTTCCAATGTTTACATCAGTTGTAGGTTTCTAGGAATCCTTAACCGTATAGAGGAGAGCTTGAGCATGAGAATGACCTTAATTGGTGATACGAAGTCGAAGGAAGATGGTGCCTTTAGCCACAACTCTTTCTTTGGCACCAAACACAGAGGAAAGCGTAGAAATGAGAGAGATAGAGGGCCTAAAATGAAAATATGAACTTTGGAAGAAATGGAGAAAATCAACAAGTGAGGAGAGAGAAATTAATTTAAAATGTTTACAGTCATCAACAGTTTCCTCCACATGTAGTGGAATTAGTATAGCAAAATGTAAAATAAAGATGAAATAAAGTATCCATTGGAAGTCAGTTTTGCACCAATTTTTTTATATTTTAAAGTCAACTGTATTTTACAAGACCTATTAGGAGTGCTCTTACTGTATACGTTTGTGTCCAATTCTTGGCTAGAAGTATCAATTTGAACAATGAATAGGTTTACCTAAAAAAGTGAGTAGGTGGTAGTGACGACAATGAGAAGCTACTAAACCAATGCCTTGGGACTTCACCTTTTTTGTGGGTTGAGAAAGTAGTAGGCCTGAGGCCCTGAAGGTTAGACGACTTATGGTGTACTTGGCAATATAATTATTCTCAAATATTGTTAGATTTTTATAAATATTTATTTTTCAAATATTACTCAAATACAAAATAATTTTTAATTTCAAATTTTCAATTTTTTATCTAATAATTATTGTTAACGTCGTGTTTTGCACGCTTTCGGGCCAGATTCTCAACAACTCGAGTCTTCAATCTTGGGCCTGTGGACACAAAGAAAACACCGTGAGATGGTGGTTGTAGTGGTGGCCGGGAAGTCTCCAATGCCTAAGTCAGTATCGTCTTAGATTTTAGTGCAAATCTGTAAAGAGTTCAAAGAGAGTTTATAATACTTGGGGATTGCCTTTTATACCCGATCTCTGGGGTCTGATGCTCATGCCCTGTCAAGGGGATGTGTCCCCTCAATAGTTTATCAGTTAGGCTTCTTTAATGCAGTGTGACTCTCAGGGATGGCGCATTTAATGCGGCATAGCTCTTTACCCCGTTTAGCTAGTGGATGCATGTCGTCAGACTCCTCCTTTCCCATCTGTTAAAGGATAAAGGACTCCCCGCAATCTATGCCCACCTGTCTATTCAAGACTACATGAGATTAAGCTATGTCGAGGTGGCGTGTTCCTCATTCCTTTGCATTATGGTGGGTTTCCCGCCCGATTAAGGTCATGGGTCAACCTTTACTTTAGGTCGAGGGGCCCATTCATTGAGCCGATAGGTTGCTCGTTTGGTCTGGGCCTCTTGTTGTATTGGGCTCATGCCTTGGGCCTTTAGCCCAATAGGAAAAACCCCCTTATAATTATTATTATAATTTTCTCAAATTCCTAAACAAAATACAAAAAATAATACTACTTTTTCAAACTTTCAAACAAAAATTATATTAAAAAATTATATTCAAACCATTTTTTAGCTTTATAATCTTTTTATTTAACATTTTCTATTTCCTTCACAAAATCCAATAAAATATTTTAACTAAAACTATTTAGTTACTATTAACATATATATTAAAATATTTTAATTAAATATCCAAACGCGGCTTTAGTTACATGTCTAATGTCCCCTCAGACAAGAAGGCTCATATACCTTTGTGTTATGTTTGACTTTAAAAAAATAAAAAGTGAAAGGAAAAATAATAAAAGGAGATACATATGAGAATGAAAAACCAATAACTAGAAACCAAGTTTATGTTAAAAGAAAAAACTAGCGTTTCAATGAATACATCTACTATTTTTTTTTTCTACTTTTGTTGTAAGATCTTTTAAAAGAAGGCTTAGAACATCCACATTCGGATGAGCAAAATTTTTTCTTAAATTTTAACTAAAAATCATATTTCCTTAAAAAAATTTCTTAAATTATACTCATCTATATGTATTATGGGTGGCCTTACATTTTAGTCATGGAATTGCATTTACTTATAAGTAGACACTTATATTCTGACTTGTTAATTGTATCAAACCAAATAGTTTTCGATTTTATGTTTTGAAATAAATTCATACCTGAAATTGACTAACTTCATACATGGCACCACATGCAGCACAAGATACTAGTTGCTGATAAAAAACAGACTTGGTTAATTCACTAAAATCTAAAAGCATGCACTAGGAAAAATGAAAGGGGCACGACGCTGGCCGAACAATTTTGAAAGTGACAGGCTGCAATAATATTTTTTTTTTTTTTGATACATTGAAAGGGGCAGACTGAAACAAATATTGGATGGCCGGGGAGGCCGAATGGTAGCATGGGTTGGAAACAATGAAAGGAGAGGCAGTTAAATAATATTATATTAGGGTTTATGCATGCTATAGGCAAATTACGGCAGTTGGTTGGAAACAAAATTCTGAATGCCAATCATGTTTTTCCACATAATTCATATTTTACAAAATCATACATATTTTCCTTGTTTTCAAAATAACCCTTATGTTAGGAGTAGTAAAAGGATAGTAGGACTAGGATGGAAGTAAACCTATCTTTATTCATTACGAATTAATACAGGAACAACTCTTATGTTACCCACGTTTATTTTTACACGCATCTGTATAAAATTCGATAATGGAAATGCCGCCAAATCTTTTTTTAGCGATGGGTCATCCTCTTGAGAGAACTGTGATGAGATATATTTAGAGCAGATAACAACCCTAGATATACAAAGATAGAATGAAATTTTACATAATGCTTGTAAAAAAACTAATTCCGAACAACCACGAGATCGTATCGATCCCAACTCTCAACTCAAACAATCAATTAACATTTTTCAGCCAAAAAAAGAGATCATTTTCTAGGATAGAAGCCAAGCGACCAAAGCATCCTGTTTGTCAGGATCTATATCTGCCAAGTTACAACTATCCCCATCCAAATTAGAAATTATGACCCTCCCACAGCGAGGATAACACATTCTCTTTCTGATCATTCCATATCTCATTATTCCCCTGTCCAACACCATCCCATAATTCCCAGTTATCAACCCCATATAATTCATCAAAACCAGAAGTAGTCAATGGAGAACAAGAATACCACTCTCCATTATCTCCAATATTCGAACAATTGTTTGCACACAAGAATTCAGAATTGCTACTGTTTTTGTCCTCAAATAATACAGCTTCTGGTTTACAGCTCCCTGATTCGCTTGCAGTTAAAAACTCATTTGAATCCAGCAAAGTATTGCTCAAAATGTAATCAAACCACAACAGCCCACCATCATTAATGCTCTCCTCACTAACATATGGTCCCAAAGTTTCACTCCCCTTTTGACCACTACTAGGGGGCACCGCCACTTGGTTCTGATCACATTTCCCTGTTGCCTGATGATGACAGCCCGAAACCACGCTCTCTCTCTCCTTGTCAAGGACAACATCTGGATCCAAAACCACGCCATCGTCTATTGCAGTACTGGACACGGTGATGATCTCTTTTTCCGACGCTGGTGTTGAGTACTGTGCTGATGGGATTTCTTGATCAGTTGGATTAAGAACACTATCCTTAATGGGTTTTACCGTCGGAATCCGGCCAACATTATTCTTTTGGACGTAGTTATAATTCTTGTTCTTCTTCATGCACCGTCGACTGGTTCTCCCGCCTCTTCGCTTAACAGGAACATCCACGATAATCGGTAGCGACGTTCCACCGGAAATCCTAGTGAACGAGTGAATCTTTCTGCTCAAGTGGGCGTTCCAGTAATTTTTTATTTCGTTGTCTGTTCTTCCGGGCAAGTGACTAGCTATTAGAGACCACCTGCACGTATATTGAAGGACTTTTTATTATTATGCTACTGCCTCCTTCCATTTACTCGTTTCGACCACACATATATTTAATTTTTTTAAAAAAAGATTTCAGTAACTTTTAGTATATTGATATTTTTTATATTTTTTTAGTTCCGAAAAGAACTTCTTTTGCCTTCCTAATTATTTTCTAGCCAACAATATCGATATAGAAGAGAAAAAAAGAGGTAATTAATGACGGAGACATTATAAGTTTATTATCTAGTATCTATAAATTAGTCAAAAATAAGAGATAAAACAAAATTATGTCGTGTTTACACATACACACACACACACACACATATATATATATATATATATATATCAATCACGTGAATCATGAACTCAAGTTTCAAGTGTCTTTTAGGGTGTTTCAAACTTTCAAGAAAGAAAAGGAAAATGGACCAGATCGAGAAAGGGATGCAGACAAGAAGACGACAAGATAGTCAGGTTATGGAGGACATAAAGAAAGTAATCAAAAGACGGTCATACTTCCATCAAACTAATTCTGAACTAAGAAAGAGCTAGCTAGGAAGACGGATCGAGTTTCATTTGCACGATTCTTGAGAGGGAATTAAACAGTTATTTATATGAATGCAGGCTGCACTAACATATTTCCCATAGAAGCATGCAACTTTACGATGATTTGATCCTCTTCAGCAGAAATGTTTCCCCTCTTCAAGCCGTCTTTCAGGTAGTTGATCCACCTCAGCCTGCAGCTCTTCCCGCATCGCAGCAAACCTTCAAATAAAATCTCAAAAAACACAATCATAAATGGATAAAAAAATCCCAAATACTCGTTCATTTGAATCGAGTAAATGCAGAAAGCAGCTCATGCGCGCGCCGTGCATTTATGTTACCTGCATTCTTCGGCAATGACCTCCACGAACCTTCTCCATTGGCCTGAATATACTTGATCAGGATCTCATCCTCCTCCGCACTCCATCTCCCTTTCTTCAGGCCCTCTTTCTCGCAGCATGGAGCTCTTCCCATTTTGTGGTCCGGCCATGCACAACTTGGATGCAAGGTAAAGGTAATAATTTGTTTTTATAAAGAAAGAAACGGCGTACTTATTAGCAGCGTATAGTACTGTGGGACTATTGATGAAGATGTCTGTGGTGGAAGACATCGCCACGAGGGCTACATCAAAGCCGCAGTCGTGGCCTTTTTGTCGTCGAGAGAGCTTCGCAACGGGGACGGGAACGTCACTTTAGATCTCCACGCGCGTTGATATCTGCCCCCACATACGAACGACATTTCTTGAGGCTTTCTATTTTTTACCTGAAATGCTAAAAATTTGATAGTAATCAATCTAACATGCTAAAAATAAGTTATTCACGTTATAAAATTTAATTAGTAAGATTTAAATTTTTAATATATATTTTAAATTAACTTATACCATAAAAACATTTTACTAAAAATTTGTTAGGAGTTGCGATAGTAGTCTTAAAAATTACTTAATTAAAAAGCTTTAAAATCTTTTTGATGATAAAATTAGGTTATTTAGATATTACATATTAAAATAATTTTAAATCTCAAAAAAACTAAAAACCACATTTGAGAAAAATCATTATTTTGATACTTTTCCTCGAACATATTCTTTCGGATAATATTGAACATAGTTTCAATTTTAAAAAGATTGTCAATGAGCCAAAATATTCATACAACTTTGAGATAATTATAGCTTTCAAATACTTTTTTAATTCGTAATTTGAAAATACTTTAGACACATAGTTATAAAATAATAAGTGCATGTTTGGGATTGCGGTGGGAAATATAACTTATAACTTTATGACTTATAGCTTTTAACTTAAATAACAAACTCTATTATTAAAAAATCATTTACTGTTTGGTAACCATGTCTCTAAAGTACTTTTAAAGTTAGTTATATTAATTTTTTAAAAATATACAGTTATCTGCATGAACTTTTCGATAAAAGTTTCAATTTCTTGTTTTTAAAAAAAATAGATTTTCAGTTTTTTTAGGTAAGTAAAGCACTTTTTATAAATTTACCAAATATATCATTTTTTCTTTAAAAGAACTTTTAAACAATTAAAAGTACTTTTTAAGCTTTCAAACTCAATTCTAAACAGGCTCTAAATATCTTTTTACTAATAAACCTTATTAGTACTTAAGCTCTAAGCTATAAATCCTAAATCTAAAAGTTATATTATCCACTACAATCTCTAACATGTACTAAATGTGTTTTACACCGTGGTGAGAAGATTCTAATTACCATCCTTCGTAATCCTTGACATGCTTCAACATAGCTAATTAACCAAGATTTACAAACCATCTTCTAAATCAAAATTGAAACCAAATCAACAGATAATTAATAGAAAATCGAACTCATAAATTTAAAACAAAACGCGCGTAAACCCCAATTGAGAAGAAGAGACGTACAGCAGACGAAGATAAGGTGAAGATGATCAGGAAGAAGTAGAGACTGTTGAATAGAAGAAGACGTACGAAGAAGACAAGGAAGAAAAATAGAGGCAAGACCGATGAAGAAGAGAATTAGGAGGAGGACCACAACAAAGCGATCGAAGAAGAAATGATGAGATCTGGTAACAATAATGCTAGCTGCCCGGCCATTTAAAATGATCTTATTGTGCATGGTTTTAATAGGTAGTGAGAACTTCTGAAAACCTTCATTTTTAGAAAATTAATTTAATTTACATTTTTTTTTGTGAAAATTATTATTGTTTTTTAAATTACTAGGTAAATTGAAATAAAATATTTTGATAAGGTTTATTTTAAAGGTAATTATGGCATAGAAATATTGGAATTGAATATTCTAAGATTTTTGGAATAAAATATGTCATCTCAATTTATGAAGGTATAAGATAAAATTTGTAACTTCTTGATCAGATTATATATACTTTGATCATAGGGATTTAAAAATCTTGACTTTCATTGTTGCATTTACCAGCTGGCAGAGTTTTGAAAAGTTCATGTTTTGGGGTACTGAGACGAGCAGCTAGGGTTCTAAGAGCGCGCACCATCAGCAATAATTGAAAAGGTATTTATATTTGTGAAATTGTATAAGCACTGCATAATTTTTTAAAATAAATATAGGTCTTATATGAATAAAAAATTATTTTTTAATAATAAATCATATTTTTTTTAAAGTAACTGTACAATACTTGCACATTCTACGACTGTATATAGTAATATTCTCTCTCTATTGGAAATAATTTAAGTAAAGTATTAATAATTCCATCCAACCCAATCATTGAAAATATGATTATTTCATCTAACTGAGCCATTAAAAACATAAATAAAAATAATAATTTAATTAGAATGAATTAATTAATTATCGTTATGCTATTGAATATAAAATCATCAAAACAGTACATGTTATAAATTAGGAGAGTTAATGTAAATATATTTTATTAGACGAAAATATATAGATCAAGTTTAGATGGATAATTTGAAGTAGGATTAAGTTTTGAATGAGATAGGTAAAAGATGAAAGTATGATATTAGGCAAACTTTGACTAATGGGATTGGGCAATCGGATGCTATTGCTCTAAGCCTCTACTTAAACAAAGTTGTTCGATAAACGAAATCGTACGTTTTGATACATGAGGAGTGTGACAAGGAATAAGAAATTCTGCAGTTCAGGCTCTTCCTGGTTAAGATATAAGTTTTCTGTAATATATTTATGGTTATAATATTGAGATTGCGGTGGAAAATATAATTTAAGTATATGTTTAGGATTGTGGTAGGAAATATAACTTATAAATTTAACCCTTATAACTTATAGCTTAAATAATAAGCTTTATATTTCAAAAGTTGTTTACTGTTTGATAAATATGTATCTAAAGTACTTTTAAAGTTATTTACATTATTTGATCTTTTTTTATAAAAGTTTCAATTTTATACTTTTTAAAAAAATAGACTTTCCATTTTTTTAAATGATTAAAGCACTTTGTATAAACTTACCAAACATATCATTTTTTCTTTAAAAGAGCTTTTAAACAGTTAAAAATACTTTTTAAACTTTTAAACTCAATCCCAAACAGGCACTTAAGTAATAAGTCTTATTATTAAAAAGTTATTTACTGTTTAGTAACTATATGTTTAAATCATTTTTGAACATGTTACGTTATTTGGAAACAAATTTAAAAAATACATTATAAGGTAGAAATGACGATTATTTAAATTTTTAAAAATTATGATCGTATCCTTAAAAGTTTGAAAGTTATAATTGTCTTACGGTTTAAAGTTATATAGGTATTTTCGTTCATTAATAGTCATTTTAAAATTCAAATAACATTTCGTATTATCCAAAAAAATTCGTTTAAAGAAAAATAAATATATATATATTTTCACTTATTTAAAATTAAAAATATTTTAGTACGTAACATTTTAAACAACGCAACCTTTTCATTAAAAAACTTTTAAAACTATTTAAATATTTGTTAAGACTCGTACTATAATCATAAACAGGCCATAAATAATGGTACACTCATCGAGATAGAGACAACTACGAAATTCGAAGTACTTTTTGGCTTTGCAAAGTAGCTAAGCTTCTTTGTATCCATGAATAATTCAGACTGCACTTTGCTTTCACCTCAAGACTTGATTTCCAATTTTCCAGGATAGCTACAAAAATTAAAACTGCAGCTACCTAGGCCTTAGTTACGAGGTATTTTCTTCATTAATCTCTGTCTTTCTCCTCCACCAACCTAAATTTTAATTCCCAGGCTCTGAAAATAATTGTCCAACAACATCTAAACTTAATTCATTTATTTTTTCTATTTTACATAATTAATAAAAATTTATATTTTTCTATTTTAGTTAACAACTTTCACATTACACTATGCATGCATCAACTTATTTATTTATTTATTTTAAATAATTTTTCTAAATATCGTTAAATTTTCAATATTGATCATATATTAATGTGACTTCTTCATGGTTTGCGAGATTTTTTAACAAGAGTATTTTTATTTTTATTAAAATAAAATATTTTAATAATATTGTAACTTCTTCATGATGTTAATTTAAAAATAAAAGTATAAATATGAAAATATGAAAAACTATTAGAAAAAAGAAAGAAATAATAAAAAAAAATGTTTACAAACCACTTTAACTCATATGTATTTTATGTAGATTTTACAGAAGGCTTATTTTGACATATTGTTAGTCATTTTACATAATATTAGAAAATAGAAAAGTCATTGAGAGTGCTTTAAGACTTTTGGCACATTTGAAACATAAGTCGTGCTTCTCACAGTTATAGGCCGTCTCCATCCCAACTTTTGGCAAATTTTCTACACATTTTGGTCCATCTACTTCAAAAATTAAGGGAGATCACATGTGCATATAGTTCAGAAATTAATGCTCAAGGCCAAGACCCCTTCAAGTACAGTAATGATATACACACAACACTATTTACAACACATGATATAAAATGAGGATATTTTTGTAAAGTGGTGTTACTTATGTATGATATTTTACAATAATACTGACCTTTATTTTAAAACATGATTGTGAAATATGTTAAGAAAAGTAACATATATTTATCATTTTTCAAGTATAAGTGGTTGGTTGGAAAGTCGGGACCAATATAGAAGAGTGAGACAAATATCCTTAATTATCAGCTTACTAAAAAGACGAACGCATGATTTTGTAGCTTCTCACATCACAACCATCCACTCTCCTTTTAGGCAACCTAACTCATCAATTTTGAAAAGTGACATCTTTATTTCCCGTTGATGCGGCTCACTATAAATTGTGGTCCACAACAACTATTTAAAATGGAGCTTTTTATTCATTATTTTATTACACTTTACACTTAATTTTTTTTAAAAAAAATTTATTCATACTAGGGGTGAATTCGGTTTGATCCGGGGAGGTTTTACGGACCGGACCAGACCTATTCGGTCTAGGGTTTTCCCACCCTGGACCGGACCGAACTTCCTACGGACCGGACGGTCCGGTCGGTCCACCCTATGAATTTTTTTTTTTAATCCAATGACATTTTGTTTAATACTTATGTAATTATATTGTGATATATTTAATATATATACATATAGTATACTATTATATATATATTAGTAATACACTACTACTATTAGTCTATTAGTAATAATACTATAACTAATAACTATATGTAATAATAGTAATAGTGATAACTATATATGTAACTATATGTAATAGTAATAGTAATAATAGTAATATATGTAACTATATGTAATACTAATAACTAATACTATTAATCTATTAGTACTAATAACTATACTAGTACTAATACTATAAGTAATAAATATATGTAATGATAGTAATAATATATGTAATATTATATTAAATAATAGTAATACTCTTATTACTAATATTCTATGTAGTTATAGTGATTTAATACTAATATATTACATATTAAGCTAACTATACTAATACTATTATAAATTTACAAATATATGATATATTATAATTTATACTATAACTTTTATAATATGTTAATACATTAATATATATACTAGTATTATATATTTTTTTGATCGGTTATACTAGTACTATATATTATAGTTAATAGTTATACATTAAAGAATATAGTAATACATTGATACTAAATATATATAGTTATAGACTTACAATGATTTAGTTATTATGAATTTATAATTAGTATAACTATATAATTGTATTAGTATTAGACTATTAGTAATTCAATTTGGCTATATTATATTAGTAATATTAGTTATGTTGAACTTGAATCAATTAGTTAGTATAACTGTATTCTATATTATTAGTATTAATATAAATATTAGTATTAGTTATAACTATATAGCCTATATTAGAATTGAGAGTCTTAGACTATATAATAGACTAATAGTATTAGTACAACTATATAAGTATACTGTATAGCTATATATTAGTTTTAATTATAGTGATTAGTGTAACTATATAATAGTAGACTATTAGTATAACTATATATTAGTATTAGTTATACTGTTATAGTGATTTAGTATATTATAATTTATATATTATATTTATACTATAACTCTTATAATATATTAATATATACTAGTACTATATATTATAGTTATATATTAAAGAATACAATAATACATTCATACTAAATATATATAGTTATATTTCTAGTGATTTAGTTATTAACTTATTATGATTAGTATAACTATATAAATTATAATAGTATTAGACTATTAATATAGCTATATATTAGTAATATTAGTTGTGGTGAATCAGTGCTTTAGTATAACTATATAAGTATTAACTATAATGATTAGTATAACTATATAAATTATAATATAGTGATAATTATATTAATTAAATTATATTAATTATAGTGATAAATATACTATATAGCTATACATAGTATTAATTATAGTGATTAGTATATCTATATAAATCATATAATAGTATATTAGTATTAATAGTAAACTATTAGTATAGGTCACTATAGCTATTGTTGAAGTATTAGTTATAGTGATTAATGTAACTATATTAGTATAAGTATAACTACAATCTATATTAGACTATTAATATTTTTTATACCATATATAATTATATACAACTATTATATAAATAATAATAATTTTTTTTGAAAAAAGTCCATTCGGTTCGGTCCGGGGTGAAAAACCCCCAGACCGGGACCGGACCGAACACCTTCGGTCCCTTGAAAATTGGACCGGACCGGGTCCGGTCCAAAAATGACAGGTCCGATTGGTTTATCCGGTCCGGACCGTTCGACTTTCAGCCCTGATTCTTACTAAATTAAAGGAGTTTTTTTACTTACCATCCATATGTCACATATTTAATAAGGGAAAAATATACTTGTGTGATGTCAAGACACTTGCCAAACTACTAGATGTACAACAATCATCAGATTCATAGCTCCTCGAGATTCAAGCAGTGTCACAAGAGTCACAAAGCAAATTTTCTATAAAAAACAATCCAGCTAGCAGTAATTCATAGTGCAGATCATGTTATAGATGAAAAGTTAGCTGAAATTATATACTAATTTGTATATTTGTATTAATTCATTATTACGTGTATATGATACATTCAAATATAAATAGCAAAGGTTCTTTGGCTTGATATTCATTCAAGCCATTCCATTTCTAAATCTTTCATGGTATCAAAGCTCCAAACGGATAGCTCATTGATCCTACCATTCAATATGGCCTCCTTTACAACCTCCTTTGTATTACCAACAATCACTCACCAGATTTCTACCAAACTGGATGGTACAAATTATTTAAACTGGGTTTCTCAATTCATTCCCACCCTCATAAGTCATTAACTTATGGGTATTGTTGATGGCACCAAGCCATGCCCTCCCAAGTTCCTAGTTGATGACAATGTAAATACTACTAATGTGATTAATCCCAGCTATTCTATAAGACAAAAGAATGATCAATACCTTCTTGGATGGTTTACAACCACAATGTCTGACAATGTTCTTTTCTTCATTTATGGACTTGAAACATCAAGACAAGTGTGGACCTCACTCTCTTCCCAATTTGCATCACAATCTTGATCACGAGTTGCAAATCTAAAAAGTCGGTTGCAATCTTTACAGTAGGGCTCTTGCTCTTGCTCAGAATATCTCAGTCAAGCCAAGTCTTGGGCTGACTAACTCACATCTATTGGAAAGAATGTAGAATATGATGATCTCATATGATACATCTTAGGAGGTTTGAATTCAACATACACTGAATTTATCACCTCCTTCAACTTTGCATCTCGTGATATAACCTTCTCATTTGAAGATTTTCAGGCTGAATTACTTAATAACGAGAGCTTGCTAGGACATACATCTATTGCAAGCAGTGGTGAATCAGGAAATTTTTCCTTATATTCTCACAAGCCAAAGCAATATAATCAGATGGGAAAGAATTCCAATCATAACAAAAACTATCAGCAAAACAACAAAACTAGCAATAACTCATATCAACAACATCAAAGGCAAAATGATCGCTAAGGTGACTCCAAAAACTACACATCTTTTACTGGAACTGTCGCCAAAGCACCATGTCAAATATGTGGAAAGATGGGACACCAAGCTATTGATTGCTTCCATCATATGGACTTTGCCTATAAAGGGAAGCATCCACCCACACAACTTGCAGCAATGGCTGCTAGAACAAATGATGCTCAACACTCATCAGATGAACAAACATGGTTGGCTGGTAGTGGCGCCAACAACCATGTCACAACCGCGTTTGAGAATCTAACAATACAAGACTCTTATAAAGGTGATGAAAAAGTGGCAGTAGGTAATGGTGATGGTTTGTCCATAGCTCATATAGGTACCAGCACTCTTTTCAATTCTAATAATTCTTTTCAAATGAAAAACATTTTACACTGCCCAGTTGCTACTGCAAACTTACCATCCATACAAAGGTTTTGTGTTGATAATCACGATTGATTCATTCGGACCGACTCTCATTATTTTGTGAAGGACACTAGCACGGGGCATACACTTTTGCAAAGGTGCCGTAGAGATGGACTTTATCCTATCAAGCTATCAAGGCTAATAAATAAATTAAAGAGAGTCACTACCTTTGTAGGGGTCATGGCAGATTCTGCTACTTGGTACAAAAGACTAGGACATCCCACTTCACTAGTCTTTAACCAAGTCAGGAACCTTGTGAATCTTCCTGTAACCAAATCCAATCAACATAGTTCCTTATGTGAGTCTTGCCAATTGGTAAAATCAAAATGTTTACCTTTTTCAAAGTCAAATAATGTAACATCTCAACCCTTGGAACTGATTCATGCAGATCTATGGAGCTCACATGTTCCTTATCTTAGTAGATGCAAGTATTATGTTAATTTTATTGATAATTTCTCGAGATTTACTTGGTTATTTCCACTGCATGCCAAGTCCAATACCTTTTATTGCTTTCAAAAACTCAAATGCCTAGCTGAGAACGTCATTTCCACTATAATAAAAGCTTTTCAATTAGATGGAGGTGGAGAATTCACTTCTCATTGCTTCAAACAGTTTATGATCTCCCAGGAGATTACTCACAGAATCTCATGTCTCCACACTCCTCAACAAAATGGATTGGCTGTGAAAAAATATTGACACATAGTCGAGATAAGTTTAGCTATGCTTGCACACTCTCGCTTACCCCTCCCCATTTTGGGTAGACTCTTTTAACACAACAGTTTATCTTATTATCAGGCTGCCTACTGCAGTTCTGCATAATCAGTCACCATTCTTTAAGCTCCTCAACAAACAACTAGCTTACACCTTGCTATGTGTCTTTAGTTGTACCTGTTATCCCTTACTTCGACCTTACAACAATCACAAACTAATATATTAGTCCAAAAGACATGTCTTCTTGGATTATAGCTCTAACCAATATGGCTATAGGTGTTATGAACCTCACTCAAAAAAGGTCATCATTAGTATACATGTGGAATTTGATGAAACCAACTTTCCAACAAAAGATTGGTCTCCATCTCTACCAAATGTACTTGCACCAGTTTCTACTCCACTTGCAATTGCTCCCTTACAAAGTGCACAAGTTGTTCCTCCTTCAACTCAAGTATCATCTTTTATTCCAATTGATAACAATCTTGCATCTACAGCTTTGTCCACAGAATCCCCTCCCACCACAAACATCACCACCTCACCCCAAATCTTATCTTCCCCCCTTCACCTCTCTGAAAACACTCTAACAATCCAAAACTCAGATCCCATCTGTGGTCATCCATGCTCCACAGGCCTTGTTCATGCCTCTACCTCCTCTCATTCCATGACTACCCGATTCCAATATGGCACCAGAAAAGTAAAAGCCTTTCCTAAATGTCATATTTACCATTCTACCAAGCATCCAATGGCCTTTCATTCCACTGTCCCTGCCACTCCACACACGTTTTCTCAAGCAAACACATCACCTCATTTGCACCAAGCCATGCAAGAAGAAGTTCACACCCTCCAGTCCAACCTTCCCTATCCACGACCCAATAACAAGAACATTATCACCAACAAATGGGTCTTCAAAGTTAAACAAAAGGCATATGGTTCTCTTGATCGCTTCAAGGCTTGGCTTGTGGCTCAAGGTTTCGAAAAACAAGATCGGATAGATTACAATGAAACTTTCAGTCTCGTGGTTAAATGCTCTATCATCCTTGCTATTTTAGCCCTTGCAATTCACTACAATTGGGCCATAAGGCAATTGGACGTATTTAATGACTTTCTCAATAGATCTCTTGACGAATGAGTCTTCATGGAATAGCCTCCTAGATTTGTCGATCCAACATATCCCAACCATGTTTGTAAGCTTTAGAAGGCCATTTATGGCCTTAAACAGGCCCCTTGAGCCTGGTTCAACAAACTCACCAACACCCTACTTGGTCTTGGCTTTCAAGAGTCCAAAGTAGACTAAACATTTCATCAATCTCATGTTTCTCTATTTTTGCTTATCTACGTTGACGATATTATCATAACAGGAAACAATTCCACTACTATTACTCATTTGATCGATTGTTTGAAAATCACCTTTACAATGAAAGATCTCAGGCCTCTCCATTTCTTTTTAGGCATTCAAGTCCTTCGCACTATAGTGGGTCACCATTTGTCTCAAGTAAAATATATTGCAGATATACTAGAGAAATGCAAGATGATTGGAGCTAAAGCAGCCAAAACACCTCTGCTTGCAGGTGCCAAGCTTTCCCAAAATGATGGTGATCCCCTACCCAATGCCATAAACTATCATCAACTAGTTGGATCGTTCAATACTACACTCTCACACGTCCAGATATTGCATTTCCTGTCAACCAACTCTGTCAATTCACGCACAACCCAACCACCATGCACTGGACTTTCAAGAGGGTTCTTCGCTACCTAAAGGCCTTACACCATGATTTATTTTTTTAGTTGTGGCACACTCAATTTAACAGCATATAATGACTCTGGTTGGGGCTGAAGATTCTGATGACTGACGCTCCACCACTAGCTATGCTATTTTTCTTGGTCCATGTCTGATTAGTTGGAGTGCTAAGAAGCAACATGTAGTGTCTAACTCTAGTACAGAAGCTGAGTACAGGTCATTGGCTATGGCTACTGCTGAATTGTATTGGCTTCAAATGCTATTTAAAGAGCTCCACATACCACTTGCTGCCCCTCCTACACTCTGGTGTGACAACCTTAGAGCTCTAGCCTTGGCCTTTAATCCTGCGTTTCACGCCCGCACCGAACATGTTGAAGTTGACTACTATTTCATAAGGAAAAAGGTCATTGTCAAGAACATTATCACAAGATATCTCCCTACCCTTGATCAACTTGCTAATATATTTAACAAAGGGCTAACTTCTACACGTTTCCTCATTCTTTGAGACAAGCTCAGATTCTATTGCACACCCATGAGCATGCAGTGGGATGTCAAGACACTTAAGAAACAACTAGATTTACATAAATCATCAAATTCAGAGCTCCTCAAGATTCAAGCTACAGTGTCACAAGAGTCACAAAGCAAATCTTCTATAAAAGGCAATCCAGCTAGCAGTAATTTATAGTGCAAGATCATGTTATAGATGAAAGGCCAATTGCAATTATGTACTAATTTGTATATTTGTATTAATTCATTATTACGTATACATGATACCTTCAAGTATAAATAGTAGGGGTGTACAAAAAATCGCTACACCAGCCGTGACCGACACAGACCAGCCGCCAGAGGCTGGAACCGGCTAAAACTGGCAGGGACCGGTAGGCGTGTGACAACATTTTAACAAAATTCATTGGTGTCAGTTCGGTCGCAGTTTGAGGTTGGTTCAAACTGCTGAACCAGTCGATACCTTATAACATTATTTTTTTAAAATATATGTTTCTGAAACAGCACAGTTCCACTTAAGTTTAAGTGGAACAGTGCCGTTTTATGCCATAACTTATTTGTTTACATAACTTATTTGTTTGCATAACTTATTTTAATACTTTCAAGATCAAGATGATATTTTTTCAAATATTGATAAAAGTTATTATTAAGTTTCTTTAGTATTATGCCCTTCGCTTTTGTCACCAGTTTTCTGTCGTGTAAAGAGTATTGGCATTAGGCTAATCAATTCTAATCCATGACTAAAATATAGTCAAAATTTTCTAATTCTGTAAAATTTGGCCATGCATCAGACTGATCAAAATAGAGAGATTTTCTCTTGGAGATTTTTTATTCCCACATGGAGATTTCCTCTTGCATTTCTATTATCTCTCACATCCACTCTCATACCCGTCTTTATCATTTATAATAATTAAACCTTTTTTTATATAAAATCTTAGAACTTGAAAAAATCATTATTTTGGAAAAAGTTATTATTAAAAATGATAAAATTTGAAAATATTATACTTTTCAAGAGATAAATAATTAATTTTTTTAAAATAAAATCATTAGAGATTAATTTTTCAAAATACAAGGAGAAAGATAAATAACTGAATGGTTAAGAAAATGTCAAAATAAATGAGTGAAAAAATAATAAAAAAAATAGAGAAATATTGTTTTAAAAGAATAGAGAGTGAGATGTAGGAGTTTTTGGAAATTTAGATGATCGGGAATTATTAAGAGACATGGATTTTTGTCAGTTGGGGTTTAGTTCACATGTTTTTTTTTTCTTGAATGGGTCTCTTTTGTGTTTTAATTAATTTTCTTGCTACCACAACAAGAAATCTGTTCTTTTGCGGCGAGGTACTTTTGCAGCATAAAACATCGATCATTTTCTCCGCAAAATATTTCACCTGACTGAATTTTGTTTGCAGTAAATTGGTCAAGAATAACAAATTTGGGCCTTTGGATTTCGTAGAATAGAATATTTTTTTCCTCGAAGAAATTCCATCCGAAATAATAGTTTTCAACCGAGGTATAAATAGTTTTGCCGCAGGTTAGTTCTTTAGAAATAATTATTTTCGATAAGTATGATTCACTTCAAATAATGATAAACATTTAGAAAGAATATATCTTCGGCGAATTAGGATTCGCCGCAAAGAACAATTATCCCAAAAAAATATAAAATCATAAAACTATATTCATCAAAATCCAAGCCAAATAAAAATTTTATATTTCAAGGAAAATCAATAAAAATCCAATCACAATAAGAATTAACCAAAAGAATAAAAATAAATGTCCTCTAAAAGGTAAACATCATATAAAAGTTGAAGATGCAAACATAACATAAGGATTTCAAGTATATCATTGACAAAACATCCTCAAAAATATGTTTGCAATAGATTCACCAAACGCAATCTTGGATAAGTTTTACTTCTGGTTAAATTTTATTTCATCCATTAGTTGATGGCTCAAAAGTATCTGATCTGCAAGCATGCTTTTTGTGTAAACATATGCAAGGGATCAATAAAAGAAGCAACATCAAAGTTATTCACATATAGCCATGGCAACTTAAAATATGTAAACATTTTTGCTACCAAAAAGTGCATTTAAAAATTGTATAGTAACCAAAAAGAAAACATCAAAGTTCTCATGTGTATTGACCTCCAGTTTATTTCTTTCTTCTGTGGCAATAAGTAATTGTCTTTTCAGATGTTGAACCTCTTATTTATGATTCTTGGATGAACAAATCTGAGAGAATGTAATGAGTCCACATACCGCATATTAGGCAAAGTGTTTCATACTTAAAAGGTTCTATTGTCCCAAAGGACACCACATATTAGGTAAACATGTCCTTGCCATTGCACAGAGTTTTCTATGGCTGTTATACAAATAACAATAAGTAGAAACTGGCATTCTTAAATATGGGATCAGAAATTGGAAAATGGTTGTCAACAAATAACCTGCAAATACAGTTTTGTCCTGCTTTTTTTTAGGGGGGAGGGAAGGGGGCGATAAGTCAATTTCCTACTGCAATCCCAACATGAACAGAATGTCTTGCCTGCCCTTTCATAATAAGCTTTTTTTAGACAACAAACCCAAAAGTGGATGTCAAACAGCAAAACTTGTTTATGCATGTGCATGCAAACAATTTTCCATGCGGATCAAATCAAAGAAGCTTTTAGGCATTAGACAGTATGGACTATCGGTGAGGCTTATCCACAAAAGTACAATGAATAAAATCTAAAGAATAGATGCACTTTGAGCAAATTACTACAGGGTGCAAAATTGGTACATTGGATAATTGATAACAAGAAATTGATGTCTACCAATCTAACAATATGTTGGGAACTTATACCAGATTCAAAGTTATTATGTAATACCCTAAATTGAGAATAGAATGGCAGTGAATGGGTTCCCATATTAATATGTACAGAGAAGTTCTTGCTAAGGGACTCCAAGTGTAACATTAATCAATCCTTTCGAAATATGTGGTAGTTTCTTTGGGCCTTTAAAAATGATTTCAGAGCCAATACCCAACCAAAAGTACGAGACTTGAGCCTTATCATCTATAATAGAATGGCCTGACAACAAGGACAACAAGGATATAAGTGGGAGTTTGTACACCTTGAATGGAGTATAGAAGAGTGATGAATGAGATCCTACATTATCTGGAAAGGAGAAATTCTTACTGTTTGTAATGCTTTCAATAGGTTCTAATTATAACTTAACTAATCTTTTGGAGTATGAGTATAGATGTGGCTTAGATTTTCCTTGCGTCATTACATTATGTCTTAAAAGAAGAATTCCAAAAAGGCAAATAAACAAACTATTATTAGAGAATCTAGCTAGGACAAAAGCCCAAATAAAGTAAAAAAAAAAAAAAATGCAACCGATTTGGGATTTATCAACACCTTCAAATTTCAATACATTAATTTCTCATGCAAAAAGTGCATATCATATCCTTGATTGTCCCATTTACTTAACAGATAGCTTAAGTATACCAACAGACTCAGTCAAGATCAATAAAACTGCACCAAATAGTACCTTATAATCATCACTATCGGATACAAGCATCTATGGTTCTGTACGTGAAAAATCAACACTCCACACACAACCTTTTCCATGCTCTTCATACTCCATCACACTACAAGGTTGATGCCAATAGGATGAGAATCTAACCAAAATCAGTTAAACATCCAGCACTAGCTAAACTAACATAAACCAGTTAAACTAGTAGTTTGCAAACCAAAGAAAGCAAGACCTAACATATGATCAAACATTCAAGAGATTACATTGAGGTGCTAATATGCATATATCATTCTAATGATCCATATATATATATATATGCCAAACAAATTTAGATCTCGAATGCCATTCATTTTAAAAATGGAGGTATGGTTTTGTTGTATCAATATACCTTGTCATTAGAAGCAATCGTTAAGCATACAGAAAATACACTAAGAATTGAGAATGATAGAAAGGGAAAAGGTGAAAAGAAGGGGAAGAAGCAAATAACATGGAGAAAAATAAGAAAAACAAAGGAAGAATAATAAGAAAACCATAAAGGGAGCTTAAGTTAATAATCATGATCAAATAGGGTTTGATGAGAACAAAAATAGGTTTAAGGAGACTAAGAAAATAAAAAACCATAATCGATAATCACACTTATCTAACAACTCACAAAAGAAAATAACTTAAAGCCCAAAAATAACACAACAACACAACCCAAATAACACAAATAACACAACCCAAGTAACTCTCATATTAATTTTTCATTTATCACCATTAATTATAGTTTGCTCACAATGCTTTTATATGCATATTCTATGTGATGCCCCCAAATTTCTGTTTGGGATCGGACGGACATCCGAAGTATCGGGACATGTAACACAAGGTTACCTGCCTCCGTTCATGACATATAAGATGCAATATTTGCAGCGAATAATTTTTTTTTAACAATACTATGCACCAAACTTATAATATCCCAAATAGTTAAATCGTAATCCAAGCATACTTGACAAAAAATAAACATCTACGATTTCAGTACGAGTCTCAGAAGACCGTAATCTAAAAAACATGGGATGCTAGATTTCATATTTACATTACCAAAATACATTATTGAGGAAGTTCGTCGACTAACTCGTGTAACTTGACTAACGAGGCCAGAATATTGTTCAAAAACTAACTATGTAAGCTCTGCGCCGTGTCTTCACCACCTAGTCAACCTCCTTCAGTCTACCAATGTCTGCTCCCTACTCTGATCCTGACACATCACCTACCATTCGATGAGAATGGTAGTTGGGACTACCACGGTAAGATTTGATTACAAATCTCAGTAAATTAACAGGAAACTCCCACACAAGTTAATGATGCATGCATGGTAGTAAAAACATGAATGCATAATTAAAGTCGTAAGTAAGCATAGCATAACTTGACATATAGCATGACATAATAACCTAAACTGAAATGTGAATTGAAGTTAACTTGACATGACATGACATGAACTTGAACTTATAATATAACATGGTCTAGTAACATAACATGAACTTGAACTTGAAACATAACATGGATTTGAATCATCACATGAACATGAATATATATAACATAAACATAAACTTGAATTTAACGTAAACCTGAGCATAACATGACATAAACGTGAACTTGAGACATTATGTAAACATAAACATAATATAACATGAACGTGAACTTGAACATAACATATACATGAATATAAGTTGACATGAATGTGAACTTGAAACATAACGTGAACATCAACATAACATAACATGAACGTGAGCTTGAACATAACATAAACGTGAACATAACATGATATGAACATGAACTTGAAATTTAACGTGAACATAACATAACATAACATGAACTTGATCTGAAACTTAGTCTTTTCTCATGGGCTCACCATAATTGCTTATTCTTAACTTCTTGACATGAACTTGGAATCTTGTTCAATAGATTTAATTAATAACGTGACCATATGGGTGCTACACGGGTACCCTTGAGCCGTGAGACCCGTGTGTCCCTGTCAATTACCGCATCACATCATAGGTATTTACACCAGCTGTGAGTGCGTTAATATGTACTGCACAGTTATTGAGGCCCCACGTATTCTATGTGTCACAATTGCTGTGTCTCACGTAGTGTATGCTCCACAGTTGTTGTGGCCCCATGAATTGTTTGTGCCACACTTACTGTGAACACATGTAAAATAAAATATGATTCCATTGGCATTAGTGCTGGGCGTGCTCTGGTGATCAGCTAGTTAGACCCCATTCGCAACCTGTTGACTGTACTTCGTCAACCTAGGAAATTTCATACATATTTAGACACTCTAGCGTGAACAAAGGAGTTCCACTAGGATATTATCCCATCATAGCACTTAAGGTCGTGATTGACATGAATAACTTAGCATGAACGTGATCTAAAACTTGACTTAACATAAATTTGATCTAACTTCTTTACTTAACATGATATACTTGCAATGGTGAATATTACATGATATGACATACATGTAACATATAGCATACTTATAACATATAGTAATATGTGACATAATAGATTGTGTAACAGATAAATATTCATGATAGAATAAATCATGTGTAACAGATAAACATGTAATGACGTGGCATGGCATGACATATATGATAACATATATATATAAATTGTAGTTCCCTTACCCATCATACATACACAGTAAACTGATAGTAAGTTAGAAGTTAACTTACCTATCACGTTCTACAAGAATAAAGTGTAAAACACGAGGAATTATAAAAGGGTATTCTAAAAGTTAGAAATTTAATTACTAACAATTAGAAGCATGAAAACAAGTTAACTTAGAGTAAAATTACCATTTTACCATCTAAATGTGGGAAAATGACCATTTTATCCATAACTTAAGGATTTCATATCCTAACTCTAAAAATTTCTAAAATTTACATTTCTCATGTAAATTTTATCCTAAACTCAAATATCAACTCATAAAAATTTAAAACAAATCACAACTATGGAAAACATATTATGGCTGAAACATCTATAGGCCATTTCTCTTTATTTTTGTTTCAATTCCTTCCAACTTCAAAACTAATGCTTAAACCAAAATTTTGCAACAAAGATCTTCCTACCCTAAGTTTAAAACCATACTTAAAATATACATTTAGAAAAAACTAATAATCAATACCAAATTTTTTGTAAAAAGATCCAAACACTTGAATCACAAGTTTTGACCCTAAATCAAAACATCTCCAAGAATTTCAAAAAAATCAAATCTTACTTCTAACTTATTCATAACATCATCTTAAAATCAACCATACTTTAAATCATCAAACTAAAGTCACCAAAATCACAAAATAACACTTAGAGTTTTTTTGGTTTTACATTTAGTCCAAAAGCAGAAACTTTTTCCTCAACTAACTTTGATAAATTTATTGATCAATGGCTTAAGAAGGTTAGATATTCGGAATAAAGCATTACATAGTTTAAAACTGTGTCTTAAAGAATATCCAGCCATCAAAATTAAAATCACATTGCTAAAAATCAATAAAACATAGATCAAATCCAAAAACATCAAATCTTAGGCCTAACCGAAATCCCGATGCATAGAAAAAACATATTTTTGAAACTAATACTAGATATCTTTAAAATAACATTCTAACATGGAAGTAAGAGACTTATGGTCATCATATAAAACTATCAAAGCGTTTAGAGTAAAATCAAACCACGAAATATTCATCTCCAAATAAAAACTGTTTTTCCACTTCCAGTTTTCAAGTTTTTAGATCTAAGAAAATATATCATCAAAAACTTTATTCATGCAAAAAAACCTCAATGGAAACTCATAAAATATGCTAACAACACTTTATAAAATTTTCAGACCAAGATATGTCCATTAGCTTGGTCAAAACTCCAAAACATAACATACTCTTCAGTTTCATGTCTAGAATGACCTTTCTATGGTTAACAATACTTTTGACCGACCAAATAACCATGTAATGATATGAATAATATATTTATAGAAACTAGACTCAAAGAAGAACAACTTTTATGAGGATTCATTGTGTGAAAATACCTATGAATGGTTAAAAAGTTCCACGCAAAAAGACTCAGAAATTTGCCTAAGAGAGCCTTTTTGAGTTTCTCTCTAAGAACGGGGTGAAAACGTGATGAAAGGGAAGGAAGTATCTCTTGCACGACTCAAGAATTCTGTAGGGGGAAGATATAGACCTGAATGACCCTTGATTGGAGGTGGCTATATGACATAAAGTGGAGAATAGTGAGGGGCAAAAGACCACCTGCAGAAGCTGTGTGGTATGGAGGTTGATAGGGTGGGTTTCTCTATCTCATCAAGACACTATTGGGTGCAGCAAAGGGCAGTGGATGGTTTGCCATATGGGGGAGGAAACTTCTTCAAAAAGCTTTTTCAAAGTGGCCAAATTTGTGGGCCTGGGTGGGCCTCAACCAAGTGGACTTCAATTTGAGGTTTAAATGGGGTTTGGTTAGGGTTTGAGATGCTATCAAGTCCAAATCCAATTTTTCTTAATCCAATCAAATTTCCAAGGTTTAAAAGGTTGGATAAAGATATCATAACAACGATTTCAAAAGTTAATAGTATGTGGAAGTGATTTAATCAAGTGATTAAACACAATGCTAGAAATTGGATCAAAAAGGGTTTGAAGGCCAATTTAGGGTTTGGGGAAACCGTTTAGAGTTTCGGTTTCAACCAAGATTTTGGAGTTTCAATTGGATTCCAACCATTTAAGGTTTCACTAGGGTTGTACCCTCTTTGATCTGGCTCAATTTGGTTGATCAGATGAAAAAAAGTTTTGTTTAGGTAGCATGATCTCATACTTTGATTTCCTTCACAAATCCATCTAATGGTTCCTCTTTGTGCCAAGTGTCTAATACTATTCACTATCTGTGGCTAAGATCTTTCCAAGTGTCCAAATAAAACTTTTCTAATCTAATTTGGATATTTCACACTGTGATTTTGAAACACTACACTTAGTACGCTTATCGAGGTTACTATTCACTAAAAAAAAGCGTAATAAACTTATTACTGAAAAATTCTAAATGTTGATATTAACCTATAGTGAAAATCTTTTACCAAAACTCAATCCCGAAGTTCCCCTAAAGAAGATTTCACAGTTTCTAACAGGCATTTTGTCTGAAATAATGAAAATGAGTTATTGTACCATAAAATTCTAAATATTCAACTGAGTCTAGTGGCGTAGACCATAACATATTCTGACACTTCTAACTACCTCAAATAATTAAAATCGCATTTCTAGTACCATAATGAGTGATAACACTGATTATGTTGACAGATTAAAACCTTTGTGATTAGCCAATTCGTGAAAACTTATGGAGTTTTCACGAGATTCCTCAAGTCTATAGAAATTCTACCATTAAATTTCTAGCAGGCTATTACATTCTATTAGAGGGTACATGATAATTATACACCGATAAATATTTTTATATGCATATTCTATCAGAGGGCACATGATAGTTTGCTCACAGTGCTTAATTTAATAGATAACTAATTGAATGGGTAAGTATGCAAATTAGAGTGATGATTGGCTATACCTTTTATGTGTGAATATTTGTGTAAAAAAGATAGCAACAAAGGCAATGGACATTTGTAAGTATGCAAATTAGAGTGATGATTGACTATACCTTTTATGTGTGAATATTTCTGCCAAAAAGATAGCAACAAAAGCAATGGACGTTTGCTAGTTGATCAAACGTCATGCACACCCAAACCCAAATTGGAAAAATGCACTATGACTTCAACCATTCATACGAAAAGCCATAATTCTTTTTACAAAATCTTGCAAAACATATAAGTTTCTTATATTTTTTTTCCATCGTTAAAACATGAATGTATGTGATTTCAACCATCAAGAATTCTTAGTCCAATTAAACATTTTTTTAACATAAACCAAAAGGCATTTACACAACAAAATATCTTTTTGATAGTTAGTATCAAAGGCATCCAACATAATAATATGGGGTTGAGCAACCCCAAATTAACTAAAATCAGATAAAACCTAACTTTATGAACTCTTGGATGTATATCACCCAAAACAACATTTGACAAAGCTCCCAAAACCCGAAATCAATTTTAAATTAGTGTCTAAAAACTCATCCAAACCCATCCTTCAATATCAAGAAGTCCCTAATGTAGATAAAGCATTGTAATTCGTAACAGATTCACAATCAATCATGGAAAATATCCCCAAAAAAAGTGAACTTACCCAAACACATAGGAACTCCAAATCTACGAAATCAAAACAAACATAGATGAAGGCAATAGCACTATGCTCAGATGAAATGCTTGCAATACATACCTAAAAAGGGAGGGGAAAATTTTGAAACACACAGACCCATTCATTGAGTAGCAGCCCTTGGTCTACGCTCCGGTCGAGATCCCCCACATACGACGATGGAACAGAGAGAGAGAAAGAGACGTACACACATAGAGACAAAGATAGAGAAAGAAACAGATGGAGGATTAAGAGACTCACCTTCTCGGCGAGGTGGCAACTACATGGCAGCAGACATGGCTTAGGAAGGGCGGCTGCAAACTCACAGAGAATATAGAGGAATTATCGAGCTGGGGAAAAAGAAAAAAGGGGGAGAATGAAAAGAAAGAATGGGGGAAAAGAAAGAATGAGGAATTTGCATAGGATTTTATAATGACATTTTGTAGCGGTTAAAACTCGCCACAAATATAGCATAGCAGTGCGAAAATGTCACCGTCAAAGACCCACGTTTCAAGGTGGTATCCAGTGATTCTATTTGCGGTGACATATTATCGCTGGAAATAGTCTTTTTAGTGGTGATTTTCTCGCTCGCCAGAACAAAAACACGGTTATAGTGAAAAAGGGCTTCTGTCGTCCAATTGTTGCTTACTGCAGTTTTGTTTTGCTGCAAAAATGCCTTTTTCTTGTAGTGTCAATGGTTTGTAGTCGAAAATAAAAGAGGGATAATCTTTCATTGGTTACTGTTTTATGACATTCAGTTTGGGGAAATAGAGCAAAAAATGTAGGTTATTTTTATTTTATTTTTCTATTTAATATTCTCTTTGGGGTTGTAGTTAAGAAAAGAGAAATACTAAATACAGTCTTAGAGTGTGTAAACTATATACACTCCCTTGAAAAAAGTGGTTTAATTTCTCATATTTGCCTAACTTTTTTCACAGATAAAACCATTTTTTTTTTTCAATGGGAGTGCATGGAGAGACAAGATTTACATTGACCCAGGTGCTGGAACAAATTGTTTACAAAAAAAGTAAGAAAAAAAAAATTAAAGTTCCTTAAAAAAAAATAAGCAAAAAAAGCAAATTTATAGATTTACACACCTTAAAACTATACAAATTATTTCTTTTGAAAAATCATACGAAGCACCAAAATTGAAACAAAATCAGAGTGCTAGTGCCACAAAAGTAAATTTCTAAACAAAACCAACTTTTATTTTCTACACCACACAATTTTTCCAAGTCACGGTTCCAAACAAAAAACACAAATTTGCCCGCTCCCTCCCCCTGAAAGTCACCCAGCTCTAGAAAGACTCAATACGAGAAAATCATGGTCTTCGTCAATGGATAAGAACAACAATGACCTTATCTCTAGTTCTCTAACTACACGTGAAGCGATGGCTATAAGGAATCTCCAAAATTAGAAAGCAAATGGAAAATCTCAAATAACCTCTCACATGCCCTACTGAGAAAAGGTGCTTTGAGTGGTTCAGAGTCACAACACATCAACTAATCAGGTTTATCTTTAGCAAGAAGAAAGCATGTCCATGCTCAGGTTCGTAATTCTGTGTGGTTTCTTATGTAGAAATACAATCTTGTTGCTTTATCTTGAATAATTACTGTTCTTGCCAAACACCACCCCCACAAATCCATGAATCCGCTAAAGCAAAAGAAAATAATACAAACACTATATATATCTCTAAGGAAGTGAGATCTCCAGTGGGTGGGAAAGGGGGTGAAAGAGACAAGCTGAGATTTAAGTTAGGTTTGGATATATAGTAAATTGGGATGAAAGACGTTGAAAGTTGAATAAAATATTATTTTTTAATAATATTATTATTTTGAGATCATATTCATACGAAGGGGGAGATACTGCTGTTTGGGGAGAAGCTCGGATAAAGAGAAAAAAAAATTAAATCAGCCAGCAACCACATGATGTATGGGTGTAGGCTGTAAGAGGCTTCTGTATATAATTATTCGCCAGAAAATATTAATCAGAATAAAGAATCAAAATCAAAACAAAAATGAACCAAAATTTAATTAAATGTACGTACGTGGTGTCATTGCACAGACACGACGAGGAAGAAGTTTGAAAGTTAGAGACGAAGCTGTGGCAATTCTGGTTTGTTAGGTATGGGGAAGAAATTATAACTTTGGTGGCCGGATGGAAATTGTTTCTTGAATCTTGATCTATCAAATTCGCAACAGAATAGAAACAAGTGGCAGTACCATTTCATCCGACATGAGTGTATAATTTGTTGTTTTTTGCTCCTTCACTAGTCCCACATCGGTGGGATTAAATGAAAGGGGCAAATCCTAAGACTATAAATAAGAGGTTTAGCCTCTTAGTTTAAGTACACCAGTTGAAAGCTTATCTAGTAACTTTTGACTTTAGTTAAATTCCTCTATTGACCTTTTTTGTAAAAAGGGAAAGAGGTAAAGTTAAAGTTTTACTAGTGGGGTAGCTTTGTGGGTGTGTTTGGGGTGAGGAGAAAAATTGTATGATTGTAATAATTTTTCACATAGTGAATTTTCTTCTCTGGGTCTGGTGGTTTTTCTCCTGTTTTGGACTTTCCACGTAAATTTCTTGTGTTGTTATTATTTCTCTATTTTTCTTGTTATTCCTGCAAATGGTAGATCCTGTGGGGGTGAATTTGGAAGGTCCAAATTCCCAACAATTAGTATCAGAGCCACTAGATTCTTTTTGTGGGGTGGAGTTTTGGTGTGGTAGTGTGGATACGTATAGTCTAAGGAGGTTCTGTCTAGGAGATTGGAAATTTTAAGTGTGTCCATTGTGACCCTCCAATCTTTCCTGGGAACTTACTTAGTGAGGTACTATTCATTTCTACGGTAAAAATTCATCAAGACGATGTTAGGAATGATGTGGAGAAATTGGTTTACACAAGGTGTGGAAGGGCAGATCAACCCCTAAAGTCAGCAGTGATTCTAGCGACTGGTGAAACGGCTAGTACAAGGAGCTGGTTCGGCAAGTGGCTCCAAGTCAGTAAATGAAGATACTGGTATTGATGCTAATGTTGTGTCTCTCTCCATGAAAAAGGAGACATGTACATCCTTATGGCGTGCTGCTAATTCCCAAAGTTGCTATGATAGAGGATGTGTTAATGTTAGCAGGTCCACAAGTTTGCACACGAGCATTGGTTGGGCATTGATGCAGGGTGTGTGGTGGAAATTCATGTCGATGGCTGATGAACTTCCAGGAGAGCCAAACGTGGAAGTTACACTCTAATTTTCAGCAAGGTTGTTTTCGACATGGGCCGAAATGAAATGCTTGGAATTGGTTTATTCTAAGTGGGTATGCTTTTATGGTGAAGCATGATAGCGGAAGCTATGAAGATCTTCATTGAGGTGGAGCTTGGCTGTGAGACTAGTCAAAGTCGCAAGTTGGAGATTGTTGTTTTTTGCTCCTTCACTAGTCCCACATCAGTGGGATTAAATGAAAGGGGCAAATCCTAAGACTATAAATAAGAGGCTTAGCCTCTTAGTTTAAGTGCACCAGTTGAAAGCTTATCTAGTAACTTTTGACTTTAGTTAAATTTCTCTATTGACCTTTTTTGTAAAAAGGGAAAGAGGTAAAGTTAAAGTTTTACTAGTGGGGTAGCTTTGTGGGTGTGTTTGGGATGAGGAGAAAAATTGTGTGATTGTAATAATTTTTCACATAGTGGATTTTCTTCTCTGGGTCTGGTGGTTTTTCTCCTGTTTTGGAGTTTCCACGTAAATTTCTTGTGTTGTTATTATTTCTCTATTTTTCTTGTTATTCCTGCAAATGGTAGATCCTATGGGGGTGAATTTGGAAGGTCCAAATTTCCAACATAATTTTTATAAAATCTCTTTATAAACTTAACAGAGTTTTTGGATATTGTAAAATTCCTCTGATCCTGATCTGTAATAAATATTGGTTAGAAAATCTCATGTCTATCATCATTACAGATTGAAAGCTGGCCGACGGAATTAAGTATGCATGCGGCCCCCATGCACTGCCAGACAGCTTAAAGTAGCTAGGGACGGTGAATATCTCACCGGCCTGCATAGTGGGTGTAAGTGCCTTGGACCCCTCGGCCGTGTGCGCAGTGTCTGGAAGTAACTACCAGTCATGAATAATAATATTGTTCAAGCTTGGAAGGGTGGATATATAGTCTTTTATTTATATATATAAGACCGTACGTACTGATGATCTCCATGTTCTTAAAAACTTTTAATATGTATTGCACTCATGATGAATTACCATACTCGTGTGTGTGTGTATATAATGATCTGTGGGTACGCCGTACGCACGCAGAGTGGATCATGCATGCACTGCTAGATCTAATTCCTTCATATATGTATATATACCTCGTACGTACGAGATGTGATGCTCTATTAATTGTCACGTTATTATATTATTATATGCTACTTTGTATATTTTATTTTCATGATAAAAACATGTTAATTAAAGCTTATAATGTTAATCCTAATCCTTTCGGCAAGATGCATTATGATCAATATATATTATATGCAAAAAGATATATACCAGCTTTATCATGTCATGATCATGATGCACTGCTGATCAAAAGTTAAAGAGGTTTTAATTTGTCGAAAAAATTAAAAATATAATATGGTACTCATAGTACTATAACTAGCTATACGTACAGTACCAAATGCATTCAAATGAATGGTATTATATATATATGTTTACTATCTGTAAGATCAGATCATGTCGAAGATACATGTTTCCAGCTCAGATCCGTACAACTAATTTGTCTGCCGCAACAACATTTCAAAGCAAATCAGATGATATAAAAAACGTTTAATTTGAAGAAGACTGGTAATAAATACAAGTCTTAAATAAATAAACCAATTGGTTCGTTTGGTTGTTGGACTACACTGAAATCAATTTAATTTAGTTTAATTTTAAGTTCAGTTTAATATCTAAATAAATAAGCATTCTTAAATTACTAAACTTATTTCAATACAAAACCTCTATACACGTGAAATTCATAATTTTTTTTTTAATTTTTAACTTTTTTATATGTAAGATCCACAATTTTTTTTTATAAATAGTACTAAACTCATATTACCATCCAAACACGTATAAACTAATTTTAAATTGGTTCTACGAAACTCACTCTACCATCTCAACTCACTACTATTCATAAAGAATTGAACTCAGCTCAGCTCAATATCTAAACACAGCAAATTGCATGCCTGTAGTTATGCCCAATAGAAAGAAGTACATTATTTTTTAATAGAGTAATGCTATATACAGTCACTTTTATGTACTTCCTGCGCACTCCACTGATATGATTAACTGAATTAATTTCTTTTTAATACACAACCAATCATATTAGTAGAATGCACAAAAATAACTGTACATAAAATTTTTGTTTTTTTAATAATCTCTCTGAAGTGTAGGCCGGATTCTCTTTAATAAGTAAATCTAACCTATAGAATTTTTTAATTAAGTGGTGTGGTCAGAGTGTGAACTTGTAAGTTATGACATTTGTTCTAATATAACGTGAAAACCAGTGTTTATCCAAACAAATTAATTAAACAAATGAAAAGATATTATTATTATAGACATAATCATAATCTTAACAACCCCATCCCGAAATTTGTAAATAATAAAAATCAATCCGAGAGCTTCTAATTCAAGTTAGTATATCTTTTCATCAGAAAAATCTTCTCGGGCTTAATACATCAAAATAAATATTAAAACAAAGAAAATACATCACATTTGCTTTTTATATCAAATATTCACTCACTTTGTTTTCTTGCGTTGAACTTTAGATGTACTAAGTATATGATCTATATATGGATCATCATCATGCAAAGGATACACTTCAGACTAAACGACAACTTAAGCGCGCAGATCGAAGGGAATAATACCAAGCCGAAGCTGCGTTGATGGAACCTAGCAATAGAGACGGATCGAAGTTTTGAACTGTACGTCCGTCTTTGTTAAGATTACGAATCATCGATGAAATATTGTTCAGATCCGCACCGGACGACAAGACATTTTTAAAGAGCCCACCACATAATTAATACTCATCTGCCATGCATGCAAGAGTAGTACCATGTATTTCAAGACCTAAACCCTACCATATTTATACTCATCTGCACGCAGACCACATATCATATACATCGAGAGCCCACCGCATTTATTACCGATCAATTTATGTAGTACTGTACGATGATGTTTATCGCTGGTCTCGCTCAGCTTCTCGATTTATTTTGAAATGAGTTAATAAAAATTAACTTTTTAATATTATTTTTATTTTAAATGAAAAAAATTAAATTATTTATTTTACTTTTATAAAAATTTTAAAAAAATTATAATTATTAGATAAAACGAAAATGATTATAAAAATAAACTACGCCTAATTAAACACCTGTATTTCTTTTTTATATTTTTTACTTCTTCGTTTCGTGGTGACTGTATAAAGTACCCTTGCCTTCTGACTATATTCGAAATTTTTGCAAAAACGTACAAGTAAACCAGAAACTGTCAATATCCTATAAAAGTGACGCAGACCAGACGCTCGTTCGTACGTACAGAGAGAGGTTCACTTTTAGGAGAAAAAATTTAATTGTAATTATAATCATGTATTAATCTATATATTAATTTAATATAATTGATAAAAAAAAAAATTTTATTAAAAATAATATTAATTTAAATTTTAAATATAAAAAAACAAATATTAATATATAAATTAATACGTAATTTTATTTATATATAATAAAACTCCTTAAAAAATATAGGTGCGTGCGTACGTAGCGGCGAGGGTTTCAAGAAGAACTTTAATTTGGTGGACAGCCGTATAATGGTATAAATATCACTTCATGATATACATCTTTTTAATATATTTTAGAAGTATATTTTAAAATAAGAGTTATTTTTATAAAATAATATTATTTTAAAATATAATGGTATAAAGTGTTACGAGAAATATATAAATATATAAACTTTTTTTAGAATTAATACACTGCTTTTGTAGAATTAATTATATAACAATTTTATAGGCAATTGTTATATTTTCTAGCGGCAATGCAAAAATAAATAGTATATTTTAGTCCGACTTTCTCTAATGATTTTATTCTCGTAGATTTGTCTGTTTATGAATTTGTCTTGAAGCTCAATACCGCATGAATGGTAATTGTCTGCAATATCTCAAGGTAGTGCTCTCTCTCCTACCCAAAATCACGCCCTATGCTTGCTTTCAGACAAAAAAAACACATGGAAGTGCATTAGCGAAGAAATCTTTGGTAACAAACCAGACATACAGCAAGCAAACTAAGTAAGGCAAGAACTTTCTTGAGCCGCACTGTCTGTCGAATGTATCCCACATGATCAATATAAAGGTTTATCAAGAAGAAAGGAAGCCAACAAGGCCAGAAACACATCAGAAAATAAAATAACAAATACAAAACTCCAAAGTAATTTTCTTCAACATAGGGCTGTAAATGAACCAGTCTGTTCGATAGCCTGCTCGGTATTCACTCAGTTAAATTCGAATCGAACTCGATTCGTGAAAAAAAAAGCTCACTCGTAAAAGCAGATACCTGTTCGATTTGTAAATGACACATAACCAACAAAACTCGATTCGATTCAACTAAAACTCATTTAGGCTTGCTCATTTATATTCGAATCGACCCGTTAACTAGACTCAATTAAAACTCATTTAGATATTAATAAATATATACATACACATATGCATGTATATATGTATTAGCTAATAATATAAGCATACCACTTTTATAATTAAATATGTAATATGTATACTAATTACTTATGTCTATATAGTGCATATAATTCGTAGGTATATTTTATAATTTGTATAATAATTAGTCGATAAAATTTAATAGTTTTATATACTAGTACGTGGGAACCATATATGAAATAGATATATATTATCATATTAAGTGTATGTATTAATAATATATGTAGGCATATAATATATTGTTATTTTGGATAAATATAAACTAATTAGATATTAATTATTTATAAATTTTTTAAAATTTTATAATTTAATAGAGGTTCTACTTGTTAGTTGTATAAATTCAATATTGATTTTATTTATTTATTTAATTTATTAATTATTAAATCTTATTCCAAAAAAAAAAAAACAATTGGAGCTTAAGCTCGAACTCTGCTCTACTCGAACTCGTTTGTGGGACAAGCTCGAACTCGAGTTGAGAGTTTAGCTTATCGAGTCGAACTCGAACAAAGAATAAAAAAAATTCTCTAGCTCGAATATTTTGAGTTGGCTCGCCTCGATTACAGCCCTACTTCAACACATATAAAAAAAATGGGAATAATCTATTCTCATTCTTACAGGAGACTATTCCCATAAGCCCAATATTCAGAATAGAAATGAGTTCCCTTTGCTTTGTCGTTATTTCTGTTCCACACAGACATCTCAACCAACAGCCACCATATAATCCCAGGTCTGTTGTGTATTCTCCATCTTGATTCTATATATTCTTTTAACTGCTATTTCTTAATAGAAATTAGATATTTATCCATAATTGATTAAGGTACTTTTTGATATAAAAAGAAATAAAAATTGTGATCATGTTTGAACATTATATATAAGCATTCAAACAGTTTTCCCATTCTTGCCAAATAATTCCTTGATCCCGCCATATTTTACGTTCAAACGAGATCTTAATGTACATTCGAACGGTTACAAACCATGTTCAAACGATTAAATTATTTGAGTCAACTTCGAACAATAATTTTTCTATTTCAATTCAATAAAATATTTTCTTTAGGACTTGAACATTTATTTAAATTGGTTGAAAGGTAAGTCAATTTTCCGCATAAATTATTAACTACCATGCCAATTTTTAGTTCGACCGTAATTATTTTCCATTTGAGTGTATATTTCTTTAATGATTGAATGTTTTAGTAACCGTTCGAATGAAAATCGACTTTAGGGAAGATTTATTCCATCCCTAAATTACCCATTCGAACGTAGTGTTTACTGTTGAAATAGTATAGGACTACTACTAGTATTTTGGGATGAAATTTGAATTTTGTCCCTAAAACTCATTTTTTGAGAAAATTTTCATTTGGTTCAAAACAATCATCCCAAAGGACCATTTTTGTTGCAGTGTATATTGTGCTTCTTAAAGTTCTCCTTTTAAAATACCATACAATGCTATTGAATACCGATGGCATTTTTTTTTTCATTTTTGGTCACTATGGAGTTAGATAAGGAATTGTGAGATTCATTGGTTTAAGTAAAACACACACAAATTGTAGTACTTCAAAGTTCTAAAACAGAAAATATTATTTTACTTTATAGGGCTTAAAGTAAATTGCACTTAACTTAGTGTATGTTTGTAATTATGGTGGAAAATATGGTTTATAGCTTAACTATTAAGTTCTACTATTAAAAAGTTATTTACTATTTGATAACCATATGATTAAAACCCTTTCAAACATGTTACATTTATTTGGAAACAAATTGAAAAAGTACTTCTTGAAGTAGAAATGACGATTATTTAATTTTTTTAAAAGATTATGATCATATCCTTAAAAATATGAAAGTTGTATTGGTATTTTCGTTTATTGCTAATTAATTTAAAATTTGAATTTCATTCCGTATTATCCAGAAAAATACTTTTGACCTTAAACATACTTTTCAGCTTATTTGAGTTTTAAAAATTCTTCAATATGTAACATCTAAACAATTCAATTTTTCTATTAAAAAACTTTTGAAATTATTTAAACACTTTTTAATACTTCTACCGCAACCAGAAAGGCTTTAACTAATTATATGTATCATTTCGTGGGTTAGTTTTTTTTATTAAAAAGAAAACTCTTGAAATTGTTTTAGGAGGCCTAACAAAATGCATAGTTGAACCGGAAAGGGCTTTTATTATACTCAAAACGAAGCCCAATATATTTAAATCCAAGTCAGTTTTGCCCAATCTTATAAGAAGTCTTTATTAACCTTGTACGTAGAATTTTATAAAGTGTGGTCCAACTTTTTATAAAACTTTTACGTAAAATTTATTTATTTAAAACTTGTCATCTTTACATTTAGGAAAACTTTGTACGTTTAAATCAAAATTAGATTATAGAATTCAAGGTCGAAGCTATTTAAAACTTATACCTGAAATTATTTGAAAATTTGATAAAATGATGCTTGTAGGACGGCTCTTCGTCCGAATTGGATTAGAGGTAATTTATGTAATTTATTCTATAAATTGGACAAGTATCCATAGCCTATTGAAAGCAAAAGTTAAAGTCCAACTCAAACAATTGCCACGTGTCATTTGAATATATGTGAAGCACTTTTTTCAAAAGAAAAAATTGCTGAAAAATTGTCACGTGTCCCCCACATTAATTTAGCTTGTATGTAGAAGGTCTCTCCTTTATACTTTTCACATCTTTAAAGAAATATATATATGCCAAACTTATAGAATGTATTAAAAGAAAACTCTAATCTATGACTAGAATATTCAAGACTATATATTAAAAATAATCATGTGAAAACCATAGTATGCTATTTTGCGCATGATATCAGAAAATTATTAGGTCATTCTTGGTGCAACTACGGTGAGCTTTTAAACCACATATATTCTTAATTTCTTTTTGAAGAATTATTATTTAACATCAAGTCATGTATCTTTAAAGTTTTAAGACTATTAGTTTTAAGTCATGTGAGAAATGTGTCAAATTTAATTAGTTGAGCAAACAAATGCTAAAAATCCATAATAGGGATCATGTCTATAATAATTTAAAAATAATCATGTCAAATGAAAAACAATAGCCTAGTAAGATAAAGAAATGTTATAGGAAAGGAAAATGAAGATAGAGAGAGAAAAAAAAACGCAATAGAATGGAAAAAATGACATAGGACGAAAAAATGAAGATGGGATGAAAAAAAATGAGATAGGACTAACAAATGCACGTTGATGAAAAAATGAAGATACGAGAGAAAAATACCAGAGAATAGGAAAATATCATAGATTGTAAAAATGTAACAGGACGAAAAATTGAAGATAGGACAGAAAAGTACCATAGGTCAGAAAAAATGCAACATGATAGGAAAATGAAAATAAGACCAGGAAATGTCATAGGATGGAAAAATGCAGCAGAACGGAAAAAATGCCATAGGAAGCAAAAGTGAAGATAGGACGGGAAAAAGGAGATGGGACCAAAAGATGTAGTAATTCGGAAAAATGGAGATAGGACCAAAAAATAGAGATGGGACAAATAATTGCAATTGAACGGGCAAATGAAGATAAACACTACAAGAAAAACGGACTTTTACGATCAATTAATAGTAACGAAAATAGTATTTTAATTAATTGGTCGTAAAAGTCCGTTTTTCTTGTAGTAAAAACTGAAAAATGCAATAGGACAGGGGTGTGAGCACTTTGCCTTTTGAGGTAGAAGCACTTTCCCTTTCCAATTTGCTCACCAGATGAGAAAATGAGCATATGTCCATAACAAAGATCCATTGCCCTATCTGGGATTTTGTAGTGGAATTGGTACTTGTATGAACAATTAGAATTTATAAATATTCAGTTTGCTTTAATAGTAGATGATGTAAAATTTTTCTTTAATAGTAGATCTGACTGAAATATTCAGTTTACTTATAGAGAAAAAAATATAGTGGCACACACCTTGGCTAGGAAAGCTTTAACTTTGATAGAAAAAACAAATTGGATAGAGGATATACCAGACTTTAGCAAGGAGTCTGGAGATTGATAAACAATGTAATACGAGACTTTGAGAAATGAAATTAATATTGAGGTATTGTTTTTGAAAAAAAGAATTTATAAATACAAATTAAAAATGGGGGATGATTTGTAAAACCCATGATAATTGATCATATTTTTCATTTCAAGTTATGAGAAAAATTGATGGTACCATGATAGACCGAGTCTCAAAAATTGCAGGTGGCTTTTGCTTTGCCAATGGTAAAATCCATCATTGAACAAATATAGTCGATCCATGTAGCCATACGACCGAGTACGTGTTGAAATAGAAAGAAATAACCAAAACAGGGAAGGATCGAAAATCTTGTACCAAAACGAGATTGTCACCCCCTCCATTTTCAACCTCCCAAACATAATCACACAGTTCGTGAAATAAATAGGTACCAAAAAGGTTCAATAAAAACCAACCAATCCAAAGTCATGAGCAGTGAGATATATCCCAACAAAAACCATGAACGAAGCAAGTCAGCCCTCATGTCCATGTGGGTGTCCATTCTTGACAGTCAGACCTTAACATCTCACCTAACCACACCTGCACCCTTCTGCTTGTGGGTCAAGCTATGGTTCGACCAAGAAGCCATGTCACATGTATATGCCAACATACTTATTTTAGACTAACACGGAATGGAGATTTATTATACCTAATTTTGCAATATGGATCACATGATAAAAGATCACAAATCTCGTAGTTGCACCAAACTCCAAACACAGCTATAATTCCAATAAAAAAAACTCGTGTAATTGAGATATATATAAATAATGCAACTTCAGTGGGGCCTGCGACCATGCACCTACTGGGGCTGGTGGGTCAATCCTTGTAAAGCTCAAAACAAGCATCACATCCCAGCAACCGTCCATGCAGAACCAAGTGGAAACAACAAAAACCATAGGACCCAAAAATCCAAGCCAGATACGCTAACAGTGGAAACAAATCATATCAGACAGACACAGAAGCTAAGATTGAAAAAATCAAACAAGTTTCATTTCCATCTGAATGTCATCACAGATCATATCTAACAGCAAACTAAACAGAAAAAAGTGGGTGTTCTGAGCATATTACTCACTGGCCGCTAGGCTTGGCTTCCAACTTAGGAACTTGAAATAGTTTTTTTTTTTTGCTGAAATACTTGGTTACACAGCAATAACCCTCACTTATCATTTCGCTTAAATTTTTGGATAAATGATAATTTAATATGATATTAGATCGAGATCATCTTGATTATATGGTCTCGACTCTCATTTACAATACCAAATTCATTCCTAATAATAGGTGGATCCCAACATATATGGTCTCGCTTTACTGTACAAGCAGCTCAAGACACTGATTCAGAGACATATCATCACAGTATGCATGTGTATACATATACATATATTGGTACAAATTAATAAGGACCCTTAACCCTTCTGATTACTGTGGTCTACCCGGAAGAGACCGGATTCAAATCCCTACCAAGTCCATTAAACGCACCGTATCCTTTGAAACTAAGGCCCAGGCATCCAAGCAGACCCTGCCTGTACGGCAAAAAGGTCCTCTTCTTCAGCTCCTCAGCCTGCGCTTTATACGCCGTGTAGTGCAACTCGTGCGGCGACGGAGCCGGAACCCTTCTCTTTGCTGCTGCAACCCCATTGGTTGGTCTTCCGGCTTGCTTACTGCTTCGCTTCTGCTTCTCTGCCTTTTTCTCTTTCGGAGCCGGAGGCGGCGGCTTTTCTTTCGAAGAAGGAGCTAAAGAAGATATGGAAGACCAAAACTTTTCTCTGCTGTTTCCTCCTCTTCCCTCGCTTTTGCTTCTATATAACAGTTCCTTCAAGAATATCCACTTCTTCGAGTTCCGACCGGTAGAGGATGACCTCGAAGACGAGGCGGAAGGGGACGGCGTCGTTTCGGTCGAGACTGTGGTGGTTTCACTTTGCTTAACACGTGCGAAATCTTCTTGCAAGTTTAAGATAAGGTCCTCGACGCGTTTAGTTTTGTCTTCGTCGTCTTCTTCCTCTTGCTGAAGCGCTTGAAACTGTGCGTTTCGAATAGGTGATAACGATCTCGCTTTTCGGTTCAGAGATCTACTGCGTAGTTTGAGATCTCTGCCTCTTCTCAGTACTGTATCTGAGTGCTCCAGCTTTAAAGTTGCTTTGTCTCTTTCTTCCTCGAGTTCTTCATCTTCATCGAGATCCAGCAGCGGGGCCAAGATCTGAGGTCTCTGCAAGTGCGAGGATAGCTTCATGGGTCTGATCTGACCGTTGAGGAAAAGCTCGTCGGCGGAGCTCATTGATCCAACAGCGACCGAGCCGTTGGGGGAGAACCGAGACTCGAACTCGAACGACGACGTGTCGAGAGGCTGGGTGGAGGGACAGGTGGTGGCGGGAGCCGAGGAGATCACGAAATGCATGGGGCTCGCGGGTGCGCTGAAGAAGTAGCCGCAGTGGTTGGAGGTGTAGCCGCGACCAGGGCTGGAGGGCGCGCTGACGTAAGGGGTGGAGCAGGTGGATTCGAAGTCGTCGCTGTAACTATTGGTGTCGGTGAACGAAACGAGGAGATTGTGGGGTTCGAAGGCATCTTGCGGGATTCCACCATTGCTGGGGCTTTGAAGTAGATCCATTACGGATGAAAGAGAACAGAGATAGGTTGGGAACTTGGGACCGAGAACTAGTACACTGACTAGCTTGTGCGACATGCAATTATCACGAGTCACAGAGAGAGAGAGAGAGAGAGAGAGAGAGAGGTCTAAAGCTAGCGAGGAGAGTGCATTTGCATGTGATATTACAAATTATAAGAAGTAACCGTGTAAAGTATAGCATTCCTATATCATCATTTATATAGCAAATAATCGAAGTTAATAGTTTTTTGACGGTTTATTTGACAGATAAAATACCAACGCTAGTTTATCATATGATGTTATTTGACGGTGTTGTTCTTGTTCTTGTTTGTAATTTTTATTTTTTTGCAGGAGCTTTCCTATTTACAATTGGATAATTATTTGGAGGAAATGAACAATCTTAGGTGAGGTTTAGATATGAAGAGATGAAAGTTAAAAGGTAATTAAAATATTATTCTTTAATATTATTATTATTTTAAAATTTAAAAAAGTTAAATTTTTATTATATTTTATGTGAAAATTTAAAAAAATTATAATAATTAAATTAGATGAAATAAGTTGAAATTAACTCTAAATCGAAACGAAATATATATTTTGAAAAAGATAGATAAAGAGAAATAACTTGAACAAATCTTTGACAAATTCTGTGTAGTTCTTTTATAAAAAAAATAGACCACATCATAAAAATGTTAAAAAATGTTCATTTTTTTGTCGGATCCATTTTTTATAAAAGGCCTACGCGTGGCTTGTTTATTTGTTTCTTGTACTTGACATTATTTAAAAGTCAAATATGTGATCCATATGAAAAAAAAAATCTATTTTTCAATTGTTGGCACCACAATTTTTTAAAAAAAGTGTATAGAATTTACACACTTTAGAACTATATCCAATAATACTCATTATTTTTTAATTATAAAAGTAATTTATATATTGATGTATCAGTCAAATTTCTTTCTGAGTTTATTTTGAATTTACTTTTGGTTGAATTAAGATTTAAGAAATCATCATGTAACTCATCTTCTATGAAATCCTTATGTGGGCATAGTATTTCTCTTGGAAATCTACATGTAAATGCCACGCGCGCAGCTTATTGTAAGTGTTGGAGTATAGCATCCAAGATGAAACAAATGGAATTGAAGTCTAATGCAGCATGAATTAAATTAGTCATAAAACAATTTTAAAATATTAATATATTTTTATGCTAATTGATGTAGTAGATCTTCACATTAGCAGTGTGATTAGTCTTAAAAACTAAATTAGTCGATAACAAGCTACTTTTAAATAAAAATTTTCATTAAATCTCTTTACTATTTGGGTGTGACCATGTTATAGACCATCCGATCCTACTTATTTCGCTACCAAAGGTTTTTTTTTTTCATCTCGAGCAGCTTATAGATTTCTTTTCCCATAGGCAAAAATCGGATTACAAACGGAACCTAAATCTCCCATCTCATAAACCCTTACTTCCTTTTTTTTTCTCTCTTGGTGGGGCAAAGTGAGAAATGGCAAGAACAAAAAGCCAGAGGCTTGATCGCGCCTTCATCAACCTCCTAAATCCTAGCAATTTTTTTTTTTTTTTTAAAAAAAAACAGAGCAATTAATTAGAAGCTAGAACAACTTGATTAAACAAAAACCTCCTTTTAATGTTTGAAATGGTCTATTTTTTTAGTTTCTTTTACTTTCTCTCTCTTTCTTTGTTTGGAAGATGGAGGAAGGAAGATGGTGGAGATGGGCAATAGAGATGGGTGAGGGAGAAGAAGATGGGCGACGACGGAGATGGTGGGTCACGGCGGCAAGAGAAGAGGTGATTTAGAAAAATTCGAATGTAAGGGGTCTTTGGGCTTACGAATGTGGTTATGTAGATTAATATTCCAGTGTGATGCACCACCTTTGGCTTAACATGGAATATGTGATGTATCAAAATTTCATTGGTGCCTGTTAATGCCTCAATAGCAACCTGACCGCTCCAAATCCAGATTGATATACATATAGATGGTTTTAAAATGAAAAAGAAAAAAAAAAAACTAATTTTTCTTTAAAGCCTTTGCATAATTCGCAAAACCATCTAGACACATGGATGATTAATGTGGCTAATAATTCTTCATTATTGTTAACTGGGCACAAACTTGATTGTCTATATGAGAAGGGAATATTAATTCATTACATTACTATCTCCTATTATCTTTTTAAACAATAAATTATCTAAAATATTAAAATTTCAATAAGATGAGACGGTAATGTAACGTCTAACATTGTTATATACATTTTTATGGACCATTTAAGAGATATATTTTATTAGCATTTTTTCTAAAATAAAAACAACAACGTAAAATATCTAAAAAAATTAATTACAATGATGTCTTATAATCCTATAATATGTTTAAATATATATAACAACACTAAGGTTGATTTTGGATGCTGAGCAAAGTTGAGTTGAGCCGAGTTTTTTATGAATAGTAGTGATTAGATGGTTGAATGAGTTTGGTGGAATCTACTTAGATTCCGTTTGGCCACTAAGATAAAGATGAGAATTTTGAGATTTTTGTGAATAGTATTAAGATGATATGAGTTAAGAATTTAGAGTTTGGTTGAAAATTTTGTGTGGGTCCCATTTAGATATGATTGGAAGTAAAGTTGAGATAAAAATTTTAAACATTTTAGAAATGGGAAAGTTGTGGCTCCCACGATTTGAGAAAAATATATAAAGCTTAGTAAGCATGGGCAAAATTACCCATTTCTCCTATTTTCTTCATTCCCTTAGACGGATCCCAGATCTCCCAACGAAGAAAATTTCGAAAGGCCTCGAGCTCCCCCTGACCAACGAGCTGCTCCTCTCCCTCTGTGAATCGGATGAAATCCTCTCCCCCTGACTTCATTTCAATTCACCCATTTGACTACTAACAATCAACATTTCCATCTCCCATTCATTTTAGTTGTTCTGTTTTGGGTATAACATCTCTTTTTATTATTTCCCCCATCCCTAAAGATTCTACTCTGTGGACCTTCTAATTCTTCATTTTTCTACATAGATCTTCCCCATTGCCTTGTTTTTTTTGTTGAAATGATGATCTGGGTATGTATTTATTCGTAGATTTGGTCTTTGGCAACCTCAGTATGAGTTAGTCTGGATTATATATATTGGTCATTATTTTTTGCTTTGTAGTATGTTTGGTTGTCGAGGAAAATGTAAAATAAAGGAACTGGCTGCAGGAGGCTAACAGAAGCGTACCTGAGAAGAAGCCTACAATTGTTTTTGTTCTAGGTCAGCAACTTGCTTGTATTTACTTATTGATCTTCCATACAGTTAAATCACACTCAAAGAAAACCAATGATATATTTAAATTGGTCCTTAGATGAATTTAGGATCTCACTCTTCACCCTTTACCCTTTTTATGGAAGGAAGAACTGACGTATTGTTTTAATTACATTTACAAATATATTTGCTTTGGTATTATGAATTGTCACTCCTTCACATGTTGTCCACTTTGAGATGGTTTTTTTTTTTTTTTAACTTGGAGGCATTCCTCTTCTATACCTGCCTTGTTTATAGTGGGAACCATTGTTTTTTCTGGGCAGAAAATGGGAGTGAGAACTAGGTTTCCCACCTTCTGAAAGAATAATTTTATGCTGTTTAATTTTGAGAATTTAGAAATTTTTTAGACTATTATGATAACTACAAATAACTAATGTGCGAAGATTTAGACTTTTATAATGACAATAATTCTCACCTTCATGGTTGGTGAAAATTGATTAGTCAATTGTTAGATCAATTAGATATGTGAAACCCTCTTGTTTTATCCAAACCTTAATTATTTTGTTCTCCTTTTCTTTTTTTTTCTTTTTTTTTTAAGTAAAATAAAACTCTATTGAAACAAGTAAACATGTGTTGTCCTCATTTCCTACAACCAATGGGTCCTAAAATAATGCTAATGGATAAAATGCAGCCACAACCATTGGGGCAAGGTTTTAGTTCCTTTAAAATAATTTGCTAGATTGGATATTTTGTTTTATTATATTTGTTACTTTTGTCCCTTCGGTTTTGATACTAATATCTCAACCAGTGGTCTTTCTTCCATCTATTCGACAAGATTTTTGCAGACATTTTAAAGTTGATTTCTTGATTCTTTTGACTGGCCAGGTGGCCCAGGTAGTAAATATGAGCTCTAAGGCCAAAAAATTGAACCCAAAACCTCCGTTTAACTGAGCTCTAAAGCCTTGGCATTTTGCTTATTGTAGTAGCGCTTTAACTTCCTTATTTTGTTGATGAATATGCCCTCCTTGTCTAATTTAGGATTGAAGATTTGTTATAGACTTGAATTTCTATAAACTATATGATTCTTCAGTTCCAAATCTTGTTTAGATCCGACATATTCAGATAATTTTTTTTTTTAATTTGGGCTAATACTTATTTTCATTTCCAAAAAAGGGGCTAATACTTTATATTTGTTATTTTAAGCATATCGATTTGCTTCTTGTGGGTAGCTTTTTATCATGTTAATTGGGAGTTCGTACTGTGTGCAGGGAAATGCGAGGTGTAAATTCTTCGTATGGGAGGATATACTTCATTTGCTAGAGGAGAATTTCTGTGCAAGAACGAATAAGGCATCGAAGATGTTGGATGATGTATTACAGCACGAGTATAATGTTCAGAAAATGGAAGATAAAGTGAGAGAGAGCGAGAGTGAAGAATCTGAAAATTCGAGAGCGAAGATTATTGTTTTTGTACTGGGTTTTGACATTTGTAATAGTTTTTGTTTGGTTTAGATAAATTCCATGTAAAAGTGTGGTGTATGGATTAGATGGGTTTGGAATGGTTCTTAGGTTGTGCACATGGCATGTATGCAAGTTGCACTGTGTTAACTTCACCCTTTTTGGTCTTTGTAGACTTTTCTGGTAAGGGATTTTTGTAAAACATGACTAGGACTAGGACCTTATTTAGATATCAAGCTTTAGAGGGCTAGCATAATAGGGATTTTTGTAAAACATGATTTTTAATGTATCTTTAATTCCCTATGTGGTTCGTGATATGTAGCTTTATTTTACTTGAATGTAAGTGCCGCTGCATCTACAAAAAGTTCAATGGAAGAATCAAATTTTCTAAGTATTATAGCATCCTATCATTCATGCGTCCTCCCATCAATAGCACTTCAAGTACATGCTAGGTTTGTACCTATAAATGGTCCCACATTTGTTTCAATAGCAGCATTGCATTAGCAATAAATAAATGAATGGAATATTTTAAAAAAGCATTTCTTCAAACTAGTGGAACCTTTCAACATTCCATCAAGTACAAAAACAGATTATATAAATGGCCATAAAATTCCATTTATACAAATAACTATCTAAATACATAACATGAATAATTAGCACCTACCAGGCAGGTTCAGATAGTTTTAGAAACGGCTTTGCTTCCACTCATCAAGAAATTAACAAGTTCTTGACAAGGCTTTCCAGACAAGGTTTTCCAAACACCAATACACATTACAATGGCCTACATACGTACACATAAAATCCATAAATGTAATAATACAGTGAGGCACTCTCTTGAGATTTGTCAACTTCACCTTCATTGGCCAATTCGATGTGCCCACATCGGTAAAGCAATCGCATCCCTCATTGCCCCCATTGCTTGGGCCGATTCACTGGACATGTCGACCACATGAAATGTTTCTCCCAATTCATTTTCTGTAGCCATATTTTGCATTTCTAACCGATTATTCAATACACCCTGAATGATTTCATTATTAGGAGTCACCGTTTTAATCATGTTGTGTAGTGTACAATATGCAGTAATGATCATGCCTTGCCTGGCTGGGCGATAGGGAGGCATGGCATACAAAATTCTAAACCTCATTTTCAACAAAGAGAATGTGTGTTCAATAACGTTTCGTAGAGAGGAATGTCGGTAGTTAAAAGAATCTTTATATCCCTGAAAACCACCTTCATTATAATGACCAGATCGGTGATATATTTCTCTTGGATAAGGCTGCATAAACATTTCGATGAAAGGAAAAGCCGCATCGGGAAGATAATAATAACCTACCACATTATTAAATCAACTAGAATAAGGGATTTTGTGAAATAAATAAGTACAAAATCCTCTATAGACAACATTGTTTCTATTTATTAATGTGAATAAAATTTACCTGGTTCTGGCCATGGGAATTGGTTATTAGGTCTACTCAATACATCTACGAAAGAAAATGCATGCATTGTGGGCTGTTCCCTCTCATCCAGTATACACATAAGTGAACTTCATATCAAAGTCACATGTGCACAAGACGTTTTGTACAATCTGGCCATGTCGATTTCTAAATGCGTTACCTAGAGGAGCGGGTGCAGCAGCTAAGATCATTGTGCTGTCCATTGCCCCAAGACATTTCTAGAAAATCGGGATTACATAACGCATCTCAATCATAACAATTATATAACATTATAATTAAGGATAATGATAGGGTTACTACCCTCTTAGTACCCATAAACAATTCTTGTTATATTTATTTATTTTATTTTACTTAACCATTAATGTAATGATAGGGTTACTACCCTCTTAGTACCGATAAACAATTATTGTTGTATTTAATTTAATTTAATTTTTTATTTTACTTAAAGATTAATGTAGTGATAAGGTTATTATTATTATTATTATTTATGATTAAGGATATTAAAAAAATACTTTAAAGAAAATGATAATAAAAAAATAAAATATTGATTTACGTTATAAGTACTAAATGGGTGTATACATGGTAGTAACCCTATCACAACCTTTTAATTAAACAAAAAAATCGAATACAAATTCGGGAAGTGCTTACCTGAAACCATGGGTAGTTGTGCCGATTTCCCGCAATCGGATGGATCTCCTATGTGTGTGTTGGCCTAATCACACTCATCCCTAACTCATGCAGTGCCCGCATAACCGTCTTTACGTGCCGGTTAATAGTCTCACTTGAATGTTGGAAGCGATCTGCAACGACACACTAACCTTCTCCATGATCAACAAGAAGGCAGAAGATGGCCAATAATTCCTCCACCTCGGTCCTCTTTGTAGGCTCTATGATCATTGTTTCCCATAACACATGGCATACATATTCGAATGCGGTAACTTCCATGCGAAACATTTCAATGTAGTTCCGAGGGTTTCCATTCAAAACTCCATGGATATATTGATCCCCTAGAAGACCAATATTGTGTTGGGGCATTGGGATTCGACGGCCACCATTTTGAAATGCATCCACATCAGCCACACTATGTACGCCTCCTCTATTGCATCAGCATCTTCATGTCCTAGCAAAGGAGTATCATCATCCGGGAAGTCATCATTGGCCATTTTGAAAGGAATTATTTTGCTCATGCGTTAACAAAATTTTGAAACTAGCATAATAGAGATATGTATGCGAAATGACACCATGTACTTAATAGTGTAAATTTTGTAAAAAAAACTCATCCAAAGTAGCAGTAGCATCATAGTTCATGTCTAAATAAACATACATAATGAAATGATGACCAGCATTTTAGTACGTAAATGTCCGCGATAAAGTTGGTCAACTAAACATGTGCAAATAATTAAACCCTATCACATTCTAATAAAATGATCATCAACAAGAAGCACATAACTATAAACTCTAGGCCCACTCTGCTCTGCGCTCCGAAGAGATCGCAATGAATGATCTTTGGAATGCCTCATTAGATGTTAATTACCTAAAGGCCTTGTTCCATTGATCAAAAGACAAGCGAGGTTCAACTTCGTCAAGCAACTGAAAGCAGCACGTAAGGTTATCGTGAGACACACCATCAGTCTCCATGCTATTGTCTCTACTGCGTTTCGAGGCCATTCACTCCTCAGTAGCCATTCGCCTAGCCTCAGAACTTTTCTCAATTACCTCTAAGGTCCTACTCATTTGCTCATACATGGCAACAGACTAGGAAGGCTCGGCCCTCTAGTGTCAACAAGATCCACTACTGTATGGGGCGGAGAAGAGTCTCCTTGATTGCGTGGATCCGTACATGGGAGAATGTGGCAATGGGCCCCCTTCATCATCTAGGAATAGTCCTCCTCGGTTTCCTAGCTCCTCGTCAAGTAGGTCTTCCTCCTCACTAGTTGGGGCCGGGTCACTCGATTCCCGATGGAGTGTGCCCATCGCAACAAAATAGCCAAAGATAGCACATAACTCTTCATGCATTGGGCATCCACTAGCTCTTCATACCTTTGCCCAGTGTTCCTTGTTTGCCATTGGAGCCTTCCTATCTGGATCCCAGCCCAACCCTGTTTGCTTCATCAGATCTGTAAATTCTCTCTGCCTTATTTTCAGGCGTGCAATTTTTCCTTTGACTTGCTCAGAGTTAAACTTCTTCGTCCCATAGCTTGACAATCGTTCAGCAAGCCGAACATAGTCTTTGTGGGTGATCTTCCCACCCTCAGTTTATATGCAATGGTATCTTCATACAAGAAATTAATCAAGACATCCTCCATCCCATCATCCCACAACAGCCGATCACGTATCAGTTCATTCAGGTCATCCATATGGCGCTATCAGATGTTGAAAAATAAACCGAGTCCCCATGCATTTCAATTGAATGACCCATATGTGATATAAATGTGTATTAGCTATCGTCATTTTAGATATGGTAGATAACATGTTTATAGGTTAAATATAAGAAATCATGTTCTATAATTTCTCAGTCATTTATAGTCGACTACATAGGTAGGAAAAGATGATTCCTATTATTTTAGTACAAAGAAACACATTATACGTAATAATTGAAAAAATGTTACCTATCGAGATGGTGACGATGATGATGAGCACAAGTAGTAAGGCTACACAACATAAAACCATGTAATAAGTTAGCAACTACAAAAAAAACACATAAAATTAAAATTATACTATAATGTATATTAGGCAAACATAGTTCAAATCTTACTTATATTCGTGTAATTCTAATAAATGAACAAAATCAATTTGGGCATTACAAACAGAAATACATCCTGAGTTTGTTCCTGACTAACATGAATAAAATTTATCTTTATATGCCTATATGAAAGGCTTCCAAGTTCCAGCCTTAAATGATGCACTTTTTCCATGCCCTCCCTATTGACAACAAACACAATTATTTGTTAACTTCTCTGCATATGTTTTATAAGTTTTTGGATTAATTTGGACTTGGGAAGGTGATGATCTTTGAAACATTTCTGTTTAGCTAACTTTTGAGATTGAACATATGCTAAAATATTCTGGAGTATTTACATGTGTAGATCATGTAAATCTTATAATTGTCAACGACAAGCAATGTCCTAGTAGTTCTATCAGGCTTTGTTTAATAAATATTTACCTTTTGTTAGCAAATGAATGTCTATTTACTTGGTAAGAATGACTCTTTGTACATAATGCATTGACCCTGGAAAATTATGTTTCACATAATAAAATTGAGTGGACTATACTATTGTAATTTTTTTTTTAAATCTTGTTCCCTTATTTAAATTGAAAAATGACTTGAGGACCAACGGACTTACAGGTCCTGCTTCAGCTTTTCATGGAGTTCTTGAAGAACCCGGAGTTAACAATGGTAGTTACTCTCAAATGTCAGTTCATTTTCTTCTTAAAATTTCAAAATCCAAGTTTATCTTCACTATGTACTGGAAGAACTATGTCATTGCTCAAAAAACTATCAAGCGCCAAAAAGTTATGGCCTCCTAATTAAAGATCAGTATTGATCTCCTCTTCCTACTACAACTTATGAGGATATTATATATGGGTCCTAAAACTGAAACCAACAATATTTTTCAAAATGGTTTGTATGCTATGACTACTCTAGGAGTTGTCATGGGGATCATACGAAGGTATGAAGTTTGGAGACATCCTATGCCATGACTACTCTATGAGTTGGAAACTTCTTTAGTAGTTTCCTTCTTGAGGCCCTCCCCTCCCCTTCTGCTCTATCCAAATCCAACATCCACTGCTTCCCATTTTTATCTGCTTTACTACCGAGCTCTCTCTCTCTCTCTCTCCCCTCACTTATTTTCGTTATAAGTTTGTCTCTCATTATGTTGTTTGATTCATATTTTTTTGACGTATGTTTTGTTCTTGAGTTCAAACTTCAATATGCACTTTGTTTTGTACTTATGAATTCATCTGACTTCTGTTTTCTTCTCATTTTTTGTTCCTTCCAACAAAAATTCTGGTTTTAGAAAAATCTGCACTTTGAAAAATAAAAAAACAAGACTTGAAAAGGATGCTTCCTCCTCGAAACTCCAAATGCATGTCATATGAAATAAAGAGTTTTCTTAGGAGGAAAATTTTCAATTTTTGTTTATTAAATTTATGTATTTATTTATTTTTGGTCATGAGTACGTAGGAAACACTTGCTTTTCGAAAACGTGACAAGTTAACAAAATGACCAATTGCAGAATGTTTATGTAAAAATTGTAGTCATTGCCCATATAGAAAAGGAGAGAAAAGACAAGTGAACAAAAATGATAATGTTTTATTATACTGACGTGTAATGTGCTTAACCAAGTTTTACCGAGCAGAATTCGTTTCGTCTTCTAATCATATTAATATGATTAGAAGACGGAACAAATTGAAAATAAACATGAAAATAAGAGTTCTATTAGTTTTCTAGATACCATACTATTGCATTCTAAACCACAACAAATACTGACATCTACTAACTAATGGGTCCTAATTAGTCAACTTAAAAAGATTGCAAAAATAAAGACAGTTCAATCAAGGCTAACAACAATAAATGAGCCATGGCTTGACTAATGACTCTTGAAAGTAAAATAAATGGCCACAGGCCAATACAACCAATGGACCACCCAAAGCCCACAATAACTTCATTCCAACACTGTTCATGTATTGGAGTGTGACACACTACTTAATGTGAACTTCTACTTGACTGGTTATCGACAGCGCTACTATAATTTTTGGTTGGTTATTGAAATCAAAGCTGAGATTGCTTGGACCCAAAATAAAAAAGGCAACGAGTACTATTAATTGAATGTTCGTGACTAGTGATTCTGAGATTTTTATCCAGACTTGCTTTAATGTTATGTAGTTTGTCTTTCCCAATTTCGTTTTGTTTTATTACTATTGTCTAAATTACAGTCTTTGATATAATTTCTTCTTTAAATATGCATACCCTTATTGAGATTCTTAGTAATATTTTTTACTTAGTGGGTAAAATGTATTTTGTTCAATTTGATATGCAAACTCTCATCTTGGTTACCTCAAAGTGAAGATAGCCAAGCTAAGGACGCAATTGTTGGAGCCACCAAAAGTATGCTAAGGCCTGCTTGGTTCCTATTTCTAAATTCATCAAAAAGAAAGAAAAGAAAGGAAAATGAAGCATAAATTTTTCCAAAATGCGGTACATATGTGCTTTCAGAAACTATTTTTCCTCTTAAAACAATTTTTAATAATTTTTTTATATACAATCAAACAGGCCCCGAGTTTCATTTCCTATGTTAACGGTTGAATCCAGATCAATTATCACATAATTCTATATTTTGTGGCATCTTGTAGTTTTAAGACTTTTTGCTATTCTTTTCTTTCTTTCATATTTTAAAATATCATGTAATTTTTATGACCATCCCATAGGCTTGTTAATAAGTTCAAGGTGTGGTTTCTGTATTTAGTTTGAACTATGAAACAGGGTCTAGTGGTGGTGGAGAAGGTTTTGAAGTTACCAAGTTTTGACAAAGTTCATAAAGAGAACTAAAGATACTGGGAGATCATAAGTTCATTTCATATTCTCTATATCAATCTATAAGTCCAGTTTAAAATTCACATAATTAATTTATACACGTGTACACATTAGATATATCTAGCAATACCACTTTCTAACTATATCACACACACACGCGTATCGGCTTGGGCTTAACTGATGCCTTCCTTCGTGGAGTCTCTTCCAAATATAGACATCCTTTGTTACACAAATGCGTTTAGCTTTTGAAATCATTTTGTTATGACAGTTATCAACATAATTGTGTGTGTGTGTGTGTGAGAGAGAGAGAGAGAGAAGAAACAAGAGGAAAATTCAACAAAGGCGTGTTGTCATTTTGAAAATTATATGTGAAATAATAAATATTAAGCCAACCAAATTATATTTAAATCATAAATGGAGATCTAAATGGAGATCAAGTAATAGGGGCCAAGAAGGTTACTTGGTAGGACCAAGTCCTAGGACCTTTGGTGGTCCAGACCTGACGGCGATGGCGGGTGAATTTGTAAGAACCAGTGTCTCGCTTGATGGAGTTCATGGCAGTTTCTCCCCTCAGTTTGGGGTGATGGCTTTTATACACCATTTCAGATTTTACAACAACCGAAATTTGCCCCAAATCGTACAGAAACTCCATGCGATGCTACTGTGTGCACAGAGGTTAGATCACTCACCCTCAAGGCTGACTGAAACAACTTTTATTTGAGATTCCGCTCAAGATCGAGGAGAATGGGTCTAGAAATTTGCCTCTCCGTGCAAATATTAGCACAGCCTCTAAATTTAAGGGGAATCGCTGTGAATTCTTGTGAGATAGAGAAGAGATTCTGTAAAAAGCGAAGACCACAATCAACATCACTACATAATTTAACAAAAATTGTGGGCTCGGTTTCATCACCTTCAACCTCTGTATGTGTATAGTTTGGAAATAGATTTTGGGTGCGTCGTGACCATTTTTTGCTAAGGAAAACGAAAGGTGTGACTCGAGGATAAAAACATTTTTTGCTGAGGAAAACGAAAGGACAGTCTTGGGGTTATTTCACTTATGTTCCTGTTAGGTAGCTTTCCATCAAGCTATAGTTTAAAGACAAAAATTTCTTAACTTGAGTTGTGTAAAATGACCGTTTGGTAATATGTTCTTATCTGAGATGAAAAATTGGGACAAGAATTTCGTATCTTATCTTTATGCCAAACTGAACCTTAAGTTGAATTGAGACGTATTTGGATGTTAAGATGAGTTTAGATATATTTATGGAAAGTTGTAAAAGAAATGGGTCCCATCATTACTTTATACTGTTTAACGGACAAGAAAAATGGAAATAGTTTGGTCTTCTGGTGCCTAATACAGCAAATAAAAAACTTTGCATTTGCTTGCACTATAGCCATTCGCCCCAATGGAAACAATGATCAAAACATGGAGCAGGAGCAGCTATCGGTTTTTTTTTTTTAAGTATTCACAAGTCTGTTTTCTTTCAAGTTGTCTTTCAAGTCGGTTTTTTTTTTCTTTAATTTTTTTTTTATGTTTCCTTTTATTTGTTTTTTCATATAATTACCATTTCATTATTTTCCACACTTTTATTTCATTATTTATATTATTTATTCTTTGAGTTAAATGAGTTATACCAAGTACCATTATCTTTCCTAATTTTTAGTTGATTATATAAAATATGATTATTTTTTTTAAAATTTTTTAGAAATAACGAAATTAATAAATAATATCACTTTATAATTTAAATGAGTCAATGCATGTAAAAACTGATTTTTCACTACATTTTGTAGGTAAATTTTTTCTTGAGCAACCAAGGACGGGTTGTGAGTGAAAAATCCATTCCTTCCTAAAATGCCCTCGCCCTCGCCTCATCGTTGTCACCATCACCATTGACATCGCCATCGCCTGCGCTGCTCCCTATCCCTTCCTTCCATTCTGAATGCTTTTTTTTACATGTATTAAGTATTTTTGTTTCTTTACACTATGATATATGTTAAACTTTTGCCGACATTGTTGAATGTTTTACTTAGTCGAAAGTTTCATATTGGAATATTTGATAAAAAAACAAACAAACGTCAAGAACAATTTGGACATCTTTCCTTGACCAAGTAAAGCATCATATCAAACCTAAGATATGAGATTAAATTAATAACATGGCTCCCATCAGTGCCTTATTTTAGATTATTTTAAACATTACCTCCATATATTAATTAATGTTGTTGAGAAAAAAACCAATTGAACGGCATAGAGAAGATTGCCGACGATGGAAAGTGGAGGAGGTCATCTCGTTCGAGAAGTCGTCGATGGTGGAGGACCCAGATGCATGGCACAGAGAGGGAGAGGGAAACTGAAATTCGTTTTCAGATTTTGTGCTAGTTTTTTATTTGGAAATATGATGTTTTGGTCAAGTGTATGATAAAATGGGGGCCTTTTCGTTTATTCCTATATTTGGACTACAAAGGAGTCCTATTATGTGAACTGTACATATCGTTGCCTATATAGAAATTACTGCAAACTTGTATGGTGCAAGTTAAATAATGCGTAAAAATTACCGTCTTCAGGCCATAGAAAATTATTCCCTAGATGCCTTAACACATCGATTAAAATGTGAGTATCATGGGCTGTACCCTCCCACCCGGCGTATACGATGTGAATTTCATATCAAAATCATAGATAGACAAGACATTATGGGCAACCCAGTGATATCGATTTAGATATACGTTAGTTACGGTAGCCGGCACAGCTGCATCGATCATGACCCCATCTATTGCATCATGACATTTCTATAGATTTTGTTTTAAATTTGCATAAATTCCAAATTATGTATTGCAAACATTACGACATTTGTAGAGTGCATTTAATCTACGATAGTAGATAATGTAAGAAAAATTTACCTCAAACCATGGATAATGTTTGAAATTTTCTTTAATATAAGGAATCACCCCTGTCGTTTGACTTGGTTTAATCACATGACGTGATAGGCAAGATAATGCACGCATTACTGCATACACATGTTGATTTACGGTTTCAACTAAATGTTGAAATATGTTAGCTACATTTCGTTAAACCATACCATGTTCGACGGTGTAGCAAAACATTCCTAAGGCTTTCTCAATCATGACCTCTCGTGACGAATCATGCAAGGCCACATCTTTATGTAACTGATCGCATAAGACTCGGAATTATTATACCTCCATTTGGAACATCTTGTAACAGTTATCAGGATGTTCATTTAAGACTGCAATGATGTACTCCCTTCCACACAAGCCAATGTTATGTTGTGGCCTGGGCATAGAAGGTTGGGCACGGGATTGCTGCTCCTCCATCATCATGTTCAAAAGGATCACCTCTTCTTGCATACCATCATTATGGCTTCTCCATGACTCTCATTCCACCCATCTATTTTTGTCATATGTATTTGATGCATTACTACTAGAGCCCTCCTCGCTCGCCTCATTCTTCTTGGTGTTTAACTCATCATTCCACCAGCTATCATTGTCCATGCTATGTTTTTTAAAATAATTAAATGTAAACATTAAATCTGACTTAGTATAAGTATTTGTAATACTAGGAATAAAAGGAATTCATTTTTTTTATGAACTTAGCAAGTATTTTTATCTAACTTAAATTAGTTCGCATGAAATAAGATTGTTAGAAATTGATACAACTAATAAAGTTCTAGATAAAAGAAAGTGACAAATAAAATAAACATAACAAGCTAGATATGTGTGGTAAGCGTAGCGACTAGATCCACTCTAATCTCAGCGCTAGAGTCATGTTCTAGAAGACAGTTAAGATATTAGGTGTAACAGCCCGCTAAAATTATCAGTTTTGGATTCTTTCCCGACAGCAATCACATCTCTCTCGTCTTAACCCTCTATCTTTAGTTATTTATGTTTAACATAGTTGATTTGGTTGGCTGTAGACTGTGTAGTTAGTGTTTGTGGAGTTCGCTGCGTAGTTGTGAAACGAAGTGTGGTTGTGAAGTGTTAGGCTTGATTTTGTAGTTTTGTGGACTGTGCTGTGAAGTATAGGCGTGAGATGGATGCCGTAGATGTGATACGGCGGGTTGTGTGAAGAGAATACGCGTGTAGCGTATTCTGTGTAATGCAGCGACGCGCCGCGCGACATGCGCTGTAGTGATGTGGGTCGTAGAAGGAAGGGAGTACGCATGTAGTGTACTCCGTGTGGTATGGCGATGCATCGTGTGATGTGCATCGTGTTGATGAGTGTTGTAGCGAAGGAAGTACGCGTAGCGCGTACTCCGTGTCGCGTAGCGATGCACCGTGAGACGTGTATCGCAGTGATGGGTTTTGTAGTGTGAATGGAAGAGAGTTCACGTGAGTGTACTCTGTACTAAGTCGTGATACACCGGATGGCGTGTCACGAAGGGTTGAATGGCGTAGCAGAGAAGTGTGGAGCGTATGGTGTAATGTTGGGAAACTGTATGACAGTGTCCCGAAGCAGTGATGATATGGATTATAGTCCGGGATGACTGGTGTCATCTTGTGGTTGACTATGGCTAAGAGTATATGGATTGAGAAATGAGTTGTTTGTTTGGTTGTTATTGATAATTTTAATGAACTTGTTTTAGTGCAAAGGCTTTCTGAAGTCAATTTATCTCTTCCGAGTATAGTGAAACCTCAAGTTGGCCGTGGTGTTGCAAGTGCTTACAATATGGCAATTGAGTTCAGAAGTGAAAATCTTAAGGACTTGAGTGTTCCTCTTCCAGCTGTTGTGCAGTTCCTCGTGTCTCGCGCTCTATTCTCATAGAACGCGACGATCGAGGTAAGTTAGCCTCTAACTTACTATCAGTTTATTGTGTATGTGTGATGGGTAAGAGAACTATAATTTATGTATGTATGTTCTCGTATATGCCATGTCATGCTATGTCATTACATGTTTATCTGCTATGTATGATTTAATCTCTCATGAATAATTATCTGTTACATAATCTTTTCTGTCATACAATGTTGTATGTTATAAGTATGCCATGTTAAGTATGCCATAAGATACATGTATGCCATTAAATGTTTATGATTAAATCATATTGTGCCATTTACAAGCATACGCCATGTTAGAAAAGTATATGATATTAAATAATATCTCATGCATTAAGAAAGATAAGACATGTTATGTTACGTATAATACGTGGGGCCACAACAACTGTGGAGTACGTATTATATTTTATGTTACGTATAATGCGTGGGGCCACAACAACTGTGGAGTACGTATTATATTTTATGTTACTTATAATGCGTGGGGCCACAACAACTGTGGAGTACGTATTATATTTTATGTTACTGTATAATGCGTGGGGCCACAACAACTGTGGAGTACGTATTATATTTTATGTTACTTATAATGCGTGGGGCCACAACAACTGTGGAGTACGTATTATATTTTATGTTACTTATAATGCGTGGGGCCACAACAACTGTGGAGTACGTATTATATTTTATGTTACTTATAATGCGTGGGGCCACAACAACTGTGGAGTACGTATTATATTTTATGTTACTTATAATGCGTGGGGCCACAACAACTGTGGAGTACGTATTATATTTTATGTTACTTATAATGCGTGGGGCCACAACAACTGTGGAGTACGTATTATATTTTATGTTACTTATAATGCGTGGGGCCACAACAACTGTGGAGTACGTATTATATTTTATGTTACTTATAATGCGTGGGGCCACAACAACTGTGGAGTACGTATTATATTTATGTTACTTATAATGCGTGGGGCCACAACAACTGTGGAGTACGTATTATATTTTATGTTACTTATAATGCGTGGGGCCACAACAACTGTGGAGTACGTATTATATTTTATGTTACTTATAATGCGTGGGGCCACAACAACTGTGGAGTACGTATTATATTTTGTACTTATGGTGGACAACTGGAGTACGTTTATATTATGACTAATGCTGGGGCCACAACAACTGTGGAGTACGTATTATATTTTATGTTACTTATAATGCGTGGGGCCACAACAACTGTGGAGTACGTATTATATCTTATGTTACTTATAATGCGTGGGGCCACAACAACTGTGGAGTACGTATTATATTTATGTTACTTATAATGCGTGGGGCCACAACAACTGTGGAGTACGTATTATATTTATGTTACTTATAATGCGTGGGGCCACAACAACTGTGGAGTACGTATTATATTTTATGTTACTATAATGCGTGGGGCCACAACAACTGTGGAGTACGTATTATATCTTATGTTACTTATAATGCGTGGGGCCACAACAACTGTGGAGTACGTATTATATTTATGTTACTTATAATGCGTGGGGCCACAACAACTGTGGAGTACGTATTATATTTATGTTACTTATAATGCGTGGGGCCACAACAACTGTGGAGTACGTATTATATTTTATGTTACTTATAATGCGTGGGGCCACAACAACTGTGGAGTACGTATTATATTTATGTTACTTATAATGCGTGGGGCCACAACAACTGTGGAGTACGTATTATATTTATGTTACTTATAATGCGTGGGGCCACAACAACTGTGGAGTACGTATTATATTTATGTTACTTATAATGCGTGGGGCCACAACAACTGTGGAGTACGTATTATATTTATGTTACTTATAATGCGTGGGGCCACAACAACTGTGGAGTACGTATTATATTTATGTTACTTATAATGCGTGGGGCCACAACAACTGTGGAGTACGTATTATATTTTATGTTACGTATAATGCGTGGGGCCACAACAACTGTGGAGTACGTATTATATTTATGTTACTTATAATGCGTGGGGCCACAACAACTGTGGAGTACGTATTATATTTTATGTTACTTATAATGCGTGGGGCCACAACAACTGTGGAGTACGTATTATATTTTATGTTACTTATAATGCGTGGGGCCACAACAACTGTGGAGTACGTATTATATTTTATGTTACTTATAATGCGTGGGGCCACAACAACTGTGGAGTACGTATTATATTTTATGTTACTTATAATGCGTGGGGCCACAACAACTGTGGAGTACGTATTATATTTTATGTTACTTATAATGCGTGGGGCCACAACAACTGTGGAGTACGTATTATATTTTATGTTACTTATAATGCGTGGGGCCACAACAACTGTGGAGTACGTATTATATTTATGTTACTTATAATGCGTGGGGCCACAACAACTGTGGAGTACGTATTATATTTTATGTTACATAGAAGTATGGGGCCACAACAACTGTGGAGCATACACTACATGAGACACAGCAATTGTGACATGTAGAATACGTGGGGCCACAACAACTGTGGAGTACGTATTATGTTTTATGTTACTTGAATACGTAGGGCCACAACAACTGTGGAGTACGTATTAACGCACGTTATTAATCAAGACAATTGAATAAGATTTCAAGTTTATGTTAAGTCCAGTTTCAGATCAAATACATGATAAGTCAAGTTTTAGATCAAGTCCATGTTATGTTATACTCACGTACATGTTATGTTCAAGTTTATGTTATTTTCAAGTTCTTATTTATGTTATGCAGTTTACGTTCATGCTATATTTCAAGTCCATGTTATGTTTCACGTTCATGTTATGTTGTTTGTTCATGTTATGTTTTAAGCTTAAGTTCATGCCATGTTAAGTCAAGTTCAGTTCACGCTTAAGTTCTGGTTAAGTCATGCTATATGTCAAGTTATACTATGTTTATGTATGACTATAATTATGCATTTATGCTTTTACTGCCATGCATGCATTTTTAACCTGTGTGTGAGTTTTATGTTAACTTACTGAGATTTGTAATCAAATCTCACTGTGGTAGTCCCAACTACCATTCCCCCCGAATGGTAGATCTTGTTACAGGACCCAAAGGAGAATTGGAATCTGACCAACTGAATACGGTCGACTAGGCCACGGTGCGATGTTGATGATGGTATAGTATTTAACTTAGGTTAATACTTGTACTTTTGGAGTTGTATCTCAAGTATTCTTTTGATCACAACCATTTTGGACTAGTGTGATGATCACGGCTTTTTAGTATGCCTTTATGTATGAATTATATTTCAAGTATTTGGGATATATTTAGTTTGGTGCATAGTATTGCTAAAGAAAAAGATTATCCGCTGCGAATATTGCATAATGCTAGATGCATGTTAGGAACATTGCATCTTATATGTCATGAACGGGGGCAGGTAACCTTGTGTTGCATGTCTCGACGCTTCAAATGTCCGTTCAATCCCAAGCGGAATTTGGGGGCGTCACATTAGGATTCATAAAAGTTTTTGTTGCAAGAAGATGAACATCCATAGGTAGGAGTAGGGGTGTCAAATCGTGTCAATGGGTCGTGCTCGTGTCGTGTCAAAACATGTATATTATATTATATAACTCAACTTTAATCCGACTCGTTCACCTTATCGTGTCAAAATCCCAAATCCTAACATGACCCATTAACATAACGGGTCGTGTGTGTCAACCCGTTTTGACCCATTAGTGAATATTATAAAATAGGTTAACACGATATAATATGACTCGTTTCAAACTATTTATGTAAATTGGTTGAATAGGCCCGAAATTAACTAGTTTGACCTGATTAAATTTAACATAATTTTATATAAATTTTAAAATCACAATATTTATAAAAACTATAAAACTAACTACAAATCCAAAATTACAATCCAAACAATAAAAATATCAAAATTGAAATTCTAACAATTTTACTTTTAGGTATAAGGGTATAATTGTAATTTTAACTTTCTTAACGTGTCATAACGGGTTGACACGTTATCAACCCGATAAGTAATCGTGTCTTAACAGGTCAATCCGTTTTGGTCCAAACCCGTTAAAACTAAAATCTAACCTGCTATTATCGTATCATATTTGTGTTGGGTTAACGGATTGTGTAACATGTTACAACCAGGTAGGAGAGGGGTGATGTCCTCTAAAAACTTTATACACTGTCCAACACTGTTATAGCCTGCATTTTGAATTGCATATTTCAAACATCTTTGTATCCACCTCTACTTGTGCTTTAGCATTGGCGGCAATTGTTTTTAAGGCATGATTAAGCTCTGGTGAGATTGATGGCCCGGTTGCGTCTCTACTGCGACACCCCTCCTTGCGTTGAAGGAGTGATCTCGATGTCATCCAAATTAATGGTCAAGTCTAATCTAGTGCCAGTGCCCAACACGGAACCTCAGGCCCTCAATTCATCTTGTAGCCACTGCTCTAGAGCGGGATTCCCGTGTTGATGCATAATGCAACACCCCTGTTGAGACTGCCTGAAAAAAAATCATGCAGAGGATGTCGTAATTGGCACAACTGTTGGTCTTTAACTTTTTTCACTTGGATTGGACCTAAGAAATGGTAAAATTAATTAAACAAGTTGACTATAAAAGTAAAAAGCATTTAATCATAAAATGGCCCATAAATTGATTAGATAATGCAATAAATTAAAAATAAATCAATTAGACCAAAAGAATAGGAAGGTTACCCGGATCGCATTTGCCCAATATTCATCTGAACTAATAACAGTTTTTGTGGTGGGGTTCCAACCCATGCCTGTTTGACCCATTAAATCTGTAAATTGGCGTTGTGTCTTCTTAAGACAGACGATTTTTTCCTTCACTTGTGATGAATTAACTGGCTTAATACCAAATTCATTGAGGCGTGTGGCAAGTCAGATTGTGTCACGGTTTGTAATTTTAGACCCTACCAATGCGTAGAAAGTAAGGCTGCAAGTTATGCATAGCAATTAGGAAAGTAAATATTATCGTTGGTTGCCACAAAAGAATTAGATAAGAAATGCCAAAAAATAATTATGTAAACAGTACTTTAGATATAAGGTAAATAGCAATTATTTTAGAAAGCTGAAGATACAAACAACGCAAGTAAAAAGGTCATCTAATTGGAAGGGCATACCCTATCAATGTTTTATTTAGGTAAACTGCAATGTTGAACTTATGAAATTGAAACCTATATAGAAAATGCATGCAAGAAGAGAAAATTATGAATGGAGCAGAAAATGCTCTAGATGACCCAACGAACAAAGCAACAACTATGAAATAAGACTTTTACAATAAATTTGTAATCTCAAATCTAAATACCGCTTGACCAAAAATGAAATATTTCTTAAACAACCCAGTAGACTTTTTCTACAAGTTATTTCTCCCCTGGCTAACTTTCTCAATTACTGATCCATATCTACAATTCTCAAACTTTTTTAACCTCCAACTTTTTTGTAGGAGCTATTATAGGTGTAACACATCATAGGGTTGTTCAGCCAAAAAACAAGTAGAGAGATGTAGAATAGATGTTTCAATGCTCATCATGACCTACACCTCTAGCCATAACCATCCAGGTCCTAATCTCTCTGACACCAACTTGATCCAACCACCAATAGAATTCCAAAACCTTTCCACTGAAGATCTCCTAGAACCCCCAAAACAAGAACAATAAAAGGAAGAAAAACTAACCAAGCACTGTGGCAGATTAATTACACCATGCCGTGGAGCTCTTGGAACAAATACATATAAATCCTCAAATATTTGAAAAAAAGAATTTTATAAGTCATTCTTTATTTGTAAAATCAATTTTCTTATAAAGGTCGTGGAACTCATTAGGACAAGTTGATGGTATGTACTAACTTTTCCATGTAGAATTATATGAGAACCTATACAGGGTATGGGTGTTTCATTGATTCAATCTACAATCTCTCCTTCACATAATACAATTATGAAGCATGTAGCATTTGACCCAAGAATATGGACATATTTTATTGAAAAGAACACTCATTTATAAATTAGACTTCCATACTCTATGATGTTAATTCTTAGAGAATCAAGATTCGTCACAAAATTTCTAATTGTAAGAGTATGACTCTGGCCAGCCAAGAGCTATTAGTATATTTATTTTACACTATGCTAGCATGCTGAATATGAGCACGGAATGCAACTTGCAAGGGTCGCCCAAAAGATCTAAAATATCATTTTAAGGTAAAGCCAAACTCCAACACATAACCATTTTTAAATCACACTGATCCAACAAAATGCAATTATAGTTAAAAGGTTTCCTAGAAACCCTAATTAGTCAAATGGGCATATAGGTAAAAGATTTCCTAGAGTCTAACCATGCAGTGTGGCCTTCCTAGCAATCAAAAGAAAAAAATCAATGAAAGCATTAATAAAATAATGTTGGGACATAATATATGAGAGTAAGCAAAGCCACGTGATCACAACCCTTTTCCATGGGTCTACAAGGTTGGTAAATGCTCGGGGGCTTAGTCACTATTGTAGTAAGGGTTCTACTGGATCCCAGCTCATTTCCATGCATTTGTGGAGAATGAAAAGTTGATAAACTTCAAATGGTCTTTATGCTAACTTTACAATCTACCTTAGATAGAATTCACCCTTTGAGTGCTCTATGGTCAATGCACTAACACCAAACCACAAACAATTCCAGTTAAGAAAAATGCTCTCCACATGTTTGACAAAATTGTTATGAAACATTGACGGTGAAATTAGACAAACTTGAGTTGAGATCGATGCTTACCTGGTAAGAGTGCGTCCTCGGAGCTGTGATTGGTGATCTCTTGATGGTAAGAGTTCGAACTTGATGCTTGACCGTGGAGGAGCTCTATTTCCGTAGTAAGATTGTGGTGGAGCATGTTGATTTCGGCATGGTGGACTTATATAGGAAACACGGTAGCAAAGAAGAAACAAATGCTTCAACAGTCCACACCTACAAAGATGATGCTCAAAGAAATGAGAGATTGGAAATAAAGTTGAGTGCAGATGGAATAAAGTAGAGTGCAGATGGAAATAAAGTAGAGTGTAGATGGTAGAGGATTAGTTTGACTAAAGCAGGATTAACTTAAAAGTATTATGTTCATTTACCACGCCGATTGCATAAGCCAGAGGGTTGTAGCGGTTCAGACGAAGATTCTAAAGGCTGTCTTCAGGCATTGTTGGACATGAGCGTTGTAGATTTTAATTGGGAGCGACAGTGGGAAGTTTTCCATGCTTCAACAATATCATTGCCATTAGCCCTTATCTCCTGTTGAAGCTGTTGACTGTGGGGGATGATCGGAGATGTTACTTGTTACCCTCTGTTTCCAGATTTTAATTGGGTGCCTTGGGTGCGTGTAATTGAGTCCACCGCATGAAGTTGCTCGAGCGAGTCTATCTTTGAGAACCAAATGCAAATTTTGACAAAAGGGTTTTCTTGGTTATAGACAGTTTGGGGGAAAAGAAGACACGAAAGAGAAAGGGAGAGATGGAGGTGGAGTTAACGGAAAGGAAAAAGTTTTTCAAAAAAGGGAAGTCAGGAATCATCTCTATGTTTAGGAAGAGTTACATCGGGGTACAATGAAACCCACTTGAGTTATTTACCGACTGCACTTAACTAGGTCTTTGGATGCTATAAGAGGTTTAAATTTGAACTGCAATCAAGGAACCAAACGGGCCCTAAGAAAAATGATTGATTTATAAAAGCAAACTTACAAACTGACGTGACTTGACATGGTACATTGGCTTATAAAATTATTTTTATTGTAAAATAAATCTAACATATTATATGATGTCATGTTAATATGGAAGTTTACTTTCATGAAACCTATTTGGGATTGTAACATTTCTTGGCTTAATTTGGATACAAAAATGGATTCATATCATCATTATAAAATTTTTAAATTTTCATACAAAATATAATAAACAAGTTAACTTTTTCAAATCTTAAAACAATAATAATATTAAAAAATAATATTATAATAATATAATATTTTATTCAATTTTTAATTTTAATCTAAAGCCATATTATCTCATCTCACTATGTAAACTATACCTTAAATAAATTTTATACATGAGTTTACGGGAATGTTCAATGTGTAATCTTTTCCTTTTATGATCTGTAACTCTTAACATTAATATAAAATTTACATACATTATTTTCGAGAGGTCATACAAAGTGATCTGCCATGCCAGGTTCTTAAAAGGCGCTTTTGGGGAAAGAGATGGCAACAATACGGAAGCACATAGGCTACTTGAAAACAACGTACGGTCTTCCTAGAGCAGGTCTTTTGTTCGGAAATCGTAGAGGTTTAAGAATAGCAGTCTCCTCACTAAGGTCTTCGGAAAATCCGCAAGAGACTTCGCTGCCATCCAGAAGCCACCAACTCGTCGCCTCGGGTGTGTTCTGTGCCCGCCAGACTTTTCCATCTCAGTCATTAACACAAACACTACGTCTGCGACTACAAGCACACTCGCATACAAAAGCAGACACCCAGGGTAAGAGAGCGGAAATGAAGTACGTATTGGTGACCGGAGGAGTGGTGAGTGGGCTGGGCAAAGGCGTCACTGCCAGCAGCATAGGCGTCGTCCTCAAAGCCTGTGGCCTTCGCGTCACCTCCATCAAAATTGGTACTTTACATTCACCCATATCTGATACAAAGTTGATTAATTTTGGGTATGCTTTTCAGGCTTGTACGGTTTATTCTTCTTATTTATCATTATCCATAATAGCCAACAAATGAATTAAACTGTTTGGCAGTGTAGTTCTGAATTTTGGAGTGGTTGGTTTCATGACTTTTTTTATGTTCTGTTGACTGGGACATAATTGCCTTTTTCTTTGTGTCTGCATGTGTATAACTTTTCTGTTTATAAACGAACTCATAGAAGCATATGTGTGTTAGTATTATATATTATATATAAATATATATATATTCATTTGTTGTTTCTAATTTGATGGAACGTAACGGGAAAAAAAAATGTTCGAAATGTTTGGAACAATTTTAAAATTTCTTTTGCATCTAAAAATTTCGATAATTGATTGGTTGCAGATCCATACTTGAACACTGATGCTGGTACCATGTCTCCCTTTGAACATGGGGAGGTTTTTGTTCTTGACGATGGTGGAGAGGTCTACTTTTTTTCTTTAAAATCTTTATGCCTATTAGTTCATAAAGTACATAAAGTACGAGACAGAATGATTGATTAATATAGGTGGGAGAAAATTAATTTAGTCATGGAATAATAAGTTCGTTATCTGGTCATTTCTTAAAAGGTTGATTTGGACCTGGGTAACTATGAGCGATTCCTAGATTTGACACTTACAAGAGACAACAACATTACCACGGGAAAGATATACCAGGTCTTAATTTATTACAAGATCTTTTAACTTTATAAAGTCTCTGTGCATCTTACAATAACCGTGTTTGTCCATTTCCAATCAGTCTGTCCTTGAGAAGGAACGGAGAGGTGATTATCTTGGGAAGACTGTCCAGGTGGGCTATGTTGAGTTATGAAGTAGGCCTCTTAATTTACTAGCATGGAGAGATCACGATGGGCTAAACGTTTCCGTGTTTTTGAGTGGGTTCCAGGTGGTCCCACACATCACAGATGCCATTAAGAATTGGATTGAAGCGGTTGCTGTCATTCCTGTTGATGGAAAAGGAGGTCCAGCAGATGTTTGTGTGATAGAATTGGGAGGGACAGTAGGTATGAGATATTCAAAAACAAGAGCATCTGTTGTGCTGAATATGAACTCTCTGTTGTTTAATTTACCCGCAATGGGTAATTTTATATCTTTTGAATAGGTGACATCGAATCAATGCCATTCATTGAGGCTCTGCGACAACTGTCCTTTTCAGTTGGTAAGGTCGATTTGCTTATGGGTTCAACTAATGAAAAATCTGCCCTGATACATTATGAGATAACAGTTATAGGTCAAATACGATCAGCTTTTATCAAGTGTGCTATGCTGTTCATTATGTCCATTGAATTGGCACTCACAATTTGTTATGACAATTGGCTTAACAAATTGTTCTCAGTATTCACCTTATTGTCCACTCATGTTGTGAGTTTTCCTCGTGTTCAGAAAGAGTTGTGCTAATTTGATTTGCATGCTCAGGTCAAGATAACTTCTGCCTCGTTCATGTGAGCCTGATACCAGTACTGGGCGTTGTTGGAGAGCAAGTAATATTCCATAGCCTGTTTATGAGATTTGCAAAGTTTTAGTTGTTTCACATATTTGATTGTAAATGTGGAGATCATAGTCGATTATATTCCCTGAACATAGGATTTTGTGTTCTCTTGCATCCTTCCCCCTTTCCCTCTCCCTTTCTCTTCCCCTGAAGTTAAATGTGATGTGTTTTGTGGTGCAGAAAACGAAACCTACACAACATAGTGTTCGTGAACTGAGAGCGCTAGGCTTGACTCCTCATCTGTTAGCATGTCGCTCTGCTCAGGTATGTCTTCTCATCTCTCTTGAGATCTCATGCAGATGAGGGCATGTATTATTGGAACATATATAGCCCCAGAATCATCTAACTGGAGAGAAGGAAAACGGGACTTTAGCTTGAAAAGCTTTTTAGTCAACCTATTTAAAAACTACTTGCACACTTCAACCTAGTCGGGTGGGTGGAAGCAGCTGACTTGCAGATCGCTTATCGTTATAGTTTGCGAAGGCTTAGGGCTCGTTTGGTTATCATTATAGTTTGGGAAGGCTTAGTGTGAGAATGACTTGTAAATTTCATTTTTTGGATATGACTATCTTGATAGCTATATAATTTATCAGTTTTCTGTGGGATCAAAGTTGTATATCGTCCTGGATCTTTTCAATTCTGATTTTGTACCTTGCTTGTGTGTGATGTATACATTAAGCTGTTCTTAAAAAACAATTGAAAGTCTCCACAACAGTTATTTTGAATTTCATTATGCATTTCTTCATTTGTACTTGCAGTCATTGATCTGAATTACAATTAGTAATTATTCTTTGTACTTTTTTTGATAAGTAATTCTTCATGCATACTTCAGCAGTCATTGATCTGATTTGTGATTTTTTTTTATTTAAGTGCTTATTTTTTATTTTGCACTTTAAATGAAAGTTTGACGATATTGAAAATAGATTATTTTTAACTATATTGTAGCCTCTGTTGGGAAGTACCAAGGAGAAACTTTCGCAGTTTTGCCATGTTCCAGTAAGTTGCTGAAGTTTGCTCAGTGGATTATTCAAAAGAACTCTGTTTTTGTTTACACTCTCCTAATGGTCTTTTGCAGGCTGGTAATATTCTCAATATCCATGATGTTCCAAACATTTGGCACGTTCCTCTTTTACTTAGGGTGGGTTCGATATAGTTCTTTGATTCTGCTGAGTCACTGTTGCTTTTAGTATATTGCATCTAATACTGTCTTTTTGGGATGTTTGAAATTTACTGCTGTTTCAGAACCAAAATGCCCATCACTCAATTCTAAAGCAGCTAAACTTGGAGTAAGTTTCCATTCTAATTCCTCACAACCCCCTCTTTCCTCCAGAGGTATGATCATGGCATTGTAGTGTTAATCAACCTCAGCATATTAAAAGTTTTTATCATGTGTAATGAAATGAAGGGAACCGACACTGTTTGATTTCGATCAACTCAAGCTTTTGTATACTTGGGCTAAGGCATAGATTGTAGCTACTTCAATAATTAATATTATTCCACTCCATGAAACTAAACGCTCCACTGATTTGGAAGAAATATACTTAATGTGTGAAGGTTGATTTACTTTAACTTGTTATTAAAGTTTCGTTTCAGCCTGGCTATACCTCCTGCTTTAGAAGACTGGACCAGGATGGCTGAGACATTTGACAATCTTAGTAAATCTGTTAGTATTCTTACAGGCAGATGTAATGCTTTCTTTGAATGGTTATCTTGTTCATTGAAAATCATAACCTGCTGATGATTGCAGGTGAGGATTGCATTGGTTGGAAAGTACGTTGGCCTGTCAGATTCATATCTGTCTGTTGTGAAGGTCTGATATTCGCTTTACTTCCATGCTTGATTTTAGTTCCTGGATGGATGTATCATATGCAGAGCCTGTAAAAATTTGTAACAGTAATCACGTACAGTGTGCTCATAAGAGAAGAACTGCTTGGTCTTGTTGGTTTGGTTTTCCCTGCATTTATCAACTGCTTGTTAACCATAGAGTGGATTATATCATAGCACAAGAATGGTGTATCATTCACATAGTAATTCCTTTATGATGGTTTATCTGATCAAATAGATACCAAACAGCACCGATGTTTTGGTTTTATTATTATTGTAATTGTTGTATGGGTTCCTGTTTTGTCATATTTGAGTTGATTAATACAATTATAGCTCTATAGTGGCCCATACATGAATTTTTGTTAATTGTTCTAAATGATAGTCAGGAGAATGAATGCCTAATTGTTCTTTTGTAATTGCATTATGATGGTCAATCTGATTAAAAAATTAGATGTATACTCTTAATGACTTCCCAATTTAAAATTAATCTCAAAATAATATTTCCATCATGTTGAATACCCTTATTTTTGTATGTTGAATACCCTTATTTTTGTGCCTGATTTGGCTTGCAGGCCCTTCTTCATGCCTGCATTGCATGTTCTTTGAAGCCATCGATTGATTGGATTGCAGCTTCTGACCTTGAAGAGGATAGTGCTAAATTGGTACTCTTCCATTAGAAGTTGCATTTGTACAATATTTTATTTTCTATGTGAAAACTTGGTATTACTTGAAAATTTTTGTTCCTCGTACAGACACCAGAGGCACATACTGCTGCATGGGAGACTTTGAAGGTAAGCTCTGCTTTTAATTGTTGTTGCTTTTGGTATTATTGTTATTATTATTATTATTCTTTATTTTTACATCTTTGTGTTCCTTCCAGCATGGAACATCTCTCTCTGAATTCAAGAATGTGGTTTTGTTCACCACTTTTAAAATAGGAAGATTGAAATATGCAAATCTGGCCATGGATTGTCATGCCCTGGTTTGGATATTACCTAAACCACTGAACCAGTTCTGTAAGGGGAAGGTGGGTCTTGGTCTGGATATTAGGCAAAGTCTCTCTATCAAGTGTGCGGTTTCATGACAGAAATCCTTGTCCGGTAGTTCCATCTGTCCACAATTAGCCAGTTCTGGAAAGACATGTTAGAATAGCAATGGGGGTTTCCAGTATACCTCATCTCACGTGGCTGGCTTCACCCTGCTTCTTGGCTAGGTTTATGATAAAGGGTCAATTCAAATGATCAAATGTGATATGGGATGAGTAGATCGCACAACGTGATCTAGGCTAACTTGACTGTAACATGATACATCAATGGCTACTTTTCTTATTCTCTTTGAAACATAATTTGCTTATAAGTGTTTTAGGGCTGTAACATTGCAACAAAGCTGTCTCAAGTATATTGGATATGTAAAACATGTGGAAAGGAGGGTGTGTTTAACACTGAATATTTAGTAAGAATTGGTTTTGACAAAACTTGCACTTTCAGAATGCAGCATGTGTCTTGGTTCCTGGTGGATTTGGAGATCGTGGTGTGAGAGGTATGATATTGGCTGCAAAGTATGCTAGGGAGAATAATGTTCCTTATCTTGGGATTTGCCTGGGCATGCAGATTTCTGTCATTGAGTTTGCTAGATCTGTAAGTGACATTTCTTTCAGTATCTTTCCTGTCATTGTATGGTTTATATGATCCCTTCTTTAATTACATGGTTCTAGGTTTTGGATTTGGAAAGCGCAAACAGCACAGAGTTTGATGGTCAGACACCAAATCCTGTTGTAATTTTCATGCCTGAGGTATACATTTATCATGAGGTTGTTTCAGTACCTTTCATGATGCGTACTGCATTTAGTCTGCAATTGTTATCATTTCATCTAGGGCTCAAGAACTCATATGGGAAGCACGATGAGACTGGGATCTCGAAGAACGCTATTCCAGACGCCTGATTGTATTACTTCAAAACTGTATGTGCTTTCTTAAACTTTCATTTCTGAAATTACCCAAAAGTAGCTGTCTGTCTCTGTAAATTTAAATTGTTAGCTCAATTACCTCTATGAAAATACACAGTTTCTTTACAGATGACACTTCTTCCATTTTATGTAAATGCTTGGACAATTAGATTATGTGCAATCAGGTAATTTGGTATGACAAATAGTCAAATGAGGCTGGCCTGTCCAGTAGTCATATACTAGTGCTAGTGGTTGAAAGGTATCAATTTATGAACTAATAAACTTATCAGCGGTTTTGTGGACAAGTATGGACTGCTAGGAAATAATGAAGGATAAATTTATCTGAAACATTTAGCTGAGTTGGTCTGTTGCTGCGGCTGGTAGTTCTTAATAACCTCCTGGTGGGCACTCTGCTACTACACATATTTGGCTGTGACACAAGGGCTCATTTTGTAAAAATATGCATTCTAGGACTCATTTTCTGTAGCTTTTTTAACCAATCAGTCAACTATCTCTCGGAACTAGGATTGCTTATAAGAAAACCGATTCCAATGCGTGAGTCATATATTCTGTCTGTAAGACTGGTTTGTTATTAGCTTCCACAGTCATGCACGCCTGCATTTATGTTTCTTCCTGATTGCTAGGTACCACAATTCGGAGTATGTGGATGAACGGCATCGGCACAGATATGAGGTTAGTTTTTAAATATGGCTGCAGCTGGAAAAATCTTGTTAGGCTTTTCCCATAAATAAATAGTGATATTTTAGCAATCGCCTGGTGCAGGTGAATCCTGAAGTTATTGGAAATTTAGAAGAAGCTGGCCTCAAATTTGTTGGGAAAGATGATAGTGGAAAGAGGATGGAGGTGGGTTTTCTTGCTAAGTGATAACTTGATGAGCTTAATCTCATATGAAATGGAGGATTTCTCATTATTGATTTAAATTAGTCAATTTTATCATGTTTAAAAGAATTTTATTTTGTTTTTTTTTGTGGTCATTTACTTTATTGGAGCTAATGGGGTTGTGACTCTCCCCCCTCCTTTTACGGAGCTTAAGCTTATCAAATTGATTGTGTTTCTGCAGAGAAGTCAACTTCTTTGATTCCATATGATACTGAGTATTAAACTTACAAATGTTTTTCACTAATTTCGCAGATTTTAGAGCTTCCAGATCATCCTTTCTATGTAGGAGTGCAATTTCATCCAGAATTCAAATCACGGCCTGGGAGGCCCTCAGCTCTATTTTTAGGTATTTAATGGCCAACAAGTGAGCCTTGCACATCTTATTAACTGCCATTACTGAGAGCCATGTGTATATACCCTGAATTTTCATGTGTTTGTTCTGTCAATATTCGTTGAAGTCCACTGGAAAAATTACTTGATGGTGTATGAGTTAAGGAAAGAAATGATTATAGATAGTGGAACAGCTGCAAGGAATTTGTATGAATGACCTTTAATTATTAGTTGGTAAGGCTTTTTGGCTTGTACATTAGCACATTGCTTTTAGTTTGTTTGATAAATTTGTTTTACTCAAAGATCTATTATGGGATAGTGTGTTTTGCATCGATTTGTGTAGTGGGCACTCATTTGGTTCTATACCCAAATATAGTTTTGGTATTATTCTTTTATTGGCTCCATTGGTTATAAGTCACGCCTAACGTTGTACATGAGCTCACAATTGGTGGTCTGATATGGAGACATGTCCCTTTTGACCAAAAAAAAAACTACAATTATTCCTTGAGAAAAAAAACAGGTGGAATCACATAGATGCTATCTTACAGTGTGCTCTTGGCATTTGCCATCTAATATGAATCCATTTTTTGCATTTCCATCTAGAGACTTTCGTTAGCAAATGCCTATGGGTTTTTTCTGATATCTTACTTCAAGTTAACTTTTTATGACTCTTCAATGTAGGCCTCATATTGGCAGCAACAGGACAGTTGGAAGCATATCTTGCCAGAGATCAAAATGGAAGCTGATATGGAGCTTGCCCCAGTCTTCATATCTCCCAAATCATTCTTTCAAGGTAGTCTATATTTCAAGATACTGAAAGTTTGGGATTGGTTTGTGAAATTTAGTCACTTTGCAAGTGGTGGGCCAAACAATGTTCCATAAGGAGCACGCTGGCTTAAGATTTTGTCTCTGGGATTTTTTGGGCACTTCATTTGCATGCATACATTGGCATGATCTTGTGAAATCGTGTATGATTTTGAACATCAAGCAGATGGGGTCAGTCTGATAATCATCCGACTGGTCTGTCTTGGAATCTGGTTAGGGGAGGATTTCACTTACATTTTTGTATAGACACGACATGCCTACCCTTAAACTGGCCTTGATGGTCTCTAGCAGGGCAGTTGGTTAGTATATCGGGCTCAGATTAGCACCTAGCCATCATGAGGTTTGCCGAGTTCCATATTTGTGCTTGCCTTGTCATGTGGTAATTATATTCTTGATAATGGTTCCATAAGACACTTTCAACACCTATAATTTGTGGTTATGCATCCTGCCTTGCCTATGAATCTGAATGCGTGGTGTAATGCCACCTGAATTTCAGATATGCTTCATATATGCCATTTTGATCTCTGTACTTACAGAATGTGTCCAAGTGTCCAGCCTTCTAATGAAGGAAAAGTAATTTATACTTTTCTGGCGGATGAATGCGCGTGAAGGTTTCCAGAGGCGGACCCCTAGTGAAATGGTTTCCTCTACATTTTGAGGATACGATTCTCAGTTCAAAGCTAATGACGAGTTTTGATTGAGGAAGACGAAGTTATGTTTTTGGTTCCCTCGGATTTATAGACGTTCTTTGTCCAATCTTTGGGACATATACGCACACAACAAAAATGTGAAACTCTTTTGCTGTACCATGGCAGTGATAATTGCCTGTTGACATTTTTGAGCTTTTACCCATTCTAAACATAATTATCGTATAATTTCTTGTTCTAGACTATATTATACCCGGTTTTGGTTACACAAATGAAATCATATCATCTCATCTCAGATAATCATTTATAATTTTTTTCAAATTTTGATATAAATAATATTAAAAAATTATATTCCAACAGTATTTTATTCAATTTTTATTTCATTTTATCTGTGTAACCAATTGAAGCTCATCTCATCTATTATTCACTGTTTAATGGACCGTATAGGGGGCCTTTTTGATTGAAAAGACTAAAGGCCTGTTTAATTCAAAACTTTGGAACTTGTTTGGGTAATTTTGAAAAAGGGTGATGCTACTACACCGCACAAGATCTGCTGGGGGCTCCCGCTGGTTGTTTTGTGTTATATTTTTTAATTTTTAATTTTTACATATATTTTTAAACACTTTTAATCAATAGGTAAAAAATTAAAAAAAAATAAAAAGTCCCATTGGTAACTCCTAGTGGGAACCACCAGCGAGAAGAGGAGTATTTTCTTTTGAAAAATTATACCGTGCATTAGTTAGGGTTCTCTCATATATGGAATTTGTTTCTGACAGAAGCGTGCTGGAATTTTGTTTCATTTGGGCTCACTTTCCGTCTGATTTTCGTTGCTTAATTCCTCTCGAAGATTAAAAGAAAAATCATATCAAAAGCAAACTTGGTCTACGAATTGAACTCTGATGCTTATTTATAAATTCGTATACATTCAATCCCTGATGAAAGCTTGCTGATACTTGGTTACAAAACGGCTGCAATGTGATGATCTCTTTAATTAATTGAGTGAATATATATCTTTAAACTGCAAATTCCTGTAGCAAGAATGGAAGTAAAACTTTATTCTGCACAAATGAAGTAAATTCTTCATGAACCGTGTGATTAATTTGAGACTTTTTTTTTTTTTTTTTGATTAAGTTGTGCCTCTATTTTGCATCTCTTTGTACTGCAAATACGAAATCTGTCTCTGCAGTTTCATCTGCGCATAGAATTTAGCGATGAACTCTTCGGCTCTCAAATCAATCCCATCTTCCTCTTCTTCTTCAGAAACCTCATAGCTACCCTCTTGATCTTCATCTTCCTCCTCAGTTCCACCCATAAGAAAACTCTTCCCCTCACCATGATCATAGTCATAAACATCATCATGATCATCACCAGCAGCAAAATCGTAGTCGAAATCAACTTGTGGGGTAATGCATGGAATGTTAGGCAGGTGGAACCGCAAGCGGCGTGGTCGGTGCATTTTGACGTGGAAAATGGGGGTCTCGTCGAAAGAGAGCTCGCGCTCAGTATAATGGATTCGATCATCGCGCCGAGAGCTATGAGCAAGGCTTCGAATAAACTTTGGCAGAAGACGTAGCTCCACCATGAGGCGGCGTTTGAAGACTCCGCCCTTTCGTGCCCATAACAATGCTAAACGCAAGATATTTAATGCCCTACGAGCCACATCAAACTTCTTCTCCTGCATTTTCAGCCTGCTAGCTATATATTATACGTAGGCACACAGCTAGAAGAAAAAAAGCAGCAGCAGCAGCAGATCAAGCAAGCTAGTTAGATACTTGTGTGTGGAAAAATGATGGAATTTTGAAGAGAGAATGCTGTTTTGCTTTGTTGGAAGATTTGGGAGGCGAATCAAAGCTAACTTTTTTGTGTTGGGAGGTTTCTCAGGTGCTGATGGAAGAGAGGAGGCAGTGATTAATCATATTTATATGTGTTTTGACAAATTTGTACGCGGTCTGAGAGAGTGAATCGAGAGAGACAGAGCGAGCGCTGTAAACAGTGGGCGGTGGGGACTCTTGGAGGACACAGAACACGGCTCTATGCGGGGAATCAAGCTGTACATGACGTAACACTTTCCCAAATGTTATGTGCACCCTTCCTACTAAACGAGAGAGAAAAATATACTTAGCCCAATGAGTTTGTTTTTTTAAATTTATTATTTAGATATTTTATTTTATTTTTTTAATGATTAAAAAAGTGACTATTAATGAAATAATATATTTTTTTTTATTTTTAAAAATATTTAAAGATGTTTACACCATTTACGACACTTCCAACAGAGATGTTATACATGAATATAAGTTGAAAACATGAAAATTGAAAAAAATATATTTATGAATAACAGTAAAATAAAGAGTAAAGAGTATCAAAAATCACTTTTATTATGAAATTGGGTATATATTGAATTAAGGCATTCACACACACGTGATGCTTCCTTTCTAAGTTTCAAATTGAGAATAAAGTTCTAAGAAGGCACAACAAATCAACCCTCTCTCTAACTCTAAGCATTATTTTCATTAGCTTGCAAGAAAGGGACACTCTTAAAACACGCTGTACGTTTTGTTGTTGCGTTTAAATTCAAACAAACTTGACAGAAGAACTTGGGGATTACTAGTAATTAATTTTTAATTTATTTTATAATGATTCCAAGTCTCTATCGATCCCTTAGAATACTGAAGGAGTCACTCATGTTCTAGTCTTGAAACATTAATTAATGTTCCTGGCTATATTAAATATCTAGCCTGCTGGTATTTGGTATATAATAATCTAAGCAACATTATTAAAACCATTGCTCTTTGTTCATTGAAAGGCCAAAATCTTAATATAATTGAGTAATGCTATATATAGTCATGGAGTACGTAAGTATAGTATAATCATTTCAAAAAAAGAGTAGAGTCTATTATTAAAAAATTATTTTTTTATGTAGATCTTATATTTATTATTTTTTAAATAATTACACAATAATTATATATTTACGACTATAAATATTATTTCTACCTTAAAAATATCAGGCATGATCATGAATTTTAGTTGGAATATATATACTTATTTGTTTTTAATTATTCCATATTAATTATAGTCCTAACTAAAGACAAGAGCAAGACAAAATTAGAATATTGGGAATTGGGACAAAAGTTCAACGACTTTGTATGAGCAAAGTACGTCTGCTTGTTTCTTTGTCATTTCCAAATAAATTAGCAGGAATCCAAAGCGCTCACATGTACCTCATGTCAGCTGCAGGTTGGTTGCCTGGACCTCTCCTAAACCGTGTCTGGTTGGGAGAGTTGCTAGTAATATGATTTATATTTAACTTTTTGAAATTAATCATCATTATTAATAATGCCAACATATCAATAAATAAAATAAAATAAAGCTAGCTGAAGCAGTATTCGATCCTTAGCCCATCAGCAATGATTAATGTATTTGAATTCACATGGCTTGCTTTGAATTCACTGAAGGATATCATTATGATGAAAGCATTTGTTTGATATATATACGTATACTTTCACTAATATTCAAAACTCAAAAGCCCCCTCCCTTTCTATTCTAATTTGGAAGAAACAATAACAATTATTTTGAAGAAGACAAATTTCATTTCAAATATGACAAATATTTTAGTTACAATTTTTTTTTATAAAATTAAATTAATAAATTAATGTGATTTATTGTAATGTATTAAATTATAAAATTATTTTTATTATAAAATAAATTTAACATATTATATATTAAAATTATATCTATTTATAAATTTATTTTTATAATATATCACTCTATCACTTATCTTCAAATATACGTGTGGCGTGGCAACCCTCTGCCCACATAATTACAAACTTGGTGTAGTCTTCGTTGATGCCAGAAGGAATTCTGATGTTTGACAGCAAAAATTCCAAAAGTTTAAACCTACCTCAGTAGCTGGCGCTAATCACGTTCATTATAGCCACAGGCTACCCAAAATGAACAAACTCAGGAAACTTCTTTGCGTACACCGATTGAACAAGCTCTAACCAAACTGCACGAAAGGAAAGTTGATTGCTTGACTTTTTTTTTTTTTTTTAATTCATAAATACATAAGTTACAGTACATCAATTATTTTTAAATTAAAATTACCAACTGACATGTCTTGTTATTGTATATGAAATTGTAAATCATTTTTTATTATTATTATGAAATAGATTTTAGGTATACATCACGTCTAACCAAATAAGCACTTCTCATTTAAAAAAAAAAAAAATTGCTCTGGTAAAAATCACACGTGTATTTTCATTTTGTAAACTAATTCTATATTATCTATTGCAAATCAATAGGACACGAAAGGAGTACATGAAGAGGTTTTAACTAAAAAAATTTATGGCCAAATTCATCTTATAAATTAGTTCAATACGAGAGGTTTGTTCAACCATTATAAACATGTTCAAATTCTTATCCATAGGTAATGTGAGATTCTTATCTTAACACCATTCCTCACGTGCAAACCATTATTTTTGTGAAGAAATTCATAAGTCAAACTTATCTAATAAAATCGGTTTAAGAAGATAGGGTTGATCATTTTTTATAAACATACCTAAGACCTTGTACATAGATAATGTGATATTTATTCTTTAACATTCTTCCTCGCATGTCAGTATTTTTTCTGGTCCTTATTATGTGGTAAGTAGTATGGGTTCTCATTTGTCCTAATCCTCATTCTAATATCATGAAAAAATTCATAGGTCTAATTCATCTTATAAAATCAGTTCAATAAAAGAGGTTTGCTCAATCCTTATAAATATTTCCAAATTATTGTCCACCGGCAATATGAGATTCACATCTTAACAAATCAATAATTTTTTTTGTAATGCTGTGTTTTCTTGTAGTGACAAAGATATTCGCTTCATGTTTAGATCTAGAAAAAAGGTAGATATGATCTCCCGAATGACTATGTCAATTAGATTCAAGAGCTATCATTTAAGTAGAAACACTCTGCTTAAGAACTATCATGTTTTATTCTTTTGATGTATTTGTTCACTACCATATAATAATAATAATAATAATAATAATAATAATAATAATAATAATAATAATATGTATATGTATATATATTCATACATACATATATATAATATATATGTATATCATCTTTGATTTTTACAGTGTCACTTTTTTAATTGACATGGTCATCATCATATATATATATATATATATATATAATTATTATCTTTGTTTTTTTTTTTTTCCTTTTTGTCAAAACAACTGATCATCCATGGCCAAAACATGTTTCTATCATTTTTTCGATTAATAAATTCTGTTTCAATTTCCGAACATCAAATCATCCATTTCAAACATGCATTAATTAGGCCATGTTTGGATTAATTTCAATTTTAAAATAACGTAAAAACTATTCTAATCTCAAACTAGTCATCTTTCAAATTTAAAAAACAAATATTATTTCAAATTTTTATCTAATCATTTGTCTATATCTAGTTGAAAAGTTAAATATACAAAAACTTTAAAAAAAAAAAAAAAACTCTCAAAAAACCAAAACAAATATTCCTAAAATTATTACATTTAAATAACTTTTTAACTTTTCTCATCTGTCTTTACAAATCTCAATATAAAGCTTTTTTTTTTCAAAAAAATATTATTCAATTCGTCTTTTCTATCTTCAAGAAACCCAATAAAAAACAAATCTCTTGATTTTTCGAAACATTTCTTGAAAACTCATTTGTCAAATATAACTTTATTGCACAAGTCATTCTCAAAACAAAGAGTTTTTGAAATCTCAGACCATGTTTGCTCAACTCTTTTTTATAGACTATTATTTAAGAATATTTTTTTTTTATTTTGTAATAAAAAGCTATTTCAACTTTTCATCTAATCATTTACTAGATTTGAGTAAAAAGGTAAGAAACATCAAAACCGGCCAGAACAATTTTTACAAAAACATAAACAAAAACACTTTTAAAAATCATATTTAAATAGCTTTTCAACTCTATGGTTCTGCTTGGTAAGTGGGATGAAAATTTTGAGTTTAAAATGAAATATTAAAATATTATATTTTAATATTATTATTATTTTAGAATTTGAAAAAATTAAGAAAAAATTAAATTATTTATTATATTTTATATGAAAATTTGAAAAAATTGTAATGATGAAATGAGAATTTTGAGTTTGAAATAAAAAAAATTTATTATCAAACTATACCTATTCACCTCCACAAATCTCAATATAAAATATATATTCATGCATATGTCTTTCTCGAACAATTACAAAAATTCTTATATATAAAACATTAATTAATGAACTATAAATTTTGTACCTAAAAGGAATTACTTGCAGAAAAATGATTTATTTTTTGTCCCAACAATTAAACATTAATTAACCTATTCTCAAAAGAAGGAACTTGTTACGTACAGTGATCAATTGAAAATTCTAGCTTGAAAGAACTAAAACGAATTATGTTGCAAACACGTGTTCATAACGACTTCGTTGCAAAAAGGGTAGCCTCATATGTATAATGTATGACATTATTATATATATATTGGAGACATTCATTCTTTATTTTTTTACTTATTTTAATATTGGAGTACTAGTCATATATATCTATTAAAGTATTAATGCATGGAAAGATCCTTCGATCACTAGTCTTCCTTCTTATTGAATATTAATACGACTTCAAAAATTTCCAAATTATTGTTTTTATCAACTTTTCTTCACGCATTAACTCATCTTTAAATTTATCTGATTCTCCAAATTACTCTTTAAATTTTTCTAAATCTCTTTATGACTTTATTGCATGTTTGAAAATGATCCGTACTATACACGTACGAGTACTTAATTTGGTTATCATTAGTGAAATCAACATGCGAAATATTTAATTAAATGCCATGCATGGCTGTCGAACTAGTAATTTTTTTGAGAGGGGACAAATTTTTATTGTGTGACATATTGAGATTCAAAAATCATAAAAATATAATTATATATAAAATTAGATCTCAATGATTCAAAATATACACATAGATAGGGGTGTACAAATAAGCCGTATAACCGGCCCGACCGATTCAACCGACCCGAACCGTCCAAAAAAAAAAAAAAAAAAAAGACCCGTTTCACTTTTATTCGGAAACGGAAATGACCGTACCCGTTTTTATTTAAACGGAATTAACCGATACCCGTTTGGCCCTCTCTCTTTATTTCTCTCGCTCTCTGCGTTTCCCTCTTGTGAAGGATTAATTCCTCTTTTGTTCCTCTACCTTGCTTCGACGAGGGTCCCATGGAGACCGAAGAAGAAATTGCCACAGCCTACGAAGAAGTCTATGGCCCCCCGCGTACAGTTCTGATCATCATCATCGGCTTGAACTCGGAGCCCAAACCTCAACTTCCCAGCTCCTCGTCTGATATTAAATCCTCCATCTTAAGCAATACCCAAATCCAGATTCGGGCTCGTCTTTCGTGGGTCGGTGCATATTTGTTGAATCTACTTTCATTGAGTTCGGTTTTTATGGTATGTTTTCAATTTATGTTTGTTTACTTGCGTTTGGATAGAGGGAAAAGTCTAGGGAAAAGAAAATAAATGGCCGAATAGAAAATAAACACCTATGTCAGGAAATATATGTGTTTGGTTGTTGAAAGTTTTTCTGCATAAAGGACTTCGATTTGGGATTTTGATATGAAAATATTATTTCATATTTTCAAAATTTTCCTGGTACATGTGTTTGGTTGCTGAGAAACTACGGCATGCGGGAAAGTTTTTTTGTATAATCTGATTACTTCAATGGCCGAATTAAATGACTTCGATTTGGGTGTTTTCAGCCATTTTCTTATCAGGTCAAAATCGGTTTTGGATTAGAATGTGGGGTTGATTTGGAGGTGGTGATATCCGGAACTTTCCCATTGTATATGTGTTTGGTTGCTGAGAAACTACGGTGGAAGTCATCTTTTCCTCATCCTTTTTTTTTTTTTTTTTTTTCTAAAGATCAAATCGGAAAACCCGAAAAAAATGGGTCGGGTAATCGGGTAACGGAATGCGGTTCGAGAATACCAAAGTCGGCATTAGAGACAGTCGGGTCGGGTCGGAACAGTGGCAATTCGAACCGGGTCGGTCGGGTGAACAGTCCTACACATAGAAGTAAAATTCCAAAAATAGAACGTCTTAATATATGTTTCAGATTTTTGACGATAATATTTTATGAAATAATATTCATCAATTATTATTTTTGTAGTGAAATATTTAGAATTTATTTGTTTCATAAAAATTATCAAATGATCTTTTAGAATGTTATCTTTCATTCTAGTACGCAAACTAGTTTATTAAATTTCATGTAAATTTTAGATATTTTCATGTCATATTAAGCATATAATATTGTAATAGAGACCTTAAATAAGTTTTTTCTTGCTCAATGAAGTCTAGAGGATAAAACTTCTTAACTATTTTCATATAGATCACCAATCTTAAATAATTTTTCTTATATTTTCATTTTGGATTTCATATTAAGAATCCTAATATTGTATAACAAAAAAATTTGGAATCTATATTAATAAATTTATTATTTTTCCTAAACTTAGTTTTGATTTAATTTTGGTGAACCCACATTCTTGAAAATAAATAATATATAAAATTATACAAAATTCTGGGACTATAGTAAAAAAGTTGGAGAGACATTTATAAGTATATTGGATTTTTATAAAATTTTGCAGAGAATATGGGGATTATATATTATTTTGGGGGGCCATTTTCTATATTTATAACATTATGATTAAAAATTAGGGTATATTTTGAATTTTCAAAACATGGCCCCCCTTAGATAAACGTAGGTCCACTACCGATTAAATAGGTCGATAGAATATAGAGTTAATATTTAAAATCAAAACTTATATTCTGATAGCATGTAAAATCACCAATACTGATTATAAACGTTTCAATTATTGAGACCTGAGAAGTTATAGAAATTTATTATTAATTTTATATTTTAACATCGTAAAAGATTTTGCAAAAATTCTATGTGCAATCACTTTTAGGTACTCTTTTGTGCACTTCAGTGATATGATTGGTTGTGTATTAAAAAAAAATTAATCTAACCAATCATATCAATGGAGTGCATAGAAAGTACGTAAAAATGACTGTATGTAACATTACTCTTTTGTAAAAGGAAGACATGGGATCCATTGTGAGAAGAGAAATCCTTGGGACCGGTTGGGCTGGTTTTACTCAAATAACAGCCGACCAATAATGATACAGCACGTAAGACTTCCACAGAAACAATGATGGACCAGCATAACATCTGAACGGCTTAACATCTCCAGAAATCAGAAACCCTTTGCCATTTTCCCCTCCCCCCAAAAACGTGATTTCTCCAAGTTGAAGCCCCACGATTTCCTTCCAATCGAAGCCCTCACGTTTTCTTTCAGCCATCACGATTTCTTACATCAGTGCCGGCGTAGGTGATTCAGAAATTAGAAACCCTTCGCCCCACAATTTCACCCTTTTTTTTCTTCCAGTAATTTATTTTGTATTTCTGCATGTAAAAGGGTAATCGGTGACTCTTTTTTTTTTTTTTTTTTTTTTTATAAAAAAACTGAGATTGCAGAAAATATTTTCTTCAAAACGTCGGAGTTTGCTTACTTTGATTTTTCTTCATATTGTTTGTGTTCGGAAACTGGAGGTAGGCAATGTCTTGGTCTTGGGCGGCAGTGCAAAGAGACGGGCTTGATGGTAATTGATGAAGACGAAAAGAGGGGAAGAGTTCCCTTGGGGTTGCTATGCCTGAGTCAAAGGGTTTCCCCTCAGTCTTGACTCAGTGTGTGTGTGTGTCCGTGTTGGCCTTGTTTGACCAAGTCACCCACCCACTTGCAATGACCCACCCCCATTTTGTTTTCTTCTCTCTCTACACACCCACGTTCTCAGGATCTATCCTGGTAGACAAGATGAGCAATTGGAAAAGTTTAGAGATGTAATTTTCAGCTTGAGACACTACAAGAAAATAAGGTATTTGCATCGATTTTATATTCGTAGCAAAACAAATGGTTGCAAATGAACATTATTTGCAATGTTTTTCACTTCATTGCAAAATTCCAATCAAAAGTTGCGAAACGATAGTTGCATAATTTGCTGTACACTTTTTTACAGCAACTTTATACCTGTTGTGACGGTTTTATCGTCGTAAAAAAAAATCATTACTGTAGCGGCATTTTCTTTCGACTTTTTTTCGTTGCAAGTAAACTTTTACAAAATTAAAACCAATCTGTGCATACCCCGAGCCCTGAAACAGGCCTCACTCTCGCACCCCTCCCTCTTGCCCTTTGCCCTAACCCCTCCCTCTTCCTTCCTAATGGATACTCATTACGGAGCGGAAGTGTACAGCATGAGAGACGGGTCTTGGAGACTGCTCGACCTACTCGTGCCCGTGAATATTTATTTAGATTCGCCGACCTTCGCTTTGGGAGGTCTTTTTTTATGGTATCTTGGATTTCACTACGACGAGGCCACCGACGAGGACGAGACAATTTTTGCTTTCGACTTCAGCGATGAGGTTTTCCGAAAGACGCAGTTCCCGGATGCCAGTGTTTTTCAGGATTACGGTCAGTGCGCGCAGACTCTCACTGGGCTAAAGGGCTCCATTGCTATGCTGGTTTTCCCTCGCGCACCATCGAATACAAATTTCTGTTTGGATTTATGGGTTTTGCTTGAATTTGGTATCAAGGAATCGTGGAATAGACTTATATCGATCGGACCTTTATTGGATGTGGAAAGGCCATTGGGGTTTTGGAATAACGGACAATTGTTCCTGGAGAATAGTGAAGGGCAGCTGGTGTTGTATGATCCTTATACAGAGATAAAGAAGAATCTTCCGATTGAAGGGGTTACGGGATCATTAGAAGTTGCTCTCTACATGCAGAGTCCGGTGGCAATCAGCGGAGCGGTTGAGATTAAAGGGCAGGACAACCTGTGAGGCAAGGCTCTTGGTCCTTTTTTTGGTTTGATATATGATTATGTTCTGAATTTTTATTGATGAGCATGTTGGTCTTAGAATTTCTGTTGAGTATTACATTGTTGTGTAAAAAAACAAAAACTTTTTTAAGAGCAATTTGGTTGAACGTAGCTGACTTGATATAGATCGAGTTCTGATTGTGATCGGAAATTGAATATGCTTTCTGCAGTTTTGATCAGGAGGGGTCAATTACTTTTATGAGTAGATCGGTGGAGAATATATCTCTTTTTGGGTAGTTATGTTTTGCCTAAACATTGCAAGAATGCTACAGAAATTGTATGGTTGTTGAAATTCCCCTTCAATAAACAGGTATGCCATTTTATTCCAGAACAACTATGTGTGGAAGGCAGCGTAGTATGCGTTTATTATATCCCCATTCACAGATAAAGCTCATCCACAGATTCATTGCCCCAACAACCTCCTCCACTGGATTTCCCTGTTTAGAGAGCTCTTTCATGCACCATAGGTACCTCTAGATATCTTTATCTATCTCTCCCCCTTCACCCTCGTTGCTTTCCAAAAATTGTGCAATGGAACTTATAGAATATGCGGTCACCATTAACTTTTGGCATGTCCTTTGTTAAATATGTTCATATCTCTGCCTTTTGTGTACTAGGTGCTATGCTGTGGGTATTAGTCCATGGCCTTCCAACAAATTAAATTTGCCCCAATTATTTCCGTATGCTAAGCATACTAACAATGGAGATTTTAAACATTTTTTCTGCACATAAGGGCTTTTATAGAGTGTTTCACAAGCTGAATAAGCACATAAGGTACGTGCTATATATATGTATGTATGTCTGATACATAGAATGGATTTATGGATAGCGAAGTAGGGATTGAATTGAAGAATTGTTTTTATTTATTCTTAGTTTGCTGTGCTGCTGTATCATGTTCTATTTGTTCGAGGTGTTATATAGGATTTGAAAACCATATACCTTCTCCAGTTTTTAAACTGAATTTATTCACATGTCCTGAATGTAGCTTGTTGGTCTGCTTATGTTTCTTTACACTTTTAGGTCAATTCTACTAATCCTTGTATTTTGGTATTTTATAAACAGAAGGGAGGGACCCCCAATAAAGCTTAAATTTTTGAAAAGAGAAGTAAATCTAATTGTTTAAATTTTAACATATACATTATTAGCCCTATATTATTTTTTTACTACTAAGCCTTTATTTGTTTTGTTGTCAACAATATATTATTGCAGATAATTCTTGTGGCTGCAAATGACGTTGCTTTCTCTATGCATGCTGTCTTTTGACAACAATTACCTTGTTCGAGATTGTAATATATGATGTAGGTGGTTCACTCTTTTTCCCTGAGTTCATGCTTTCTTTCATCTTGTAAGTATGTTTTTAGTTTGATAAATTTATATATCCTTATTGACAGAATCGACAGCTGGATAGAAAGGCAGTAGTTGTTTAACTCAGCAGGTAAAAATTAGAAAGTTGTATGTCAGGGAAGGACTAGTACGGGCTTATCCTTATTCTAGGCTTTATCCCATGTACTAAGGACTTCTGGAGTAGCAATAATCTAAAAAATGAAATTACATTTCTATAGTTGCAGTTAAATTTCTTGTCATTCAATTCAAGGGCAGTCGTAAACAATTTAATGAGGTTTGAGGCCCTTTTATTATATGATTGAATTTGAAATCCAAGATGACAAGTAACTATGACGAGCCCCCCTCTCAGGGCACTTGGAGAAAAGAAATAAACTAGTTCTATTAATGTAATCACTTATTTTATTTTTATTTTTCAAAATGTAATCACTTATTTATGCATTCTCATTTACAAAACAATCTTGTGTAGGCGTGGAATTAAATGGCAGCTGAGCATTGTTAGCATTGAACTAATAGAAATACACACATATATGTTTATATTCATTTGTCTATGTTTCTATTGGCCTACAACCTTGCAATGCACAGAAATAAATACATATGTGTGCGCGCACATACACAGAGATAAGTATATACATATACACTTTTTTTTTTTTGACAAGTAAAAATTTTATTCATCAAATGCAATAGGTGAAGCCCATGTACATGTACACTAATAACATATACACATACAATTTGCCTTGCAGACATGAGAAAGCCAAAGCTAGCTGCTGAGATTGCCAAGCAACTACGCCAGTTTCATGAAGTGGATATTCCAGGCCCTAAAGAACCTCAGCTATGGAATGACATCTCCAGGTTCTTTGAAAAAGGTGTTCTATCTTCCCTTGATGGATGACTGGCTATGCCTCCCAGGCAATGTATAGTGTTCCATTTGTTACATCCAAGCTTGTGTGTGTTTCTATAGTTTCTGGTTTATATTTTGACATTCAACTCTCCATTTTCTATTGCAGCATCTGCTCTTGAATTTGATGATAAAGAGAAGCAGCGGATGTATGAGATGATTTCGTTCGAGGAAATACATGATCAAATTGTTGATCTTAAGGTAGTAGTAGTTGTTGTTGTTTTTTTGAAGTTGTTGATCAAATTGTCATGCTCTGGTTTGAAATCTTCTTGGAATTTTGAAGTTGTCAAACTTCTGTACCTGCCTTCAACAAAATACAAACCTAGAGGTTTCAGTACCTCCCATATTTTTCTGATCCTGCCAATTCAATGACAGGATAGGTACCTTTTGAGAAGCTTGGCAATTCTGCTTTGGGGATAAATATGTGCAGAAAAAGTTTCCTCAAAAGTAGGCCATAGTTGGTCTTTATCATCTTATACCAAATTAATCTGGATGCCTTCCTAGAGGATCTTAGCAAAATCATATCCAGATGGAGCTAAAATATGAGAATGAGCTATGGGTATATGGGTATCCAGAAGCATAATTGGGATAATAGGGCAGGAAATGTTCATTCAGAAAAGCACATCCTAGTAAATGGACCCAATGCACAGTGCATGAGTAATAGATAGGAATTTTCGGTAGATGAAAGCAGGCGTTTATTGTGGATAGAGATCTGTCAAAACAAGGTATATATATCATGACAATGTGCCTAAACTATTTTAACATTTAATTGTTATTATGCAATGGATACTGAAAAATACTACTCAATGGAACAAACAACATGATAGTCAACTTCGTACGAATTCTTGTTTCAATTTATATGCCGAACAAATAGAAAAGCACAGTCTTATGTATAGCATAGGCAATTAGCATAGGCAAGCACATCCAAGAAAAATCAGTTGCTTCCCGATTATAGTACTTAATTGCCTTCCATTAATGCACGATGCCAGTGTATAGATTACTATAGTACTCTGAAACTTCTGATCTTGGATGAATGAATAACTATTATATTAAACCAATTTGTCTCAGTTGCCACTTGGACTTTCTTGATGTGCTTAATTTGTAGAACAAATAGTGAAACTTAGCACGGTCCTTTGGATCATCTCATTAAATTATGTTTTCAGTTTCTAAACATATATATGAGCTCTTTTTGTGTTGGATCAGGATCAGTTTCCTGGGCTGTTATGCTGTTGGAAGTGCTGGAAGTAAAGAAAAGGTACCTTACTATTTTTCAACTTTTTCTATTCTGTAGTCCTTTATTTGGTGGCTGCCATCTAGATTATTCCAAATCTAGATTTTTAATGGTGAAAGTGATCTTGACTTTACCTTCTTCAGTATGCATGCTGAAGATGTGGCTGCTTATATGTGCATATTGGTTGCTGCCCTGAAAGAAGCATGGGGAAAAGTTAAAGTTTGGTGGAACTAAGGATGATAGAGAGATGCTGAAATTGGTTTCAATTTGCTTGAAGAATTGTGACCCACACTTGCTTCCCCAACATTTCATTGGAAGTTAAAGTTTACCCTCCACTAATTCAGTACATGGCAAGTGTTTAGATGTTTTGGTTAGCATTTGATGGGATGGAATTTAGTTATTTATGTAATAAAACTTGACTGGATAATTGCAACAGCATATATATAACGAGTTATTTATTTGAATGTTATTATCATGACTGGTACTTGAATGCTATAGTGTATATTTGATTTGGCTGAATGGTATCAGTTGAATTTGCCATGCTAATTGCCAATTGCATCAAAATAAAGTTATTTTTATATCGAGTTATTGTGGATGCAAATGTCCATTTGCATTGCAAATTTTTTTTTTTGCATTGAGTTATTATGGATGCGAATGGACAAACATGATAAACTGTTTGCACCAATTGCATCCAAATAAAGTTATTTTGCATCGAGTTATTATGGTTGCAAATATTCATTTGCATCCAAACACATAAGTGGTTGGGATGACTAATTGCAACCAATATAGGGTTTTTTTCAACAGATAAAAATAGATGCAAAAGGTAAGGTATTAGCAACCATTTCATCAAATGGATGCTGAAACTTAAAAATAACCATTTAATTGCATCCAACTGGCGACGATTAAAAATCGATGCAAAAAAATATTTGCATCGATTTTTCCTTGTTTTTGCAACCAAAACGAGCGATGCAAATTACTATATTTTTTGTAGTGAGAAACCCTAACTTCGCAGTTATTTTTTCTGGGATGTATCTGTGTCGGCTTTCGAGAACATTTTGTAAATGGGATGAACTAGGGATTCGAAGATTTTCTGATGGAATGGTTCACCATCGTCATCTGTTTGATGATCTGATTTTTTGTTCAAAACAAAAGGTAATTCAGCTTGGTTTGCATGTTTGGATTTGTGATTTGATTTGCTTTTGTAAAAATCCAACTTCATAGAATGTTGATTTGAGGCATTGACAGTGGTAGTGGGGATTGAGGCATCGATATGGGGTAGAGACGAAGAGAATGATAGTGCAGATTGATGGAGGGACTATGATCTGTGGGTGAGGTGTGACGTGATTGTGTGTGGGTGCATCTATTCTCTATTTTGTGTGATGTCTGACATGGCAACTGATAATAGGAGGGCTGCCTCTCTAAGAAAACCAGCCGGACCGCTCAGAAGGGTTTCTATTGTGAGAATGGACGGTACTCTAAAATTACAACAAAACTTTTGATAGTGCTTGGCATCATGAGATCATTAATTTAGGACATGTGCCGATGCTAGCTGCATGCATGCAGTACTTGTTATATATTAGCTGTCAACTAAGGCCGTATAGGCTGAGTTCTTGGTACACAAATATGTTTGACCGAGTTCTGGTCACCGAATAATTCTCCTCGACACAATTGTTCAGTATTTTACTATTTTTCCACCATGCATGCATATTTATTTTTGTCTCTTCCAAATGCCGTATGTAACAATTTCTTTTATTATTAATTTCTTTAGTTGCCCAACCTGTAAATCAAGTCTCTTCTACAAGTCCGTAGTTGTCCCTCTCAAACATTAGTGGAAGACCCTAAACCTGATACAACCAATGCTGCCTATATATATATATATATATATATATATATATTACACTACCCAACAAATGGTCGATATATATATATTAGCTCTTGCCAATTCTGACTTTTCCTGGAAAGGCCGCATGTCTCTCCCCTTTGTACCCTAAACAACCGTCATAGTGAAGAGAAGGGTTCTGATCTTTAACCGGCTTCTAAAATGGAAACAAAATCAGACACCATCATCATCTTCGACATTCACACGAATAAGGATTCCATCTGTGACAACGTCAAGACGGCTCCTGCAAACGCGGGAGATGAGAAAAAGAAGCGCGGTCCAATGAACCTCCTCAGAGCAGCATCATTTATTTTTCGCAGGTCTAAGAAACCGAAACCCAGTCATGACGTGGATGTAGCCTCCAATGGGGCATCGAAGCCCCAGTCGCATGTTGATCAGGTGGCCCTGCCTGAGCACTTCGAGGAACCATGTGGGTTCTCGTCTCCCATGTCTCGATCCTGCTACGGCTCGGCCTCTTCATGTTCTGAAGCCAGTACGAGTCGGCATGCATCCGCGGTTAACCTCCAGGAGCTCGACAGGAGCGAGGATATTGATGATGGTGCTGCTTACGCCAATTGCATCGGGGATGAGATGATCGACGCTAAGGCAGAGGTGTTCATTGCTCAATTCTACCAACAAATGAGGCTCCAACGCATGGACTCCGTCGATCGTCGTTACCACGAGAGGACTCAGAGGTCAATAGGTTGAAGGGTGGAGAGAAAGAAACGCATGGTTTTGAAAGTTTGCAATTGGCAGAGTTCGCATGCATAATTTTGTTCCCTTGATCAGGGCCAATTTTCATCCTTCTCTGCTTTGTTTTTCATCATAGAAGACTGAAAGTTCATGGGGCTGCCAACAATTATCAACATTATTCTTAATTAGTAACATGATTTTGTACTCGTAGTTTATTAATTCTTTCTCGGCTTTCTTGTAGAAGCTAAATCGAAAAAAGATACCGAGGGAGTAAAAAATACTGAAAATAGTCTAGGAAGAGCTGAGGGTTTATTTGAATTGGCTTCATGTGTCCATTCCAGCAGCTTCCAATTTAGAGATTTTTGTAATTTGTGAGTTTCTGGGATATTATTGTTTCTTTTTTTTTTTCTTGGTTCTAACTTCTTTCTACATAATCCTAGCTTTTGATTGGTTACCAACTAAATTCGATCATTAAAAAGATGGGGATCGATCATGATCATTCTAATTTTTTTTTTTTTTGGTATTAAGAATGACATAGACGCAAGAAGGAAGATGATCTAACTATCTTGAACACACACAGACGAGAGGGAAATAACAGAATGGCAGAGGTGCATAAAGTAGTCTGAAGGAATAATTTCTGTATCTTGATCTGTCATGTACAATGGCTATTTATAGTCAGAGAGAATTAGTTAATGAAATGTTAAATAAACAATATGTATTTACAGCTCGTCAAATGAATTTAATTTCTTCATGATACGTTAGTCTAGTGGCCTTGTATGTGTTTGACAATATTCCTCTTGTAACTTAAATAGCCCCCCGCAAGATGGGGAATAAATATTGATGACTCCCATCTTGAGCAATAATCAATTGAATGTAGGAGAGTGTAATGGCTTGGTGAGCAAGTCTGCTAACTGGAAGGAGGAGAAGTCGTGAGCAGTTTTTACTTGGCCTTCGGAGATCTTATCACAAACTAGATGGCAGTCTAATTTAATGTGTTTCGTGCATTCATGGAATACGGGGTTTGTGGAAATGTGTAGAGCGGCTTGATTGTCGTAGTAAAGAGTAGAGGGGGTGCCAATGGTGAGGCACAGATCACTGAGTAAGTAGTGAATCCAAGTGAGTTCACATACAACGACAACCATTGCTCTATATTCTAATTCAGCGGAGGACCTGGAAATTGTGTTCCTTTTTTTGATTTACATGAAACAAGAGAGGTTCCAATGAATACACAAAATCCAGTGGTGGACCTTCGTGTGTCTAGGCAATTTGCCCAATTGGTGTCGGCATAGGCTACAAGTTCCAGATTTGAGCTGGCAGGAAGAAAAATACCTTGGCTAGGGGTTCCTTTAATGTATTTAAGAACTTTGAACACATCATCATAATGCTGGACACGGGGATTTTCCGTAAATTGACTTAGCAAGTTGACACTATAACTCAAATCCGGTCGTGTATTGGTCAAATAAAGCAGCTTGCCAACTAATTTTCAATAGAGTGTAGGATCATGGAAAATTTTTACCTTCATCTTTTCTGAGTTTGCTATTCGGTTCCATAGGCAAGGGGAGGGCTTTACTGTCAGGAGGCCTATCTCCGAGAGTAAGTCTAGTGCATATTTGCACTGGCATATTTGGATTCCTACTTTGGAACGTCCAATTTCCATGCCAAGGAAGTAGTGTAAGGGACCCAGCTGTTTGATACGAAACTTGGTTGCCAAGAATTATTTGACAGCAGAGCTTGAGCTAGGATTGGAACTCATGAGGATGATATCATCAACGTACACTAGGAGGGCAACAAATGAATCATTTGTGCATTTGGTAAATAAGCTATAATCCGCTTTTCGATTGGGTGAAACCGAATTTAGCTAAAGTTGAGGCCAGCTTTGTATTCCATTGCCGTGAAGCTTGGCGGAGGCCATACAAGCTCTTCTATAGACGGCAGACTTGTTTGGTTTTGGCTGCATAGTGACCAGGAGGTGATCGCATATAAAGTTCTTTGTCGAGATCGCCATATAGGAAGGAGTTGTTGACATCGAGTTGTTGGAGATCCCAACCTTTGATGGCAGTAACTGCTAAGAGACAACGAATTGAAACTAATTTAGCAACAGGTGAAAATGTATTGTGAAAGTCAATACCTTCACGTTGGGTGAATCCCTTTGCAACTAGTCGAGGCTTAGAGCGCTCAATTGTGCTGCCAGCCTTGAATTTGTACTTGTAAATCCACTTGCAATCAATTGGGGTTTTACCCGAAGGGAGATCAACAATGGTCCAGGTCTCATTGAGCTCAAGTGCAATGAGCTCTTGGTTCATTGCCTCATACCAAATATAGTGTTTGATGGCTTGACTTAGGGGTGTACAAGAAATTGAAAAATCGGTCGTGACCGACACAGACCGATCGCCGAAGTCTAGAATCGGCCAAAATCGCTAGGGAACCTGTCGGCGGGAGGCAGAACTTTAACAAAACTGATGGACGTCGATTTGGTCGCAGTTTGAGGCTGGCTCAAATCGCTGAACCGATTGACCACTTATACTTATTTTTTTTAAAATTTATACTTATATAAAACGACGCCATTCCACTTAAGTTTAAGTAGAATGGCGTCGTTTTACGCCTTCAGTTGTGTTTTAAACACATCTAAACGACACCGTTTGGTATTAAACCAATTGGCATTAACGTCGTTTGGTTTAATACCAAACGTCGTTGTTTAGATGTGTGCATCTTCTTCTTCCTTGTCTTTTTCTTCCCCGATTCATTTCCATTTCTCATCCTCTCTCTCTCTCTCACACACACACACTCTTAGACCATGAACCGACAAAATCAGACCAATATTGTAGGGGTAAACCGGATTGAAATTTGAGTGCACGTGCCACATTGAGGATGTGTTGGTGCTTGCGTTCGGCAAGGACGTTTTGTTGAGGCATGGCAACACAAGTTAATTGGTGGATGACTCCTTTGGAGTTGTAGAAATGTGGCATGTGAAATTCGGCGCCATTATCAGATTGAAGAATTTTAATTTGACTACTGAATTGAGTCTCAATGAGTGCAAAAAAATTGATCAGGGAGGTTCGAGCTTTAGCTTTATTTTTTAAGTAGTATGTCCAAGTGTATCTTGTGAATTGATCAACAAGGGTTAGAAAATATTTTGCACCAATTGTAAGCTTGTGTTGGGTTGGGCCCCCAAATGTCAACTGAAACAACATCAAATGGTCTTGTGGCTTTGGATTCTGATTTGGGGAAAGTAATTTTGTGTTGTTTTGCTAATGAACAAACATCACAGGGAAGTGGAGAATGATCTGAGTATTTGAAATTAAGATTAACATCATGTAAGATATGCTTAGTCATGGAACTGTGTCCAAGCCTATAATGCCATAACATAAACTGATTAAATTTGGAAACATAAGTATGATTGACAGAGAGGGAAGGAAATAAGTGTCGAAAAATGATTGCAAGAGAGAAGGCTTTGGTCTAGACAATTATAGGTGATACAAGCCGTCAACCACCGTCCCCACTCCAATCGTCATCCAAGATGAAAGGCACTGAATATAGCAAGAATTGGAGAAAAAAAATCAGACAACAATTAGAATGTTATGTTAAGGATTTGGCAGAAGTTAAATTGAAGGTAAAGGCAAGAACACATAAAACATGACGAAGGATTAAATGAGATGATAAGTGGACATCACAAACGTGTGAAACTGCGATAGTGGAGCCGTTTGGCAATTTGATGAAGCGAGATGTTGGAGTGATATTGTGTGTGAAGAATTTGGGGCTACAGATTATGTGATCTGTAGCACCAGTGTCTATGATCCAAAGTGTTTGAGTAGTTGTGGCACAAGCTAGTGTGTGTGTGTAAAGAGGGGATGAAAAACCAGACACGGGAGAGGAGTTGGCATTAACGTTTTTTGCAGCAGGGATGGTAGCTTCACTGCGATTAGGATTGAGTAAAGCATTGAGTTGGGAGTATTGCTCTTGAGTAATAGGTTGACCATGGTTAATTTCCTCCTGCGCAAGAGAAGATTAGTTAGCACTAGATTTGTATTTTGAGCTGTTCTTGTGTCCTGGAGAAAATCCATTCAACTTGTACCATTTTTCCTGCGTGTATCCAAGTATACGACAATGGGAGTAGATTGGTAAATTTGAATTCGCCTTGAAACAACACTCCAATGAATGTCCATGAATGTTGCAGTGGGAGCAAAATAGGCGTTCATAGTGTGAGTTGTGAATTTCTGAAGTCTTGGTGGCCATAGCAAGTGGAGCTGGTATGAAGTGTAGTTGCCGTCGCCTCTCCTCTTGTTGGACAAGTGATAGAACTCAATTGAGAGTTGGAAGAGGATCCTGAAGGAAAATTTGGGCACGAACAGAGTCATCGGAATCATATAAGCCAATGAGAAATTGCATCACCTTATGAGTGTGACTGTAATCAGCAAGCTTTTGACTGCACCACAAGTGCAGGTTGGCATGTGCTCATAGATTTCAAGCTCATCCCAAAATGTCTTGAGTTTGTTGTAGTACTGGCTGACAGAATCAAAGTCATGTGTGGAGGATGAAATGGATTTGGCAAGTTGGAAGATACAAGGGGCATTTTGAATGGAAAATCTCTCCCTAAGATCGTTCCAAACACTGTTAGCTGCATCGGCATGCGCAATGCTCGATCTACGGTCTGAGCTAACCGAATGTTGTATCCATGCTATAATCATTTCATTGTAGCGCTCCCATGGACCATAGAGAGGATCAAAAGTGTTTTGTGGCTTGGTGATGGTTTTATCAATGAATCCAAGCTTGTTTTTGATGTTGAGAGCTCGGCGCATCATCCTTGTCCAAGTGACATAATTTTTGGTAGTTAGAATATCAGGGACTAAGGGAGAGGAAACACCCTCACCTGGTTGAATGAAATATGGGCTAGCAGGATTTTGGGGGTTATTATGAGATTTGGATGTCATGTTGGCATGAATATTCATTCATTGCTCTGGTACCATATTAAAAATGACATAGACGCAAGGAGGAAGATGATCTAACTGCCTTGAACAAACACAGACGAAAGGGAAATAATGGAATGGTAGAGGCGCATAAAGTAGTCTGAATGAATAATTTATGTGCCTTGATCTGTCATGTATAATGGCTATTTATAGTTGCAGAGAATTAGTTAATGAAATCTTAAATATAAATAAACAATATGTATTTACAACTCATCAAATGAATTTAATTTCTTCATGATACATCAGTCTGGTGGCCTTGTATGTGTTTGACAATATTCCTCTAGAAACTTCAATATGGGGTTTATAATTTGTGCATGTGTATATATACATGCACACACGACTTTCTCCCTTGGACTAATTCTTGGATTTTGGGTATGAATAATTAGCATGCCCACGACATTTTGTTCCATTTTATATTGTGTGATAGGAAGAGAGACACACAGATATATAGATGCAGAAAGTAAATTTTACTGCATGTCTCTCCTTTCTCTTTCCAAGCAATATATCATCCCACCACTGTTTTTGGTATAACCCCCTTTCCTCAGGCCAGAGGGGGTGGAGAGTCGGCTCCACCCTCCCTCCCCCTATCTAGCCTTCGCTGGACCTATCCAAAGTTTGTTTTCCCTAGTTTTTTGTTAATTTCCCCCCATAGCACTGAAATGTGCCGATCTACTGTCCACTGGTCTCATACAACCACCGAACGCCCCATCATTAGATTCTCCAGCCGCCGATCTATTAGACAGTAGAAGAAAACTAACCAAAAGAGTGACGCGTGGTCTCACGCGTCACCATGCCAGGGGAAGTCTTTTGCCGCCAAGCACGGCGCCATCAAGGTCAGTGGACTCGGATCTATTAGATCTAACCTATACTTTACTGCCAAGGGTGACACATGATGAGCTTCACACTCCTCCTAGGCCAGTGGCGATCTTTCAGTGGCGATTCAACTCATTTTTCAGTTGTTACTTTCCTATGTTCATGCTTTCCTTAACCAATGATCAAGATAAAATGGTCGTAAAAGTTTATTTTAGCCAATCCAGCCCAGCAAAATGCAGCACACATCATTTTACTGAGAAGTCGTAGTCTTATAATCTGTTTATTAGACTATGTAAAAACTACTTCAAACGGCTTCCCCTTTTGGGAAATGGGTAGAAGCATATCCCTCTTTTTTTATTATTTCACTTATGTTGTATTTGTTGATTTTTGTATAATTGTTGGGGACTCTCACCCTATTAAATTTTGTATCTTGTATTAACTCTTTAATTTATCTATGATATGCTTGCTTGATTTGGAAAAGGATACAGAAAGTGAGATAGAAAATGCCATTAATATTATGGCATGAGGGTAAATCTGATCGTCAACTGAAAGTCTGATCAATGTATAATAAAAAAATAAGAATAACATTAAATATCCTAATTGAACTTGATGAATAAATAAAAGTCATCAACTATGCACTAAATCTTTGATGAATTTTCTTAATATAGACAAAGAAATCCCTTCTATTTAATTTCGTAGTCGTCTAAAAAATGTTCGTATTTGAAAATGTTCCCACAACTATCAATTTTTATTTTTTTATTTTTTTATTCTAACTTATGTTTGGATAAAGCATATAGAAATGTCAGAACTTTTTTTGGTAGGGTGGGATAGATTGTTGATATATTTGGGCACAGACGCCTGAGCCTGCCCACTTAGACGCTCTGCAAGGTAGACACCAGCCGTAGATTATGGTGTCAAGTTTCGAGATGATCAACTCCCCCGGAAGAACCCAGGCCAAAGGATTCCGCCATTCATCTAGCAACTAATAGCTGATCAGCAACGAAAAAGGGCGCGCACCACTCGACAAGAGCTGAAGTGGGCGGCGGAGATCGATGCAAATATATGGTGCAAAATGCTCACGGCCACCATATCGATAAACCGACCCAAAACCATCCATTTTTCACACGGGAAAGATCAAATGGGGTGGCAGATGATCAGCTGGGATCAAGGTTTCTATATATAATGAGCGACCCAAAACCACAAATTCATCGATCAAGTGATTGATAAATTTGGACTAAATTAACCTTTAAACGAATCTACGAGCTGTGGACACACTTAATATTTCTTATTATTTATTCTGAGTTTTCTATAAATTAATGTTCTCCGCTGCTAAATATACAAATTAATCAGGTCAATGTTTCCAACCTTTTCCGTTGTGATCTTTCTAATCTAACATTTTCCATCATATATATTGTTTTATATTAGACTATATATAGTACGTACCAGATACTGGTCGCCTTTTTTAACGATTCTCCTGATGATCATAAAGCTGCACCATATATATATATATATATATATATATATATATATATAATTGCACGGAACAAACTGGAAAAACCAACTTAATTGCATGACTGCTTGCAATCCAAATAGGCCATTTTATTGGAGCTTGTAAACCAGCTTAAACCTTCAAATTCAAACTCTAAATTAATAATGCATATATATAAATATATACGGCAAAGATTTTTTCGAAAAGGGATCTGGTTTCATGCCTTAGGGTTCATCTAATCTAACTATTATCCAGAGCCAGAGGGGGACAACTTTAGATGGAGATCGGCACCTAACTCCCCCTCTGGCAACTTACCAGCTGAGAATTCAGCCAACGACGGCGCATTAGAAGCAAACTGCACTGGGCTCGCCTCCAAAAGTCGAGGAGGAAAGAATGAAATCAAAGGCGGCCGGAATGGATAAAAATTTGCATGTGCCGCCTGTGATCGCGACTCGAAGCTAGTAGCAGCAGCGCTGCTAGTGCTAACGTATCCTCTTGAATAAATGGGCAGTACTGATGCAGATCTCACGGCGTGCGATGTTAGATTAATTGGCGCGCGCGCAGCTGCTATGAAGTACTGCCCATGATGAGCACTGTGAAACTGGGCAGCTGCTATGAAGTACTGCCCATGATGAGCACTGTGAAACTGGGAACGCCTGGCTCTTTGGCGCTCTCGCTTGTGTGCATTTTGGTGGCCCCCTAATGCTTGGGAGTTGGCAAAAGCTCGACGGCAAAATTGACACATGAATTTTCTTTGTTCCTGATCTTCAAAGTTCTCTCTCTTGACTGCAAGTTCTTCTTGTTCCGTCAATGGAAATCCGAATAATCTAAGTCCCGAACTAGTGGGATTTTCATCGGCCATGCTAGTGGATGAAAAATTGGTTGGAGTCGAGCTTTCAGCTGGCATGCAATTAGAGAGACTTTATCTGACATGCATTTGTTTAAAACCAAATGGCCTATTTTTATAGGAAATGGATTAATTAGTTTTTGGATTAAGAAAATTAAAACAAAAAATCAATTAAACTTTTGGCCTCATCGTTAACAAACAATGAACAGCAGGCAAGATAGGTCATTTCCTTAAGATAGGATTACATGTGGGAAGGGATTCTATCTGAAGTACTGATCTTTTTTATCCTCAGGTTATGTCAGAAAAGTTTGGTAAGTTGTAAACTTTTTAAGCAAAACTTTTGTGACATCTGTGGGCATTGCAAGACATGTCATTTCCTTAAAGATAGTTATTGTACTACAGTGCGTATTGGGCTCGCGGGTAGTACATATAGAAGCTTCACGTGGAGGTAGGCAGATCCTGACAACAGATGATGGTGAGATTTCATTAAAAAGAGCCCGAGAAGAACGGGAACTAGTTATATATAGGGTCATTGTCCATGGCATGTTCTAAGAATTCTAGATCCACTGTTCATGTTATAAAAGGTTGGTCTAGCTAGATATATATGTGAAAGTAATTAATAATTCATGTATGGATTATAATTATTCTTTTTAGTAGAATTGCATTGATTATGATATATCATTTTCGATCTACTTGTTTGATCATGGCTTTAATTTAAGCTGTGGATTCTACTCTGGATACGGAAATACCAACGTTAATAGTAGGTTTGATTCCAGCATTGAATAGATTGGCAGATAAGAATATTCGTCCATCTATAATCGAAATTACATTAGTAGAAATATATGCCAAAACATCTCCCAATTGGGTCTCAACTATTGGTAAAGCAGTCATACTTCCTTCACCTAAATGAGAACTTGATTTAGTGGCTCTTTTCAAAAGTTGTGAATGCAAATAAAAAACATCTCCTGGATAAGCTTCGCTACCTGGTGGTCTTCGTAAGAGAAGAGACATTTGGCGATAAGCTTGTGATTTTTTAGAAAGATTATCATAAATGATTCAAGTGTGTCGTTCGTACAGTACATAAAATATTTAGCCAACGGTTACAAAAAGATCAATCTTATAAAAGTAAATCTATAAACTAATATGGCTCGATTTATATGATACGTTAAATCTATTTTACAAATATAAAAGTAATTTTACAATCTAACGTAACTATCAAAGCATGTCAATTTGTAGATTTAAAATATTATTTTTGGTTAAAACATTAATCTTAGTATTTTGTCTTATGGTTATCTAACCTATTGCTGGCGGTTGATCCGCTCAATTCAATTAGTGAAATCACCATAAACATGCAGCTAGCCAGGATTTGACAAATCCTACACTATCGTCAAATAGTACTGAACATGATAAGGCTTGGCATGTATATATACGTAATGCATGTATGTACGTGTACATGTCTTCAAACAATTATTCTAGCGTATTTATATAAAGAATTAGGAATCGGAGAGAGAAGACCTTCTGGAAAGGGCTTATAATCATTCAAACAATTAGTGGATTCAAGCCTAGTGTTTATACAAATCTTGGTTATAACATGAATAGATCGGTACTTGATATATATATACGATCTATATATAGCTTGGACGAACGTATATTTTTTGAAAAGTTATTCCAACAACGACAAACATAAATTTAAATTTATAAACTAGAAATAAATAATTTAATTTTAATGCAATACCACAAATTTATTTTATAATATAAATAATTAAATCGATAATATAATGTATCATATTAAGTTACACACTCACACCAATATATGTACAAGATTGAGAATATGAGAAACAGAAAATGTAGACATAGTTTGGTCTGAACACCAACACCACACAATGACATGGCACACCCGGTTTGACTGCCATGTCATGGTTTTTCACTTACACAGCTTGAAAGCACCCCAAGCAGAAATCCCCCCCCCCCCCCCCCCCCAAGAAAAAAGAGTCCTCTCCTTCATCTTTCCTTGTCACGCAGAAAACCCGAAAACCCCCACACCATTTCTCCTTCATCTTTCTCAACCTCAAACTCCTTTTCTACTTTGTCTTTCTCTGAATCACAGAAAACTCGAAAACCCCCACACCATTTCTCCTTCCTCTTTCTCAACCTACTCCATTTCTCCTTCGTCTTTTTTTGAAGCACAGAAAATGCAGAAACGACATTTCATCTTCATCTTCTCTTAGAATCACACAAACCCTAAAGGGGTACGCAAAGAACCCACAACGAGTGTCTTCGACTATTCGCCTTCGGAAGCGAAGAAACCCTAAAGGGGTACGCAGAGAACCCACGACATTTCTCTCTCTCGTACGTCTTTGAGTGCTACATTTTTGTACTTGTTGGTGCGTGTCTTCCACTCCACGACGGTAAGGTAATCCCTCTCTCACTCTGTAGTTCTGGAGTAGATGCCATTATTTTGTTTTTATTCTTCATTCCATGGAATTTTTGCTTGTAGTGTTGAGTGTTTGTGCATAGGTTGATTAATTAGATTGACCAGCTATGCCCTTATGATATTATTAGCAAGAGATGTGGGTTGATTAATTAGTCTGGTCATGGACATCTAGGGATGGTGTTCTGTGCCATACGTGCCCAATTAAAGGGACGAATTTGCTTGCACCTAAGGATAATTTCTTTGTGTTTTTCTATGTTATGTTAGATCTGAAAGTTCTTAATTTGTTGATAAATATTTTCATGAGAATCATATTATAGTTTTTTATTTTAAAGAGTTCAATATATATAGAGTGGCATCGATTTTTATAGCTACATTATGAGATTAGCAACCTCGCCAAAGATGCATGCAAACCTCTGGACAAGCTCTTGCATAGAGACAAGTACGAGCTCTCCAACCTCACCTTTCCACTGCCCACTTGTGAACTAAAGATATTATAGCCTAAGTTGTTGGTTATTGAAGTGTTGGGTTTGGCAATAAGTGAATATGGAAACCTAAACCTTTTGAAACCAAGGGAAAAATAACACAAATAAGATGAGAAACTGGTCGAGCTTATCTTGAATGCTTAGACTCAAGTATCAGCTTGCATAAAAAAGCATTATTTCTCTTAACCATTATTGTATTGTAAATTTGTCCTGACATTGGTTTACTTGTTAGGGTTAGAATATTGTTCACTGTTTCATTTAGATCACCTATGGCATCGTGTCAATCATCATGTGTAGTTGCAAATGGAATCGCCAACCTATTGGTGTGGCTTGAAAGCCCCATTAAAGACCTCCCGATCTAACAAAAATCTTGGAATGAAATTTTACGTATGCCCGAAGTACAACACGGTAAAACATAGACTTTTTTGTCATATTTTTGTATTGTTTTTTAACGTGTCATATTTAACGTTTGTCAAATTGACAATTTGTACTGCAAGGAGAAGCAAAGTACCAATTCTTCATATGAACAGATATAATTCAATTGGTAGAGGAGAAAATTCGCACAAGAGATAATGTAGTTCGAAAAAGGGAGGACGATTTATTGTTGCACGAGTATGAAGTTCAGAAAATGAAAGATAAGCTAGTTGAGAGAGAATGTCCTTTACAAGCAAGAGAGGAAAATTGGAAAGCAGGTTGTAGAGAATAGATGTGCACGCATATTATTGTGTAAGTACTGCATGTTATTAATTGTAATAGTGTTTGGTTGGCTTGGACCATAAATGTATTTTGAAGAAGTTAATTATAAATAGATGGTTTGGATTATAATATATTAATGTATTTTTCTTTTTGTTATGAATGGAGATTTCAAAATCATGGATTGTAATCTTTCATTACTCATGCAAGCACGGTTCTTGCGTGTTGAACATGGCCCGATATTGATTTTGAATACCATCAGGACTTTATTCAAACTTAACTTAGATTCTTCTTTAGTTTAACCAAATAATTCACCTGATTTGAACCTGACTAAAATGCTCCTTTTAGGCCAAGCATTTAGTTAACATGATTTGAACCTTTTAGGGCAAGCCTCCATGTTATTCTTGCCTTCACACTTGTTATGCATGTAACAAAAGCTAAAATCACTACTTGATATAACAAATAAATCCTTTTCATATATGAAGAGCTACACCCATAAATAAGGACACATTTCCAATTCAGACAAATACCACCAGTATCAATACAGAATTTTCTCCTAGAATTACAAAGTAGAAACATCTAAAATACATCAAAATACATCACAACCCCCAAAATACAACAAAATACATCAAAATCCCTAAAATACATCAAAATATATCACAACGCCCAAAATACATCAAAATACATCACAACACCCAAAATACATCAAAATACTTGCTTGCAACCACAACCTCACATCTCCTCATTGCCCGATCGCTTGAGATCCCAATTTTCACATTGAAAACTTCAACCCTACATTGAAGGCAGGGTGAGATCCCAATTTCTCGAACAATTTTCACACTATATGCCAAAGACAATATCTATGGTGAGTGTCTGGAAATACCAACACAATAGCACTCTTCATTGCCCAGTCTTGTTTTGTTATGATTGCTTTTGGAGCTCGACCATCTAAGCACTCCAAACGTGCTTGAAACAACCACACTAAAGTACTTGTGTCCTCGCTTAAAATCAACCCAGCCCCTAATAGTATAGACTGTCCATGATGATTTATACCAACGATTGGAGCAAACGGCATACCGTATTTATTTGTTAGGTTTGTCATATCGAAGATGATAAAATCTCATAAATACTCATACGCTGTAATACGTGTGTCAGCCTAGAACACATTTCTCAGTTTCAACTCCTTATCCACATCAATCATAAAAACAATACCATCATTCTGCAACCTCATCCTCTTGAAGTACTCAGTAAGTGCTTCGCCACCTCCTTTACCCAACCTTAATTGTTTGGCTTTATCAATAAAATTTCAACAGTCATTTTCTTGAAAATCGAGATTCTCGAACCCCTCGCATCAACAACAAGTGCCCTGAAATTCTTGTTCATTCAAATACCTACTCTGTTGTTCACATCAAGCATCCTCTGATTGTATACATCTAAGCACTTGTGCGATCTAAAGAATCTAGACTTTTGTAGGCTGACAGTACTATAATTATGGGCAATCTCAATAGTGGTCACCACCTAAGTACCCTTCACCAAGTGAGCATTTATATGTGCCTTACAATCTGTTTTAATAGTTGGTGGCCTCGAGATATTACTATGGCTAGGTTGGTACTTGCCACCTCATGCACCCCAATCCTCAAATACTTCACCCTCTCATCTGCCTCTCTCTTCGTCCTTTGCATTATAACACCAAAATCTTATTGCTTGGCATATCACTTATAATAGGCCATAAGCTCATGATTAGTGGCAAACTCCATTCCAAGTTTGGGCTCCTCCTCAACTTGGTCACTATCAAAATTTTCTTCATTTATCTCCTTGGCTTTTATCTCTATGTCTAATTAAGTTTCTAAAAATGAAAATGTTCACTTAGGATAAGCATTTATATTACCTCCAACAATCACGGGATTTGTATTAAAATACATCAAAAGTGATGTACCTCCAACATTAGTTTCACTTTTAGATATAAATGGCACAGTCTCCACATTACTTGTGGTCTTTTCAAAGCTTCTCAACTCATCTTCTGTACTTGAGTAAGGGCATGGCATTGATGGAGGCTATAATCAGGTACAATGTTAAAATGGGTAACAATGCATGTATAGTTAAAAAAAAAAAAGGTTAGAAAAGAATCTACCTGGCTTGTTTGTTGAACATGGCCCGACTCCTCCGCATTAGTCAACGGAGAGTAAAACATTGTTGGAATAAGTGGCATTGCTGGGGGCCGTAATCAGGTACGATATTAGAATGGGTAACAACATAAGAAAAAAAAAATTAGAAAAATTTCTACTTGGCTCGTTTGTTGAACATGGCCCGACTCGTTCGTATTAGTCGATGAAGGGTAGATGAACGTTGTTGGAATAGGTGGCATTAGTGGGGGCTGTAATTAGGCACGATATTAGAATGGGTAACAGTGTAAGAAAAAAAAGGTTAGAAAAAGTTCTACTTGGCTCGTTTGTTGAAGACAGCCCGACTCCTTTGCATTACTCAACAAAGGGTAGATGAACGTTGTTGGAACTGGTGACAATGGTGGAGGCTGTAAAGAGGCACGATGTTAGAACGGGTAACAATGCACTTAAGGAAACAATTGAAAGGTTAGATAGAAATCTACCCGGATCGTTTGTTGAAGATGACCCAAACCCTCTGCATTACTCGACGGAGGGTACATGAACGTTGTTGGAAAAGATGGTATTGGTGGAGGCTGCAATCAGGCACAATGTTAGAACCGGTAACAATGCACACAAGGAAAAAAAATAAAAGGTTAGAAATGAATCTACCTAGCTCATTTTTTGAACACAGCCCAACTCCTTCGCATTACTAGACAGAGGGTAGATGAACGTTGTTGAAAATAGTGGCATTGGTGAAGGCTGTAATCAGGCACAGTGTTAGAACGGGTAATAAACAACTTAAGGAAAAAAACGGAAAGTTTAGAAAGCTATGTACCTGGATCATTTGTTGAAGATGGCCCAACTCCTCCCCATTACTCGACGGACGGTAGATGAACACTATTGGAAAACGTGGCATTGGTGGAGGCTGTAATTAGGCACGGTGTTAGAACGGGTAACAATGAACTTAAGGAAAACATTTTTAAGTTTAGAAGCCAACATACTTGGCTACTCCATGTGTATATATATGAATTTGGATATGCATTTAGATGCATCATAAATGGCGGGTAGTAAGCATTTCCTAGACCATAATATCCCTACAATACACAAATAAAATTACATTCACTAGTTGGAATCGAGACACCTTTCTTTTATGAATAACCAATATATCATACTTGAGTAAGTGGAATTAGTGTAGAAGGCCTGGGTGGCCTTTTATCTTTCTCTTTGTCCATCACGCTATTTCAACTAAGTTTTTAGATCGACATTACTAGGAAAAAAAAAACATTCCCTAGTTATTTCAAGTCCTACTCATACTTAATATTCTAGTTAAAAATGGTGCTGAAACTTGGCATGTTCTCCCAAGCTCCTCTCTCTTGCGCCCAACCCCATCCCAAATGACCCATGGGAAAACGTAAAAGTCCAGATAATTAATAAAAGAATGAAATTGGTCCTAAAGCATAGTTTGAAAATTTCAGCGGTCCAAAAAAAACTAGAAAGGAAGAAAAGTCCAACATTAGTTATCATAATATTATTATGGCTAAAGATTGAAAGCAAACAACTCTAAGAATAGGAGAAAAATTAGGGGTGAATGTGATACCCTAGTGGTGCAAATTCTTCATTTGAATATATAGGTTAGACATTCCAGTCCCACAAGTGAGTAGAGTTTAGTTCTCATCACTAGAAATTACACAAACAATGCACAATACCTAAGATGAGAAACTAAACAGCGCAACAATAAATCATCTTTACAAAACCATACCCAACATGAAGATAATTGTCAAAAATCACAGCATGTATTACAAAGCAGAGCATGTATTGCAAACCAGCATGTTGTCACGCCCAATAAATTTATTTATAATACGACAATGACTGAATAGAGTAAGTTCATAATGTTTAACCCCACAATATTAGCACATTGAGAATCATATAACCGTGAAAAAAATATCAAATAAATAGAGTAAAGATTGGACCTTTAAGAGGTTTCTTATCATCGAAAGCTGAGTCATATTGTGATTGACTGCTGTTGCAATTGACATTAAACTCCTCCTATAATTTGGGAAAAAGAAACTATAAATATAAACAAATATTGACCAACCTAAAAATCCCCATTCTAAACCCCAACCCAGAAGAAATACCCACACCGAAAATGGGTGACCTCCCAGGAACAGCACAACAAAGGGCAGACGGTAGACGGCACCGAGCACACGGGAGATGACAGAAGAGCGGTGGGAACCAAGCTGGAGGGGTGAAGTCGGAGGGAGACCAAATTTGAATACATTGATTTGGGAATATAGGCAGACATGAATAGATTTCTACTGAGTAAAACGAATGTGTTTTACTATAGAAATAAAAAATAAAAAAAAGCCACATAGGTAGTGTGTGGTGTTGGCGAAATATGAGGCATGAGTATAAAAGGACTCTATAAGAAATGTTGTTATTCATCCTGTAAGGGAAATTTTCTTCTTGGACCGAAGGCCCAAAAGATAAACCCAAATATAGGGAGCCCAACCCAGCTGGACAGCCCCTCAGTCTCAAACCTAAGGTTGGCCCATGTCTATAATAACGTGGGAAGTCCCTAAATGCAAGGAAAGAGGGGACACATAACCCTAACATTCTCCTACGACACCTAGCCTTAGAGAACCTGTGCAGGCAGGTAGATGAAAAATGCAGGGAACCCTTAATCTTTTGGCTGCAAAGGAGGAGGAGCCTGATGGTATGTACCTACAGGAAAGAAGGAATAGGAAGTCATGCCGCATTAATAGCATCAATCACAGAACTCTATGCATCATTAAAGGATTCTGACTAAAGGAATAATTGAGGGGGACATATACCCCTAACATAAGGTATGGGCGGTACCCCTCCCCTCCCGAAACCTAATATAAAAGCCAATCCCCAGGTATAAAGAACTCTCTTTTGATTCCTTTATACTCTCGCACAAATTACTAAGGAGATATTGACTCAAGCATCGAAGACTCCCTGGTCTCCACCAAGGTCCCTGGCTCTATATGTTTTCTCTAAGTGTGTAGGTGAAAGACGAAAAACCTGAGTCGCTAGAGTCTGGCCCAAATGCATACAAAACACGACGACAACAGTAGCACTGTCTTTGGGATCCCTATAGACTTCAAGTGTCTTTCATATGCCTGCGACAATCTATTCACAGATGACTCGGGGACAAGAAGAGGCAACGTCAATATATATGGAAGCAAGGCTTGTGGCAATGGAAAAATGGGCAAGGAAGTTGACTACCGAAGTGAAGAACCTCATAAAGGAAAATGAGACGCTCAAAGGAGCCACTAACGAGCCAAAAAATGACATGGATCCCAGAAACAATGAGCATGTGGGGTCCAAGAACGCTGGAGGGGAAAGTGACGCAGAGGAAGAAAGGAAGAACATACAAAACAAGCTATGTAACCTCAAAGGAAAATACGAAGAAATAGTGAGAAAGATGGGCACATCGTCATCAATAGACCAACTGCTCACCAGCACGGGCTTGCCCTACATCAAGAAAGTGATTGCTATGCCCTTACCACCAAAGTTTTGGGTTCCCCTCATGGAGATGTACGATGGTACCAAAGACCTCCTCGAGTACCTGGAAACCTTTAGGGCTTAGATGACCCTACACAGCTTCCCGGGGGAGTTGGCCTACAGAGTGTTCCTATTGACCTTGAAGGGGCTTGTGAGGGTATGGTTCAGGTCTTTGGCACCTAGGTCCATAGATAGCTTTGAGAAACTAGCCCACCTATTCCTCACGCAGTTTATGACAAGCATGAGAAAGTTCCCTGCAGCATACCTCTTCACCATCAAACAAGGAGAAGATGAGAGCTTGAAAGCGTACTTGTCCAGGTTAAAAAAGGAGCGCATGATGATAGATGACCAAGATGAGAAGACAACTCTAGTGTTGCTCCTAAGAGGAGTATGCCTCGGTCCTAGTTCATGGCAGAGTTGGAAAGGAGAACTCTCGCCACGTTGCAGGAGTTCATTGATCAGGTCGGTAACTTCATCAACGCCAAAGACACATTTCGTGCCTTAACAGAGCCAATGAGGAAGGAATTGGAACTTGCAAACAAGAAAGGGAAAGCCCCAACTAAAGGCAAGGCTCATGAGAAGGCAGAGAGAGAACCATGAGAGACAGGAGAGAAGAAGCCCCTACGAAGGGCCTAGGACTCTAATTTGACCGGTCAAGGCTCACCATCCAAAAAGACAACCGTTAGCCCACCCAAGATGACGGCGACGAGAGTACTAGTTGCTGCTATTGCACCTACCACCAGTCCACCCCTCATAATACCAAAGATTGCCTAGCAAGCGGGTCGATTGAAGCTGAGATATGCTCCCACCCACAGGCTAGAATGGGAGTGGAAAAGGAGATCCAGGGAAATGAGTGCTGAGAGGGATGACATGCCAAGAAGGGAAGAAAGCTTAAGGTGAAGGGTGGCCAAGCGAAGGACCCTGCATGGTCGCCCTCAATCGCCATGTCAGAAAGGATCCTCACTGGGGAAAATCAAGACCATCATAGGAGGATTCACCAGTGAAGGTGTGACCTCATCCAGGCGGAAGGCGCACACTAGGCAAGCAAGATACCAAGAAGTGTACTTAGCAGAGTACCTACTAAGTACTAAAGAAGAAATCGGCCCCCGTAATCTCCTTTGGAGAAGGCGACAAGGAAGAGGTCCTTTACCTCCATACGGGGTACTAAGGGATGAGTCACGCCTATGTGTTATTTTATCCCTTGGTGAAGTGTGGGCCAACCCTCGGCTGCCCGATAACTTACATTTTTCTTCAGCATCAACAGGTAAGAGGGGGTCCAGTCCCAAACTGCCATGTAACTTACCTCCCCATGAGACTCCAAAGGGCGAGATAAGCCTTAAGGCCATCTTCTCCCTCCCACGATAGAGAGTGGGTCCAGCCTCTCGATTGCCTGAACACATACCCCAACCTCTATCATGACGAAGAGTGAGATTAGCACCAGCCTGACCTAACATTTACCTTTCTTGTGATGTCAACGGGCAAGTGCTAGTCTAGTCTTAAACTGCCAAAACAACCTACCTCCCCGTGAGGGTCAATAAGTAGGTCCAACCCCCACGGCAGCTCGACCTCTCTCATGGAGAAGAGCAGGTCTAACCCCTTAGCTATCGAACAACTTACCCCTCCCCCATCACGGTAAAATGCGGATTGGCTGCTTAGCTGTCCAACACTTACCTTACTCGAGGGGTACCAAAGGAATGGGTGTAATGCCTAAGGTTGCTTTATCCCTCTCGTGGCAAAGTGCGGGCCAGCCTTCAGCTACTCGGCAACTTATCTTCTTTGTGAGTGTCAACAAACAAGAGTGGGTCTAATTCCAAACTGCTCAAACAACCTACCTCCCCATGAGTGTCTATGTGTAGGTCCATCCCCCGTTGAGGCTTGACCTTCCCCACGGAAGAGATCGGGTCTAGCCTTTCGGCTACCCGAACAAATTATCCTAATCTCCATCAGGACGAAGAGTGGGATTAGTGCCAACCTGACCCAACATTTACCTTCCTTGTGATGTCAATGGGTGGGAGCGAGTCCAGTCCCAAACTATTTGAACAACCTACCTCCCCGTGAGGGTCGATAGGTGGGACTAGCCCCTATGGCAGCCTGACCACCCTCTTGAAGGAGAGCGAGTCCAACCTCTTGGCTACCCGAATAACTTATTCCACCCTCATTACAGCAAAGTACGGACCAACTTCTCAATCGTATGACAAACTACCTCCTCGGAGGGATCAAAGTTGTGGGCTTAGCCTAAGCGATCCCTACCCCTTCCCCGTCGGAATGTGGGATTAGTCCTTTGACTACCCGACACTACTACAGAATGCCATCTCCTACAATGGAGTGCCAAACGGATAATGTCTCAGACTTTCGCCACACTTCAGCAAGACAGCTCAAGTTCGCAAATTTCACACCCACGTTTGAAGATTTTTTGTTCTAATTGGTTTGAGTTTTACAGCATGAATAACATCTCCTACTTACCTTCCTGTTGAGAGTCAATAGGTCGGTACAGCCTCAAGGTCGCCTGGTCGGCCTCACGACAAAATGTTGGTTGCTCGACATTACTCTAGGGATCACATCTCCTCCAACAAACACTGTCCCCCTTTAAAGATTTAGGGCGAGTCCAGTCTTAATATACTACTCGACCCCTCTTGCCAAGTGCAAGGGCCAATGAGGCGAGTTCAATCTTAACATGCTGCTCGCCCTTCTTGCCAAGCGCAAGGGCCAATGAGGCGAGTCCAGCCTGAATGCTCTACTTGACCTCCTCTAAAGGCTTAGGGCGAGCTGCTCGGTCCCTTTTGCCAAGTGCAAGGACCAACAAGGTGAGTCCAGCCTGAACATGTTGCTCGACCTCCTCTAAATGCCTAGGGCGAGTCCAAATCCCTCTTACCAAGTGTAAGGGCCAATGAGGCAAGTCTAGCCTTAACACGCTGCTCGACCTCCTCTAAAGGCATAAGGCGAGTCCAGTGTCATGAACTGCTCAACCTCCATCATGCTAAAGAAGCCAGTCAAGTCTTTCAACTGTCTGGCTTGTCTCATCAGGCTCGACTTATCCCCTCACCAAATCTATCAGGCTGACCAATGAAAAAGCAAAGGAAAAAGCAATGAGTAAATTAATGTGCACATTAGGACAATGAAGAAAAATGCATGTTTATTAATGATGGAAGTATTTACAAGGAAAACAAATACATCTATACAAAGAACTATACAACGTGGGAGACATAAACAAGAACTAAGGTAGATGAGCATCAGGATTTGGCCCCAGACCATCAGGGTCTACCTCGAAGGCATCAGGGTGGCTCAAGAACTTCAGGATCTGCCTCGAGAACCTTGGAAGCATCAAAGTAGGGAGGGAAGGTGTCGGGCCTCTTCTTCTCTTGATCGACAGTGAGTCTTCCCATACCCTTAGAACGTCTAAGAGGGGCTGGCATTGTTCCTTTATTAGTTTGAGCCGCTAAACCTCAGAGTCTTTAAGGCCCCTCAACTCGTCGTTCTCCCATTGCAATTGGCTTAATGACTCTTCAAGGGTTCTCACCTTGGCAGTTAGTTTATCAACTGACTCCATGGCGAAGCTCATCGCCATTGATGTGGTTAAGACATCATTGCGAGCCAACTCAATCTACTCCTTCACCTAGGCCAGTTTGATCTTCAAGGCCTTTCACTACTAGCAAAGATGTTCAATTCGCTCCTAGCTTTGTGTATGAGCGAGCTAGGCCTTCATCAGCTCAACCTCCAAAAGCTCTTTCTCTTCCCAATCCCCACACGCGCATCGAAGGGCTTGCTGCGCTAAGGAGTAGAGGACTAGGTTCTCCCTTTTGACTGCTTCCTGACTGTTCAATATAAAGGCAGCCGATTGAGTTGCTCCCAGTCACCAACAAAAGCAAACATGAAGAAGGTCGGAATGGAAAAAGGAAAAAGAGAGAAAAAGACAAATTGATGAGTGTAAAAGACCTTGGAGAAGAAAATCCATGAGGGATTTAGTCACTCGCTCCGAAGATTTTGGGCGAGCTCCCTTAACCTCAAACTAATTGGAGAAGGGGATAGTCTCCACTTGGCACTCTTCAAGCGGTGGCCGTACAGTGATCTCTCTCAGCTGTGCCCGTGGCCCCCTCTGCAAGGCCGATGGTGATCTGGGAACGAGAGGGGCCCCCAATGGCGGAAGAATGCTCTTCCCTGAGATTTGAGTGCTCCATCCTCTCGCTAGGGGTGCGCAGACCTCCTTCTTTGGCCCTTGTCTCCAAAACCACCTCCATTTCGGCAGTTGACAATATGGCGACGAGCAGGGGAGAGACTGGAGCAATTGACTTCTCAGTTGCAGGGTCAGAAACTGCGGCCAAGTTTAAATCAGCTTCTTACCCCCAGAAGCCACCATAGGCTCGACAGTGGCAGGGACCGGAGCAGGACCCTCTTTCGAGGGTTGAGCACAATGGGGCTTAGGTGAAGGTGCCCTCTCCACATTTGAGATGGGACCTTCTGCCTGATCTTCAGCAACACTCTCGAAAACTTGACCCCTGACTATGGATTGCACAGTAGACGAAGAAGAGTGGATCATCTCCACCTTCACCTCAGGAGAAGGCCCTGCCAAGGTTGACCTGTGAGGAGCCTGCTCCAAAAGCCCCCCCAAAAAAGTGAATTGAGAGTATATTGGCTCCTTAGGACAACCTGCGCAGGCCCGTCAACACTGTTGGCACTGCAGGAACCACAACCACCATGAGCTCCTTGACTAAAGCGACAACGGACGGAGGAGCAACTGGTGCTTCAAGAATGGTGGGGTTTTCTCCCTCCCGCCTCTGTGGAGGATTCAAAGGAAGAACAGAGGGAGCTGGTATCGAGGTAGGCAACACAGGTGGTGGTCGGTGCATCTTAACCATCTTTGATGACTGCCCCGAAGGAAACCGAGGAGGGGACATTGGGTTGCTGTCAGCCTTAGCCACCAGTTTCTTCCCCTTGCCTACGGGAGGAGGGCTGGGGGAATGCCTTTTTGCTAGGGTGGCTTGTGACCGTATAGGAATGGTCTAGGTGTGATTGAGGGGAGGCAAATACGCCCTTTATATTCCCCTACCCAAGAAGAGCCTTTAAAAGGACATCATTCAAGTGATTCTTCACCCACTTCTTAATGAAGGTGATACAACATAACTCCTCGGGAGAAGCTATTGGTCATACTGCTTTATAATCATGGACAACCCCCTATATGGCCTGGACGAGGAATTCCTTACAAGTTACCTGCCCAGCTAGAAATTCTCATCCTCAGCCCGACACAAAGAAAAACTTGTTGGTCCAATTTTTGACCTTGTGATAGCACGGTTCCAGTGCAACGAGGGTGTGCATCACCCTAAAACTGCAAACATTCCCCTCACGTTTTATGAGATTGTGGGCCAAAAGAAATTCATGGCTGGTAAGGTCAGCATGCTTTGAGTCTAACTTCAATAAAGTGCACCACCATAGAATGCAGCAACACATCAGGATCTTCCAAGCATTTGGGTGAAGTTGAACAGGGCGAGGAAAAGGTAACCTCAGCTGCAAGAGAACATGCTAGGGAAGATGGCAACATTTGAGGCATAACCGTCGTCATTAATTGCCCCTTCCTATGGTCTAGGGACCTCAAAAACCACCTTTTCTGGGACATAATTGGTGGAGACCAATGATGACAAGAACTCAGGGGTAGCCTCTGAGTGCTAGTTGTAACAGATGAAGAATTGCTTGGAAATACGAACCTTGGGGTGATCTAAATCCTCGAGAATCCTGGGTTGAATGACCTTCTGGGAAGTCGTTGAGAGTGAAGTTAGAAGGAATGATGGAAGAATAAAGGAGTTGAATAGGGAAAACAGGGAGGTTAGGGCACAAGGAGATGAGAATGCAGTAAGAGGGGGAAAGGAGGGCAGAACCATGCTTATTTAGTCTCCAAGTGATTGTTGGCATCCCAGAATCGTATGAACACACGTGCCCCATGAAGTTAGTGAGCCCAGCACGAGTCAAGTTGCAGGACTTTACAATGCAACGTGGAGGGAACTACCTAACACCATCGATGCTGAAGGGATAGAACGGACACAACCAAGCGCCAGAATATAACTATAAAAAAATGTGCCAATAAAGTTGGGAGGGGAACTGCCACACGCCACATTAAATGACTAAAAGACCAAGTAGGGTTGTCCAGGGACTTGACACCTAAAAGAGCTAGGAAGTTAAATGGTCGCCCCTTTCAAAAAGAGAGGATATCAAATGCTAACAATTGCATGAAGCCATGAAGACAAAGGCAAGAAGAAATTCCCATCGAATTAGTCTGACAGGAATTCATAGAGTAACTGTAAGGGGATTTTCCCTTTGGGCTGAAGGCCCAAAAGAGAAGCCAAAATATGGGGAGCCTCAGCCTAGCCCGGCTGGACGACTCATCGGCCCATTAAGGGCCCTCAGCCTCAAAGCTAAGATCTTCCCATAATCATAATCACGTAGGAAGTCCTTAAATGCAAGGAGGGGACATATCACCCCAGCATTCCCCTACGACGCCTAGACTCAGAGAACATGTGCAAGCAGATAGACAGGAAACAGGGGGAGCCCTTGATCTTTTGAAGGTAAGGGAGGAGGAGTTTGATGGTGTGCACCTGCAGGATAGAAGGGACAGGAAGCCAAGTTGTCGCCAATCTCAGGACTCCACGCAGCATTAATTGCACCACCCCAAAAGCCACACTGCATTAAAAGATTCTCACAAAAGGAATAGCTGAGGGGACACTTATCCCTGACACAGGGTATGGGCAGTCTCCTCCCTGGAAACTTAGTATAAAAGCCAATCCCTAGGTATAAGAACTTTCCATGATTCCTCTACACTCTTGCACGAACTACTAAGGAGATACTGACTAAAGCATTAGAGACTCCCCGACCTCCATCAAGGTCCCTAGCTCTCTATGTTTTCTCTAAGTATACAGGTGAAAGACCGAAAAACTGAGTCTCTGGAGTCTGGTCCAAAGGCATAAGAAACACGACGTTAACACATCCTATATATTTTATCATCTCTTGTAGATGGGATAAAAATAGCAACCCCAGCCCATCAAAAAGTAGGAAGCAAGTAGGAAAATGAAGAAAGGGAACAAGATAAAAAGGAAAAGCAGGTGTCAAAGAAAAAGTGAGAACTTATAGAACAATGAGAAAGGAGAGGAAGGGTCAGACATAAAAAGTAGACGGTGATGTGACATAAGGCTGGTATTCTTTTCTCCCAAGAGCTATATAAACGGGATCTGAGATTTGAGAAATGGGGACTTCAGGCCAAGACGAAAGTGACTTCCTCTTCTTCAACCTCACGAGGCAAGATGCCATTTTTTTCTTCTTCTTTGGGCTAAAAGGGTCCCAACCCCAATTGTATTGTGAGATATGAGAGATTTTAAAAGATTTCTATAATAGTGGATTTACCCTCAAAACAAACCGTGGACGTAGATCATGTGCCAAACCACATAAATCTGTGTGTGCCCTCTCTATTTATATATTCTATATGTATGTTCTATTCACAGCTATGGATGTATGTACAGGTGTCGTACCACCTCTCTAAACCACGATTGTGGGCTACAAACAACATTGATCGAGGCTAGAGCCGCCATCATGGGCCTGAATGACTCTTTCTCCTGTTTCGACCTATGGGGAGATTTTATGCATTAACAGTTGGCACCATATGTGAGTTTCAATTTATTTTCTACACCAAAAGTGGAAGAAGGAGGATTTCCATGCTTTTGAATTCATCTTCGAATAAGCATATTAGATTCCCTCATCTTTCATTATTTTTATCTGATTACCTTAACTAACACTGCTGCAAAAAAAAAAAAGTAAGAAAGAAAAAAGGTAAGAATTGAGTTCAAGCATGCCATTGTGCACTAGGACAGAACTAGTTATATGGGCGAGCACTGTATACTTAATGTACACTGGATGACACTATGCACTGAAGTACATGGCATGATATTGTGTAATTAAGTACATGGTATGATATTGTGCATTTAAATGCACAACATACATAAAACAAGCCTCAACGTGCCATGCATAGTGTATGATGGTTGCACATTGCTCTACACCTTAGAGGCTCACGGCGGCAGGTGTTACCCTCCGCCCATCAAGAGTGACTATGTTTGTGTCCGGTCACTCTCGGGGCGGTTAGACAGAGCCGATGGAGGTCATTCTGCCTAGCTCATGCCTTACGACATCCTGGGACTAACTTGGATCCACCTCTCAAGCCAACCGTGAGCCTAGTGAGGGTGCTAATGACCACCACATAGACTGTCGACACTTATTGACACTACTAGTGTGGTCCTTAGCCATGGGGGCCATGTCCGTGCACACCTTGCATAATACGTATAGTGGGTGCACGTTGTTGTATAACTAGAAGAGCTCGTGTCAGGCCCCTGTGAGCCGGCAGGACCATTCATGGCCACCACAAGAATCGCTAGCATTATCTATCCCCTGCATGCCACTTATGTTCCCTAGCTACCCATAACGGACACCACCTTGCCAGGTCATCCACGGCGGGCATCACATCGCCACAATTTCCTCGGTCATAGAGGATTGCTCAGTGGCGGGCAATGAACCTGCCACCCAAGGGACGCTACAGCAACTACTAGGCTAGCTTGATCCCTATGGCAGGTAGTGCAGTCGAAACACAAGACATCGATGAAACACCATGAAGACATTGCTGGACCACGAAGAACTCTCTCACCCATGGAGAACTCCTTCGCCGACGGAGAACTTCCCACACCCGTGTTTCTCGCCCACGACCAAGTGAAGCCACCAATGTCAACCCTCTAGGCAAGCTCACCACTACCTCGGGTGGTCAACCACTAGGAAGCTTCATGGAAGTGAACACTATACGTGCCTAGCTTGCACCACGAGCCTACTCAAGCAACACGCACGCTACAGTCGTGCAAATGAGTTGAAACACCACCTTCATGGCAGCAAGCATCTCACCAATCTTGCACCGGGTAGCAACTAGTAGCCCCTATGGCGGGCAACAACCTTTACTCGGCCCTACACAACTGCTCGGCCACCTAAGCTAGCCCAACATGCTACTCATACAACGAAGATTCAATGCCATAGAGTTACATAACATGTAGTATGGGCCATGCAAAGTGCACCACTAAACACGATTCCTCACCACTGCCACACTCGTTCGAATGAAAATCAAATAAGCATTGCATAGCTTGCTACAACCAAAGTTGCATGTTTGTGAGTGGGCCCCAAACATGGAGACACAAATAGAGCACTTCAATCGCCGGTCATAATCGACTTGCAATCTAGATTCAAGCAAACAAAGTGAAAAGAATAAGCAAACCACAAAAAGCAACCAACAACGGATGATCTTAGTCGAGCAAAAATTGAAAATGACTAAATTGCTCTTGTTTATCTCTCTCAAGCTAGCATTTGGAACCTCATTTTTACTAAAAGATTTGATTTTTTGAGGTTTTTTCCACAAAAAAAAAAACCAAACTTCTCAAGGCTCCATGGGAATACCAGTGTCAACACACCCTGGATCTTCATCATTGCCCATGCAAGGCTGCCCACAGGCCCAACTTGTGCACCTGAAGCCTTAACCATACTAGCGAAATGACTAAGGTTTGCAAATCTCAAACTTGTAATTTGGATTATCTACACTAACCTGTTTGCTTTCTCAGACGGTCAAGATCTGTCTCCCACCATTGTTGTATAATCGAGCCATCTCTTCTCACCTGTCAAGTCAATGCTCCGTGCTTGCTCTGGTGAACAACTAAGGGAACACCTCTCCTAAGTGTCCTATCTCTTCTCACCTCAATGCAATTGAGCACATCTCCCACCAAAGTAGCAAATTCAATGCTCCGCACGCACACCTGGCAAACAAATGAAGGAACACCTCTCCTAAGTGTCCCATTAATCCTCGCCACCTAGCGTGGATCTCCCACTTGGTTATCTTCGTCGATGATCTGCGCTCAAACCCAGCAAATAAGGAAGGAACACCTTTCCTAAGTGTCTCATCTCTCCTTACTACCTAGCACGGTCGAGCACTTCTTCACCCTAGGTATCTAAGTCAATGCTCTACGCTCACACTAGTCAAACAAAGGAGGGAACACCTCTCCTAAGTATCATATCTCTTCTCGCCACCCAGCGCAGTCAAGCAAATCTCCTGCCTGGTTAAATGATGCTCTGCCCTCGCACTGGCAAACAATGGAGGGAACAACGCTCCTAAGTATCTCGTCTCTCCTCGCCTTAAAGCGGTTGAGCACATCTCCTACCTAGCGTCTTCTCTAGCAAACACCAAGTGTCGACACTCGTGCCAAAACAGCCTCACATGGGTTACCTTTGGGAACGAGTCGACGAGATTGACAACTACTTGAGATGAACCTAGGGGGTCAACAGGCTTCCTGACCACTTAGCATAGGTTACTACAAATAAACTTTAGCCTCAACACCAACAACAATCATGTCAAGGGTCAAAAACTCCACTACTACCAACAATAGAAAAAACAATCGCGAGAATGACAATCTTTGTGAACGATAAACATTCAGATTGTTACACCCTTAAAGGCCCTTTCTACAAATTTTGCAAGTCTTCTCTGTCTCCCGCCTATGTCTCTAAGTCCAAGCAAATCTCCCGCCTATCTCTTCAAGCCGAGCTCCGCACTCGCACCTAGCATGGTCGAGCCATCTATTGCCTAGCTCTACAAGCCAAGATTCGCGCTCGTACCTAACACACTCAAGTCACCTCCCCCCTAGTTTCCCAGGCTGAGCTCTATGCTCAGAGTTCTTCACTACTTGGAAAAAATAAACAAAAACCAAGGACCAGTTCTCATAATTTATTTTTCTACAATGTTTCAAAGACTATCTCTATCATTGCTTGACTTGAAGATTCTTAACACCTTCTTGTTGAGCAAATCGACCTTAAAAATCATGGGCATGTAAAAATAGCAAGCTCAGATATACTAAGTCCATCCCATCAAAGAGCTATTATCAGGAGATAAGTGGAAAAAGGAAGAAAGGGAACAGACAAAATGGAAAAGTAGGATGTCAAAGAAAAAGAGAGAACTGGCAGAAAAAATGAGAAAGGAAATGAAGGGGGTTTGACACAAAAAGTAGAAGGTGAGGTGACATAAGGCTAGTGTTCTCCACCTTAAGGGCTATGTAAAAGGGATTTGAGATCTGAGAAATGGAGACTTTGGGCCAAAACGAAAGCAGCTTCTTCTTCTTTAACCTCAAGAGGCGAGATGTCATTTCTCATCTTCTCTTGGTTAAAGGGGTCCCGACCCTCGCTGTATTGTAAGATATGAGAAACCATGAGAGACTACAAAATACTTCTATAGTAGTGGATTTTCTCTCCAAACAACCTGTGAACATAGGCCCTATGTCGAACCATATAAATCTATGTATTCCCCTCTCTATTTATATCTCCTGTATTTATTTTCTATTCACTATTATGGATGTATGTACGGGTACCATACTACCACTCTGGACCGCCATCATGGGCTACAGATGACACCAATCGAGGCCTGAGCTGCCATTGTGGGCTGGGGCTGACTAGTTCTCCCATTTCGACCTGTGGGGAGATTTTATGCATTAACATCCCGTTTTCTTTTTTGATGTAAAAACTTTTAGGTGATAGTTTATTTAAATGCTAGACACACAATATTATCTAAAATATGTGATATCATAGATACAATTAAACTGATACAATTTTAACTAAAATGTAATATAGTATGAGAGCAAAAGAAGGTATTTACAAAAACAGTGTATGAGTTTTGACATTAATGCAAGAGAAATGATATTTGGAGTCTTAGGTTGGGCAAGACTCACGCACTCCCATTGAAAAAGTGAAAAAATCTAGGACCCATATGAAAGAATTACTTTTTAATAGTGAACTTCAATTATTTTTCAAAATAAGTAGGCGGTCGGTATTTACACACCCTAGAACTCTATTTAGCACTACTCTCCTGCCACTCCTATGTTAGTAAGATTATTATTTACCATTCAGTATGAATATGGCACGTAAGTTAATATTTTCTGTATGAGAAATGATACTTGCAATCGTGAGTGTGCAAGCGCCGCGCAATCATTTAAAAAAAATGAATAAATATAAAATCTATATGAAAAAATTAATTTTTTATTAATTTGAAAAAAGTGACTGCACGGCGCTTGCGCACTCCACGATTATATGTAGCATTACTCTAGTTGCAGTCATGAATGCGTAAACGCCTTGCAATCACTTTGAAAAAAGTGAATAAATATGAGACCTATATGAAAAGAAATTAATTTTTTAATAGTGGATCTCACTCTTTTTCAAATCGACTGCACGATACTTACATACTCCACAACTATATGTAGTATTACTCTATTGTAAAAGTTAAAAATTGTATCCTTATATTATAACTATAAGCGAAAAAAATTCAAATACTAATGCTTTCAATTAACCAAAAAAAAAAAAGGGTAAGGATACCATTATTACTTTACTACTAGTTGTTTACTATTCAAGCTTACGTGGCTTTATTTTTTTTCCCTAATGTTCTATCTTATACCCTTCTGCTCTGCCTTCTGTCATGCCTGTCAGTGCCTTCACGCCCTTTGAGACTTAAATCTCTATGTCAATTTCATTTTCTTCTTAAAATTCATAACTATAATCTCAAATTCTAATATTTTCACACCTCTTCTCTTCATCGTGAACCAGGTGGAACGTCCTCTCCATCATAGAAGGCCAGAAGGCAAAGTTGAAGGAAAAAGAATTACGTAAATTTAAATAATAAATAATTAATAATGAGATAATAAAGATATTATTAACCAAAACAGGACAGAATAAGGTGCAAAACTAAGAAAGGAAACGTTAGAGATTATCATGAGGATGAAAATCTATAATAGAGCGGGTCATTTTGCCGTCTGGGTAGTATTGTTCTATTTAATCACAACTAGTTACCTTTTATTTATTTTTAATTTTTTTCATATTTTTTAATATATTTAAATATTTTTAAAAAATAAAAATACATTAATATATTTAAAATCACTTTTTTAATTATGATATAAAAAAAATTATCAAACAGTACACTTGAACAGTACATCAAAATAACTATTTTCATCTATAATTGGTGTACCTACTTTGCAAACCATAGTTGTCATCTCAGTTAAACACGTGTCGGTGTAAGACAATCTTATCCAAGGAAAATGTTAAGAATACCGCTCCGAGTTCTCGCTGGGAGCTACTGCTACAAAAAAATATATATATATTTTTTAATTTATGATTAAGAAAATATTTTTTATTAATATTATAAATGATTTTAAAAAAATATTTAATAGTGTTAAAAAAATACATATAAAAATAATTAAAATGTTATGAAACTAATGAAAAGATAGAGAGCAAAAGAGAGAGAGATGTTTAGAGAACTTTGTTTTCTCTTATTTCTTGGGGTCTTACACAAATGAGGACTCCCTCTATTTATAGGGATTTCTTGGTACAAAGGATGGTTAGGATTGTTACACTTGTCATCAATCCAATGGTAAAGAGTACAAAGGAGGTTAGGTGTACCTAAAATCACTATTGGGGGGTAGGTGTACCTAAGATTACCATTGATGGCTAAATGTGGTCATACAATACAATTTGAACTTGGTTTCTAACACTCCCCCTTTGGATGACCACATATAAAGAATATGCCTCGTTAAAACCTTGTCAAGGAAAAACCCAGTGGGAAAAAACCAATGACGAAGGAAAAAGAGTACAATATTCTGTATATCGTCAAGTGCTTTAAGATTGCCTCATTAAAACCTTGCAAAGGAAAACCCAGTGGGATAAAACCTTAGCGAAGGGAAAAGAGTACAATCAGCACAAATCTTCAAGACATTTACTCCCCCTGAAAAGTGCATGATAATAGGTCTTCAAGTCTTCGCATTCCAATCTTCTGCACAAGTTTCTTAAATGTTGCAGTTGGTAATGCTTTAGTGAATAAATCTGCCAGATTATCACTTGACCGTATCTGCTTGACATTAATTTCACCTTTCTCCTGAAGTTCATGAGTATAAAAGAATTTAGGTGAAATGTGTTTGGTTCTATCACCTTTGATATATCCTCCTCTAATTTGAGTAATACAAGCAGCATTATCTTCGTATAAAATTGTTGGACTATCATTAATCACTGGAAGACCACACTTTTCTTGAATATGTTGAATCACTGATCTTAGCCAAACACATTCTCGACTTGCCTCATGAATTGCAATTATCTCTGAGTGATTTGAAGAGGTAGCAGATATTGTTTGCTTGACAGATCTCCATGATATAGCAGAATTTCCATAAGTAAATACATATCCAGTTTGAGATCTACCTCTGTGTGGATCTGAAAGATAACCTGCATCCGCATATCCAACTAATTGTGGACTTGATCCATGTTGATAAAATAATCCCATATCAACTGTACCTCGGAGATATCGAAGGACATGTTTAATGCCATTCCAATGTCTTCGAGTTGGTGCGGAACTATATCTTGCAAGTAAATTAACTGAAAATGCAATATCAGGCCGAGTGCAATTTGCAAGATACATCAGGGCTCCAATTGCACTGAGATAAGGTACTTCAGGACCAAGAATTTCTTCATCATCTTCACAAGGACGAAATGGATCTTTTTGCACATCAAGTGATCGAACAACCATTGGAGTACTCAGAGGATGAGCATTGTCCATGTAAAAGTGCTTCAAGACTTTCTCTGTATAAGTTGACTGATGAATGAGAATTCCATTTTGTAAATGCTCGAGCTGCAGGCCGAGACAAAATTTCGTTTTGCCAAGGTCTTTCATTTCAAATTCATTCTTTAAATATGTAGCGGTTCTTCTTATCTCTTCAGGAGTTCCAACAAGATTTAGATCATCAACATAAACCGCAATAATAACAAATCCAGAGTCTGATTTTTTAATGAAAACACATGGGCATATTGGATTATTCTCAAATCCTTCTTTCAATAAATATTCGCTAAGGCGTTTATACCACATGCGTCCGGATTGTTTTAATCCATATAAGGATCTTTGAAGTTTAATAGAGTACATACTTTTAGATGTACTCAAATTAGAAGCTTCAGGCATTCTATATCCTTCAGGGATTTTCATATATATGTCATGATCCAATGATCCATATAAGTATGCAGTAACCACATCCATTAACTGCATATCTAATCCTTTTGTAACTACCAAACCAATCAAAAATCTGAATGTGATTGCATCCATAACAGGAGAGTATGTTTCCTCATAATTAATCCCTGGTTTCTGCAGGAAACCTTGTGCAACAAGTCGTGCTTTATATCGCACAATTTCATTTTTCTCATTACGCTTACGCATAAATACCCATTTATATCCAACAGGCATTACACCCTTTGGTGTTTGTACAATTGGTCCAAAGACCTCTCGCTTTGCTAGCGAGTTTAATTCAGCTTCAATAGCTGATTTCCATTTTGGCCAGTCATTTCTACGTCGACATTCTTCGACAGTTCTTGGCTCAATTTCTTCATTACTTCTGGTAATGTCAAGGGCCATTTTATATGAAAATATGTTGTCCACAACGGTTTTATTTCTATCCAGAATTTCTCCAGTATTCATGAAATGTATCGAGATCTCGTTATTTTCAGGTACCTGTCCCTCTTCAAGGGAAGACATTTCATTAAATACCTCTTCAGGAGGTTCTTTTTCAGGAGATTTATTCTCTTCAGGAGTATCAATTACTCTTATGGCCTGTGTTGTGGGTATGGACTCTTCAGGAGTACCAAATTCATTTTGTATTTTTCTCTTCCGAGGAATTTTATCCTTTGCACCAATAGGCCGTCCACGCTTCAGGCGTATCTTGGACTCACCTGTTGCTGTTTTGGCAATTTGTCCTTCAGGGACTGCAATCCTTGCTGGAATATTAACAGCAGGAATATATGATTTTACCACACCTTTAGTGTCAGTAAATGCATCCGGTAATTGATTTGCAACACTTTGCAAATGAATAATCTTTTGAACCTCTAGTTGACATTCATTTGTACGAGGATCAAATTGGGAAAGAGCTTTATTTTTCCAAGTAATTTCCTGTCGTGCTTCAGGCACCGACTTCTCATTACCCAATGTTGGGAAAATGGATTCGTCAAAATGACAATCCTCAAAACGTGCCTTAAACATATCCCCTGTAAGAGGCTCAAGGTATCTAATAATAGATGGAGAATCAAACCCAATATATATTCCAAGTCTACGTTGAGGACCCATCTTTGTACGTTGTGGAGGTGCAATTGGAACATATACCGCACATCCAAAAATACGAAGATGAGTAATATTTGGTTGTTGACCAAATGCAAGCTGTAATGGAGAATATTTGTGATATGCTGATGGCCTAACACGAATCAATGATGCTGCATGAAGTATAGCATGTCCCCAGGCAGAAATAGGAAGTTTTGATTTCATAAGTAAAGGTCTAGCGATTAACTGAAGCCTTTTAATTAATGATTCAGCTAAACCATTTTGAGTGTGTGTGTGGGCAACTGGATGTTCAACATCTATGCCTATTGACATGCAATAGTTATCAAAAGCTTGAGATGTAAATTCACCTGCATTATCCAATCGAATAGTTTTAATTGGATAATCAGGAAATTGTGCTCTAAGTTTAATTATTTGGGCAAGAAGTTTAGCAAATGCAATATTTCTAGTGGAAAGAAGACAAACATGTGACCATCGACTTGATGCATCAATTAAAACCATAAAGTATCTGAACGGTCCACTTGATGGTTGAATAGGCCCACATATATCCCCATGAATTCTTTGTAAAAAAGACGGAGATTCAAAAACAATTTTTGAGATAGATGGTTTGATAATCAATTTACCCTGAGAACATGCAGAGCATGGATATTCATTGGGTAAGATAATCCTCTGATTCTTTAGGGGATGCCCATACGAATTATCAAGTATTCGTCTCATCATTATTGCTCCCGGATGTCCAAGGCGATCATGCCAAGTCATAAAGACTTTGGGGTCAATGCACTTCTGGTGCATTACCACATGTGATTCGATTGTTTTCATTTCTGTATAATACAATCCAGATGAGAGGGCAGGCAGTTTTTCTAATACGAGCTTCTGGCTCGAAATTATTTTAGTAATGAGAAGATGCTCTTTATTGTCTTCGTCGGTGGTTTCAATATGACAACCATTACGACGTATATCCTTAAAACTCAATAAATTTCTTCTTGATCGTGAAGAAAATAGAGCATCATCGATGCAAAATTTGGTGCCATTAGGCAACACAATATAAGCTCTTCCGGAGCCTTCAATTAGATTCGATGAACCAGATATGGTATGAACGTAGGCTCTACTCAATGTTATATTTTGAAAATATTTTTTGTCTTTAAGAATTGTGTGAGTTGTAGCACTGTCAGCCAGACATACATCTCTATTATTCATCTCAAGTTCATCAGTAATACTCATGATTCTACAAAATATATAAAACTTTCATTAAAACATTGCAAAATATAAATAAAGAAAATACATTAATCAAAAAGGAACACTTCCATCACCAATCAAGTGATCTATTCTATCACTAGAATTTTCAAAGAAATCAGAAACATCAAGATTTGTAATATCTTCTCTATCTAAAGCATCTGATGATTCAGCAAAATTTGTTTCAAACTTTTTTGTTTTTTCTTTTATAGAAGTTTGATATAAGTCAACCAAATGCTTAGCTGTACGACAGGTACGAGCCCAATGTCCAGTCATACCACATCTATGGCATCCATCTTCATCTTTCTTTAAAGATTTATTTTGAGGACCTTTGCCCTTCTCTGAGTTGAACCACTTCTGGTGGTACGGTGTATATCTTCTATTATCCCTTTTAGTGTGGTCTCTTCTAGGACCTCCACTTCTGTAATCTTTTCTACCACGTCCTCGTCCTCGGTTTCTTTGAAAATATGCACCATTTGCTTCTGGAAATGGTGTAAATCTAGTATCATTCACTTCAGGGAATGATATAGAACCAGTAGGACGTGACTGATGATTTCTTAATAAAAGCTCATTATTTTGCTCAGCTACAAGAAGACAAGATATAAGTTCAGAATATTTTTTGAACTTTCGCTCTCGATACTGCTGCTGCAGGAGCACATTCGAGGCATGAAAAGTGGTATATGTCTTCTCTAACAAGTCATCATCAGTGACTTTTTCACCACATAATTTTAATACTGAGCTAATTTTAAAGAGTGCAGAGTTATACTCACTAACACTCTTGAAATCTTGCAACCTCAGGTGCATCCAATCATGACGAGCTTTTGGGAGGATCACAGTTTTCTGGTGCTCATATCTCTCCCTTAAATCATTCCACAAAATAAGGGGATTTTTCACCGTGAGATACTCAGTTTTTAATTCTTCATGGAGATGGTGCCTAAGGAAAATCATTGCCTTAGCACGGTCCTGCCGGGACCCTTGATTTCCTTCTTTAATTGTATCTCCCAGGTTCATCGCATCTAGATGGATCTCAGCATCAAGGATCCAAGATAAATAATTTTTCCCAGAAATGTCAAGAGCAACGAATTCCAATTTCGTAAGATTTGACATTTTCTACATATATAAATCAGGAACATAAGTATGTTTATATTAAGAAATACATTTACAAAATTATGAGAATAAACATAGAGTTTCATCAAGTAATATAACATTTCATATTCATATTGAGAATTACAAATAATATATTGAAAAACTTACTTGAAGTAGAAGACTACTAGCTTCAAAACCGTCAGAGACTTCGTGCTGATAACGTGTTATGAAACTAATGAAAAGATAGAGAGCAAAAGAGAGAGAGATGTTTAGAGAACTTTGTTTTCTCTTATTTCTTGGGGTCTTACACAAATGAGGACTCCCTCTATTTATAGGGATTTCTTGGTACAAAGGATGGTTAGGATTGTTACACTTGTCATCAATCCAATGGTAAAGAGTACAAAGGAGGTTAGGTGTACCTAAAATCACTATTGGGGGGTAGGTGTACCTAAGATTACCATTGATGGCTAAATGTGGTCATACAATACAATTTGAACTTGGTTTCTAACATAAAAAAAATTATTTTTACACAAACGGTAGCTGCAGCGGTAACTGAGACCGGTTGCTGCAGTGCTCCCCTTATCTAATATCAATGGGACTGGCTGTCGATCATCACTGGGTGCATGCACTTACTCACGTCCTTCGGCCGTCGTACGTGATGGATTTCAATGACAACAGTAGTGTCCCCCATTATCCAAACGCATCGACCCTCCCATTCTTTTCATTTTTTTTAAATATATAATTATATTTTAAATAAATTGTTTTTTTTTATAAAATAACAGTTATCATTTTATAAAATTATCTTTTTATAAAAAAAATATCATTTTAAAAATACAATTAATATTAGGTATAGTTTTAGCATGCGATGGTCACACATATTCTATTTAAAAAGGAAGTGAAGTTTACTATTTACAAATCTTAAATCTTACCTTTTTTAAAAAAATAAAAAATAAAATCTGTTAAATATCATTTGTCGATGAGTATATTTAATCATAAAAGATCCATTGAAAAAATTGCCCATGATATATATTTAAGTACTGTTATTGGTGGACCTGTGTTTTTCAGATAACTTATCCTGGGGAAAGAAAATGATAGAACAGAATGCCCAAGACAGACGGAAAAGAATACGGAGATAATCAAAATCTCTGTAATATATTGTTAAAAATGTTTTGCAATATCTGCGAGCGGTAGACGAGACGAGAGAAAAAAAAAATCTGGAAATATTCCATTCAAGTCTAATATTCCATTCTTTAATTTCTAGTTATGTACTTTCATGTCTAACTAAATAAGAAAAAAAAATCCGGTTATTTCTTTAGTCTATTCTCTCTCAATATTCACTACAAGAGAAATGAATTTTTACTATTAAAATTTTGCAATTAAAATGATTATTTCAAATAAAAATGATCAGAAATAGTCCTTTTAAATACAAAATTTTAATAGCAAAAATTATTCTCTCTTGTAGTGATTCTAGTCTCAGGTGGAGACGAGAGATCTTCAAGATAAAGGCGTCCATAGATCATGAAATCATGTGCATGGTCCATTTAAAGATAGCTTTTGGCGAAGAAGTACTGTCTCTTCACAAAAACAAAAAACATTTAACAAAGGAAAATTCTTCTTGCAAGTATATTTTACGTACTAATTTATATACTAATATTGATTTGTAAGATATATGTTTAACGAAACGATGTAAATTGAAGGCGAAAATAATTTTCATGAAATAGAAAATTTTCTTCTTCTCTCAAAAAATTTTTTATAATTTTTTTACATAAAAAAAATGATCGGTGTACGAATTAGTGCACAAAATCTGCTTGTATTTAGCAAAACTCTTTAACAAATAGAAAATTTGCACCATTTGGTGAATACGCCTCTTCCCAACAATCACAACGGTCTGTAAATTACTGCAGACACAAATTTTAGAATAATTTTATTTGAAAGCTTTTACATACATATTATTTTTGTAACATAATTTTATTTAATTAAATTACATGATTATATTAGTTGATTGAATTTATTTTCTTCTAGATTATATACAAGAAGGTCATATATTGAAGTTTTTAATCTAAATTCAAGTTGCAAAAATAAAATAAAATAAATTAAATAGTACAATATAGAAGTAAAGAAGAGCAATGATTATGATATCATTATTATTATTTTTTTCGCGTTGTGCCCATGTGCTCGCTTACTTCCTCGAGCACTAATAATGCTATCCATAAAATAGTAGGGATACCTTTAGGAAACTCGATGGAGAATCAAACAGGCCACAAGGCTCCACCTCCACGAAAACTCTTAAATATATGGTGTTCAATCGTCGACGTCGTTCCCCGCCATTAATTGTTTGGAATCTGGCATGCATGCATGCATGCAGTCGGACAAAATTCATTGAGTTGCCAATTAATCGGCCCTACTTCTACTTGGATATATTCTAGTACGTACTACGATATTAACCCTGCCACTACCACTACCAGCTATCACACGTTTCGATCAACTTCCTTCGATCATTGTTATTATGATCATGGAATAGCCCGACTTGTATATGTCATTCATTGATGATGTTTTCTAGGATATATATGTGGAGACATGATTGAAGTACACAAATCGGCCCACTCTCCGACTGCTTTTTTCATGGGTTCTGGTCTGATCTTGATCTTATGATCTTTAGTGTGTTGTTTTACTTTATGTGAAACCGAAGCAAAAGCTCCATCATAATTCTTTGAAGGAAACCCTCTTTGGGGAACTTCAGAAGGTGACTAGCTAGCTAGCTTCTCCCCCGATCATCCATCACATGAAATGGTTTGATTTAAGAGAGAACGTCTATTGATTCATACCACCATCGATCGTTAATGATCAAAGAAATTGCAAAAAAGCAAAACATTAATACATCAACATGGATTCTTTGCGAATTACATGAGCTAGTATTGGCTCGCTAGCTAATTAATATAGGTCAGCATGATGCATTATTTCCTATCTGTAACGTCTCATAAGAGCGTACGTAAGCGCGTACATATAATATTCTTGATGTCCGACAGAGTCCCCACATTTCATGTGACCTGTGTTCACGTCTCTGTAGAATTAGTACAATTAATACATGATATATTAAGACGACAGTCCTAGCTAGCTAGGGCCCTGTTTGTTCTTTCACTTTTGAATAAGGGTCTGTTCGTAACTCTTACCTGCATTATATCATCCTCTCGTGTTGGCAAAACAACTTTGGAGTGTTCTGCTGATCAGGCTGTACTCGCCTATATTATAGGAGAAACAGTAATATATCATACATTTTTTATATATATAGTATAATTTTTTAAATTAAATTATGTCACATAAATAGCATGTAGTGTAAATGCCTTCAAATAGAATTATTTATATGAAAAATGACACGGTCTCAGGTGTAATGAAAATAAAAATATGCCACGTGTTATAGCTAGCAAAGATCACAATGGCATAAATAGACATACCGTTGGCGCCCTCATCTTTGAGAATTATAAAGATCTCCGAGCTCCGGAACATGGAGATAGTACTACTTATATTGTGGGTTATCATGTTGGAAACGTAGAAAGTGGTTATAATACAAAGTTGCAGCAAAAATGTCATATGGGTCTATTAATTTAAGAGAAGCGTTAAAGTTATAAAAAGATTTTACAAAAGTAATCTACAAACTTAGATGGCTTTATATAATATGTTAGATTTACTTTATAATACAAATGATTTTACAATCTAACATACCACATCAAATCACGTCAATTTGTAAGTTTATTAATTCTAGCAGCGTCAAAAGAATTACTGGATCAGCTTCCAATTAAGGGTTGTGTGAAAATATGTGTCTTTCTGCAGTGAGAGAAACTCTCCCTTCTCTCTAGGAAACAAGTTCAAGAAACCATCCGAGGGTCCTCCCTCCCTCCTCTCTCTCTCTCTCTTTATTCTGTTTTCATTTTGCTTTTTTCTGGTTTTCTGTTTCCCTGCTTCTCAGTTTCTTTCGATTTTCCGGAGTCTTGGTTTTGGTTTTAATAAAAGTCGTTGGCTGCGATTTTGGTGGGTTGAAGGACCACCACTGGCTTGGTTCCCGAGTCGTCCTCCATAACAAAACACGCAGCTGGGCGAGGAGTCTTTGCAATATGGAAGAGGAGGATCTCAGCTTCCTTTGGCCATGGTTATGGGTGGTTGAAAATCCATGACCCTGCCCAGTGTTTCCAACCGGATGTGTAGCGTTAGCTCTCAGATGTATGAAGGAAGGCTTGCACATTTGGAATGTACTCTCGTGGGTTCAAACGGAAGGAAGGGGTGGATGCACACTAATGTGCATGGATGGATCTGTTCAGCCAAGGAGAACTGGGGAAGGGACGATGCATACTGAGGTGCATGGTGCCCTATTTCATCCAAGGAAAACAGAGGAAGTTTTTTTCGAGAGGCTTTCGGAGGTGCATGTGGATGAGCTGATTTGGGGTGCAGGCGTTCACATGGATGGAGGTCAGAGAGGGGGGTGGCAGTGCAGACAGCGGCCAGCTTTTCGTTTCGGTCCTTTTTCAATTTTTTTGGTTCTGTTTCTTGTTTTTTGGTTTGTCTCCCTTCGTTGTTAAGGTTTTTTTGCTCTCAATGTGGTGGGTACGGTTGGTGTCCACTGGGTGGTGGCGCTGGCGCTGGCTATAGTGTTTTGTTTTTTAGAATAAAAGTTGTTGGCCACATCTCGGGGGGATGGAATGGCCACCACCAGGTTTGGTTCCCAAGTTTTCTCAACCATAGTTCACGCAACTAGCAGAGAGATTTTACACGATGGAGGTGGAGGACCTTGGGTTCATATGGTCGTGGTGTTGGGTGGCTGAAAATCATAGATCCGGTCCGATGTTCCTGACTGTTTTGGCTGAGAGGTGTAAAAATCATAGACCAAGCCCTTACGTATAATATGAAGTTTCTGTGCTTGAGAGGTGTATGTGAGGTTGCCTGGAAGAATGGTTTGCTGAGGGGATACGGTAGAGGTATACGGTGTGAGCGAGGTCAGGGCGGTTTGTGCTAGGAGACGATGGTTTGCATGTAGGGTTGGGGTGCGTTTCTGTGGGGCTATGATACTCTGTTTTATCCATGGAAAACATAGGAGATTTTCGGGAGGCATGCCAACGCACATGAGGGGGATAAGGCGTCTTCTCTGGGCCGGAGACTGGCCATAACTCATGACAGTTTTCTTCATGGACGGTGGTCGAAATATGGGGTCGGCGACAATGCTTGTAGTTTCGTTTGTTTTCTTTTATGCTTTTCAGTTTAGTCTTAGTTTATCTTGCTCGTTTTTATGGGGTTTTAGCTTTTCTTCAGCTTTTCTAGTCTGTAATAAGTGTTTTGATGGCTGAGGCTTCAGCGTGGTGTGGTTGTTTTTAGTATGTTCTGGGTGTCCATTTGAGGCTTCCGTTGTGTTGGTTCGCTCTGTCTGTTGCTGGTCCATTGCACCCTCTTTCATTGTTGGTTGCAGGTTATGGCAGGACGTAGGGAGGACAAGGTAGGTACAGGCAGCAGGGTTAATGGGTGACAAAAGTAGGGGGCCGTGTGGCAGTTTCGGCATGGGCATTCGGCGTGGGCATAGTTGTTTTTGTCTGTTAGGTTTAATTCAGAATAATTTGAAATAGCAATTTCCTTTCCTCTTTTGAAGGAGAAGGATAGTGAGTCTCTATCCTTCTTTGGAGGATAAGAGTGTAAAATATCCCTCCTCCTCTGGAGGGTGGAAATGATATGAGTTGTTTTTATTTCACCGAAAAGTCAAGATGGACACTTCTGTTTTTACAGAGTCTCGCATCTCAGAAAGGGCTATGTCTTTGGAGAGTTTTTCGAAGTTTTTTAGACAGTGTCTGGCACAATGAAAATTGTGTACGGAGGAGCGTATAACTGATGAGCAGTTAGCTTGTAATCAGGGCTTGTACCCGGACTTATTAGTCACAGTTGTAACTTCCTTCATTCATGAATTGAATTGAAGTCTATTTTAAAAAAAAAAAAAATTGTAAGTTTATTTTTATAGAATCTCTTTGTGTCTAAAACATTTATCATTCTTTAATCGCACAAAAGAGATACAAGAAACTTATGGGTTCATTTGAATTATAATCAAAATCTGAACCTTCATCATATGAATGGTGCCTTTAAACTTGGTCAGAAGAAAATTAGACAAATTGAGAGCAAAGATGTCAGCCGGCTACAGTAGTGTATCCTGACTAGAGATCCAGTGCAGAAATCGGGCCCTCAATCTTCACCAGAAGTCCAGCCCAATATATCCCATGCCAGTACTTGGGGCAAGGTCTCTCTTGCGACGTGACTCCTGTCTAGATCACAAGAAGCTGCCTGCAATGTTATGGGCCAAATAATTTTTAATGTACAGGTTAAAGCTTTTCTGGAGCAGCGAAGGCCCATCAGAACTTGTTCCTAGCTTCTCAAGGAGAGCCCGTATCATTTGGGCCGCCTATACTTGAATCACAAAAAGACAGTACTAAAAAAAAATGAGAAGATCTTGTGTGGGTATTGACTGCTCAAGTAATATTTTGCATTAAAAAAATAAAAAATAATATCTCTAGAACAAGGGTACGTAGAGTTTGTACTTCACTCTAGGAGAGTGAAAACTTTAAATGTTGTCTTAGATGGTGATTTAAGACAGAAATCTATCTCTCAGACAAGAATTGTATGTGTTGAAAAATTAGATGGTGATTTAGTATGGAAGCGCAAGACAAGAATTGTATGTGTTGAAAAATTAGAAAAGTTAGAGTTTGGCTTGTATTTCCCAGGTCAAAAGTTGTAATTGTCCGTTATATTAATAAATGAAACAATGTTTTATTATAAAAAATAAAAAATAAAAAGAAACAAAATTTAAAAAAAAAAGGTAATATTTCGCATTGATCCGCTTCTTTGTTTTAATTTAATGCATTATTGATTAAAAATGACTATTGATTACCCTAGGGAATAACCTTCGTGTCCCTTCTGATGGATTTATTTACAGTTAGAGCCTTGAAGGTGTTGACGTGTTGTCAGTTTTGCACTCCTACATTGGAAGCTTAATGGGTGGAGAGATATAAATTAAATAATTAAAAGTTATATATTATTGACTTTATATTTTACCTTTATTTAATTAAATATTTTTAGTGTAGAACGTTTATTAATGAAAGTGAAATGCTTTTTTGTCTTAATATTTAAGACTATTTAAGTAGTTAATATACAAACATATTTAGGGCTAGTTTAGATAGTGGGTTAAGAGGTGGTGAGTTGAGATGGTTTGTAAATAATAGTCAGATGATTTGTAAATAGTAGTAAAATCGTTTAAATTAAAATATTTCATGGAGTTTTGAAAAATAAGAGAGAGAAAATCGAATAAAAATATTATAAAGTTAAAATATTGTTCTAATATAATTTTTTAATACTATTTTTGTTTTGAATTTCAAAAATTTTAGTTGTTTTTTTAGTTTGGATAAGTTATAATAATTAAATAATGATTAAATAAAAAAATTGAAATTTAAAATTAAAAAGTGTTTGTATTTATATTTATTGTATTTAAATATTGAGATGAGATGAAAGCATATCTATTCGAATCAAGTCTTAAAATATGTTTGTTTAACTAGTGTGGTTGGGAATATAGATATAGAATGAAAATTAGTGTTTTTTCTTTTTTTCTTTTTGTTTTTAATGAGAATCATTTTTTAGAGAGACTGAGATTTATTATAATTATAATTTTTATTATTCAAATACAGTTTATATCTAAAAGAAATATAGGTACAATATGTGAACTCTTATCTTTGCATGCGGTGGGATTTGCATGCAATATTTAATGAGAAACTCTTGTTGCAACTGGCTTGGGGAACTTTAGTGTAAACAGGCACGCTTTTTGATAATAAAATTTATTTTTTTCCTACTTCTCTCCATTTCGTTACCCCCCCCCCCCTCCCCCTCCCCCCCCCCCCCTCCCCCCCCCCCCCCCCCCCCCCCCCCCCCCCCTTTCTCTCGTTCTCTCTCTATCAATTTTGTCGGTGGTTACTGGTAACCCTCCCTCTCTATCTCCCTCTCCTTTCACAATCAATTGAAGACTTCAAAGCTATGTACAAAAAGGATTCAAAGTGGGATTGAAAGCTTTAAAGCCTTCAAAGATCACCGACATCGCTGGGTTGTGAGGTCCGTAGTGGGATTGAAAGTGGAAGGATGAATCTGGTAGGATGAAGGCTCAACTAAAAGGATGTGGCCACTAATGTTTTTTTTTTTCTTTTGGGAGTTTCAAAGTTTATTCTATTTTGGAATTCTATTTAGATAATGAATTCATGTTTGAGAAACTAGATCTATATCATTTCTTTTTCTCACAAACCCATAATCTTGCAAATAGCCTAAAATTATTTTCCCATGTCCTTCTCCTTCCCCATTTCCCCCTCCCTCTTCATACATGTTTTGAACTAGAAAGGCATTTTCAAGGAAAAGTTTCCAACTTGTACTTAAGGAATTTTGAGAGCGGGCGATTGCATCGTGCCTCGACGAAGAAATTGCATCCTCATTGTAGTCGATAGTTGTGGCATCTAAAAGGAGTCTAACGAGAGGGAAGAAACACGAGGAGTGGGTGGGTGAATAGGGAGAGTAGCCGTTTTCATTTTTTTTTAATATATCATTTGACATGGAAAAATGTCACGTCAGCCAATTACACTAGTTGTATGTTGAAGAACTAATATTTAATAAAATGAGATGAAACTTAACTTCTTTTTTTTATTCAATATGTAAAAACTATTTTAGATAAAAAGAAAGAATAGTAAGAAATTAAGATTATTTCTCCAATTAGGCTTGGTAAAAGTGGCAGGTGTAGTTCCGAGAAATGGAGTAGGCCTCAGAAGACTCGAAATCTGTACTTTTGGTAGTGCTCTGTGCTTGTTTCTTTGAACTTTCATCCATTTATATCTTTCCATGTCTGGGAAGTTGTTCTTACTTATAATTATAAATAGATTTTATAAAAATAAATTTATAAATTAATATGATTATTTGTGACAAGATCTATATTATTATAAAAATAACTTTATAATATAATGCAATAGCATTCACATTAAGTTTTTCATAAAATTTCTTATAATTTAATTAAAAATCATTTTTCTATGCGAATCGGTTGGGAATGATCGTGTTACAAGAACATTCTCAACCGATAATGCTCTTATATCAAGTATGTTAATCTGAAATTTTTTTTTGTAGTTAAAACATTTTTCTATTCTCAATTACTTCATATTAATTTATAAACAATTTATTATTATTTATAAACCATTTCAGTGTTATCCGAAATTATTGATAGCCATGGCATTTCCTTTCCGCGCAAATTGGTTGTGCATGACTGCCATGAAGTACTCCTTCATCTCCGACACTGAAGTTGACACCCCAAGCCTTATATCATTACAGTGGATGGCCTTTTGGCTTCCAAAACCAGTACGGGCTGAACAGTTTGCACATGATGATCTATTGTTCCACACCCACAAATTAATTGACAATTTCGCGACTGCAGATAGCGTCACCCAATGTCAAAATAAATATGGAATAATCTGAAGAGAAAATGGTGGCCAGGGAGTGAGATCAGAATGCATGTGAGAATCAACGCTAGCTATATATCCACAGTATCTTTCACATGGACGACGGTACTTTAAATAAATTAGCCGTTGGTAAATTCCAGAGAGTTTTTAAGTTCTGGGTGGACGTTTCTGCCATCAGATCATCTGCATGCTGATTGGATGAAGATATGTACCAATACGAATTATTCAAAATATTAAATGTTTTTGTATTTATGAACTTTCATGGGTATTTCCGTACACAGATTCCAAATTTAAGTGCTAGTACACGAAGGAGCTAGGAAGCAACTCTTTCCTGACAGGCCAACCCGTGAAAAAGATTGCACTTATCCTCCTGCTTTGTTGGGTCTGGACAAAGAAAGCCAGCCATGACTCTTTTCGTCTGTATGTATTGATTAGTTTTTAGCAACAGTGGCATCAGGAACAAGAACCAAAAAATCTTCACACACACTCACACACATACAGCTATTGAATCCACGACAAGTCACCATCATTGCAGAAATTCAAGAATTTTCAGGAGATGAAAAGCCGACTGTCTTCGTTTGATGAAGAAGAAAATGAGAATGGGTTATCGAAAATGGTTCATTATTGGTGGCGTTCAGCTGCCAAGTTTGATGAATGTGTCAAGCTCAAGTTTGACCTCCCAAACGTTTCAAGACTAACACCTAGGCTTAAAGTGCTAAGGGAAATGGAAAGGTTGGCTTTGGTTGCACCTGATGGACTGAACGAGCTTCGGCACAAGCTTTTCACGTATCGTTCTGGTGATTTTTGGGTGCCTACGGGGGGGATCAACAAGGAAGACATGGACATTCCTCCAACTATTACAATTCTCTTGCTGGGTTTTACTGGTTCAGGCAAAAGCTCACTCGTGAACCTTATGTACAGTGTTCTTGGGCGCTCTGGACTTATACCATTCGATCAAACATCACTAGGTAAGCCACTGCTTTATAAGTTCTAGTTTTGCTTATGGTGTGCATTTTTGTGCCGAAAATGTACTCAAAGATGTTTGAATTGTACTGATTCAAGATAACGGATCATTGAAGTAGTATCCTGTTTTCTGTTGCAGGGAGTTCTTCCGATTTCACCTCTATGCTTATGAAAGAGCATAATGTGTTGAGGTCTATGCAAAGCGGGTTTTGTGTGTATGATTCAAGGGGCTTTAATTATGATAAAATGGGGGAGAATCTTGAAGAATTGTCGAGTTGGATGACTGATGGTGTTAATCATAATCAGCTATGCTTGAGGTTGGGAGATGATGCATTGAACAATGATGATATGGAAAATCACACCATGAATTCATCTTCAAAATTCATCAAAAGGAGAGTGAACTATGCAATGGTGGTGGCTAACACAGCAGAGATCTATAGAGCTTCAAAAGCAGGTGATTTCAAGCCAATGGAAGCCATCAGAGAACTCTTGTGCTGTCCTGTTCTTAAAAAAACCAGTAAGACCTCTATAATTTTAAAGTGAGTTTATTTTTTCTACTTCTGTCTCAAGTATGCAACCAAACAAGATTTTTTTAACACCTAAATTGGTTCCATATGATTAAACATCGTCATAATTATGATGTTGAAGTACAGAAATCATTTTCACAGCAAACATTATAATCTGAAGCACTATTCAATGAGCACAACAGGAGACCTACTCTATAAAACATAATTATCGAAGTGATGTACTGAAGTTTCTTGTCATTTGTCAATCCAGTTATGTTTCATCCACTTTAAAAGTTTGAAAGTGATTTTCTTATTCAATCTTTTATCGATCATGACTAAACTGAATACATCATAAGCTCCTCCATGATGGTCATTCCGACCCTACAACTTATGAATTTGACTCATCAAATCTAAGCCACAAACTTAATAGATGACAAAAAGATTTTTACCATCTGATCCTTGGCCTTTCTTAAATTAATTGATTTTCCTGTAAGTCAGGACTCAGGATGTCCATTTTGAAGGTCATGTCATCTTGGACAGACGACCTACCATGGGCCTGGCCAGTTGAAATACACGTGCTAACTGCTAATGTTGTCTCTATTGCTTAAAAACTTTTGTTTTTGGATCTGTTAAACACCTTATTATTTCTTTTAGGGGGTAAATCTTGTAAGTATGGCATATCTGCTACGGTAATGAGCAATAGATTCTCGCAGTAGATTCTCATATCAGTGATATAATAAGTGTTGGATCAATTGGGGCTGCAGATGAGAAACCTCTACTGATCTTAACACACGGAGACATGTTATCAACAGAGGAGAGGATCGAGGGACGGCTGAAGATATGTGAATGGCTAGGTATATCAGAGACAACTGGGGTGTATGATATTGTGTGCCTCACACAGTATGGATATCTTGCAGAAGAATCAGACCCTGTCACAGCATATGCCTTATCTGAAGCTGTTTATAGAGCGTTGCTTGTATCAGATAGGGGTCACTTTCCGAAAAAAGATATGTGGGACTGGGCAGTGCTCATATTGTCGTGGCTAATGTGCTTCTTTGCAACTTTCTTCGCTTTCCTTTCTGATGTTTGCTCCAAACTCGGGCAGAGGAATAAACTGTTGTGAATGATATTGGTGTCTTGTAGGAAGTATTCGTTGGTGTTTGATAGGCTGATGCGTCTTTTGCTGTTTGGTGTTTGCATTGCTTACTAGGTTGAGTTTTGAGATTGGCTCAATGACTTTATGTGTAAATGTAACATTCTTCAAGCACAAAATGTAGTCTAACTTAGCTTCTGTTTGACCCCAAGAGTCAATAACTTCAATTCGCGTTGCTAGTTATAATGAAATACCAAGGATATTCATGTATTTGAATTTAAATGGTGAGGCTGTTCATGCCAACATTACTCTCTCACTCTCTCTCTCTCTCTCTCTCTCTCTCTCTCTCTCTCTCTCTCTCTCTCTCTCTCTCATTCATTTTATTCCCTCATTTCAAATGTCTGCTATATCTTTAAAGTCTAAACTTTAGAGTAAGAGAGACTAGTATATTAATATTTTCTATAATTTTCTAACAAAACACTTATCTTTAATGTTAAGGTCCACATTTTCCATGCGTAACATTTAATATAGTGGGAGTTCACGTTAGGGCTACTCATCTGGCCCACCCCTGTGACGCCCCCAGCCCCCGCTTGGAATTAAACGGTGACTGAAGTATTATGACATATAACACAAGGTTACATACCTCGTACATGACAATTAAGATGCAATGCACCTATAATCTAGTAATATGCAGTAAATCGCAGCAAAAAAATTCTTTAACTACTTAAGGACGGTGGCAATAATTAAATATGGTACCAAATGTAAAATCCCAAAAGTCAACACTTCCATAAGCAACTTTTCCAAAAGAGTTAATTGTTTGAAAACATTTCCCCAAAACAAGGGACCCTCAAAATATTGTTTTTCCAAATATCCTCAAAATATTATCACCAAAAGACTAAAGCCTCTCCGGCTTAATCCTCTTCTCAAGGAACCGATCTAGCTTAGGTTCCTGAGTCACTTAAGTTCATCAATGAGTTGTATTGTTTCATTAAGGGGCTTGTCGATGGACTCTAAAAGCTTGGGGGTCAAGGGTTCAGAAGAGTTAGACTCCATTTTCAGCACTAGCCTCTCCAGAGGGAGTGCCATCATCTTTCATTTTGTCATCTAATCCTGTCACCAATTCTACCATTCCGGTTGGGGAGAATGGTAGTAGAAACTACCACAATGAAATCTCAACAAGTAAACAATCAACACATAATAAATAACACAGGCATATATAAGCAAACAACAAACAATTGCAGTTTAATAATAAATGCATGAACATGAACTTTTACGTAGAGATCTTGACACATGCAACTTAAACTTTTCATAAATATTCCTTTCATCTTTTAGACTTCTTAACACGTGTTCATATAATTTGAGCTCGAGTTCTTATACTTGGCACAACATGTCATATCATAACATTTCATGGCATAGCATATCATATCATAGAGCTCAAAAGCCTTGTTCATTTCATGATTCACATGAATGGATACCTCACGGCTCCCCTAAGCACTATGTGTTCCCGCTAGTTATTACATCAACTATCGATCCCTTTGATCGACGTGACTACATCTTATCATAAACATGATCTTTTATGGCAATTCGCTTACTTCACCTTCACTATAACACTCACCCACTAGCTTTAGGTGAAATCTCACTCTAATACCCTTTCATAGGAACCTTTCGAGACCTGTCGACTTTACTTCCTCGACCCAAGGGTCTCCACTTGACTTTAAACCCTCTAAAGTGGACAGAGAGTTCCACTAGGACATTTCCCCATCATAGCATTTGAGGTCGTGATAAATTTACATTGACTTTTCAATTTGTAAAACATAAACTCCAATGCATGAAACATAACATAACACTTCATCATACTAATGCAAATATGTGCGACCCAAAACATATATGAATCCAATCACCATGTACATCTCACAATATGGCTTGAAAATATTAGAACATGCAATTATAAGATGAATACATGTAAACATATATGAAATACACTTCTTTCAATCCAAAACAGATTCAGATTCCCTCAATATAGCCTTGGCTGAAACATCCAAGTCCTCCAAACAAGGATCTTCATCATCACATTTCATATTCACATGCTTCCACACGTTCACAGATCAAAACAAGCATACATAGCATATATATATATATGATAAAGCCGAAACCCTAATCATGGCATATCCAATATATACATCAACATATCATCATCCAATCATGGCATTTCATCTTTATATCAAAATCGAATATACACTCCACAATGTAGCAAGATTCAACCAATGAAATATCAAACGAGAGTCCACAATATATATATGTAAGATTTATTCAAAGAAATACATGCAAGACATATTAGAAACCACTAGAGAAACCCTAGTCTCGAAGTAGAGGTGGACATGTGTGTGCATCTATGGTTTTTGAAAAGTGTCTTTCAAATAAAACCCTAGAGTCCGAAACTCTTGAGGACAAGAAACCCTAGCCTTTCCTCTAGGTATTGGTCGTGGCCTTCAACCCCTTTCCTACCATGCATTCATAAGTTTAAACAAATAATACTCTTCGGGTTCTTCCTTCTCTAGGAGTAAAACCCTAATTTTCTTTCTAAGTAAAACCCGAAACCTGAGCCCTTCAAAACTTGTGTTTCCTTCATTCAAAATACCAAGGGTATTTTGAGTTTCTTCTTCCTTGAAAAAAAGGCCCTAGTTTCTAAAGTGAAAGTGTGTGGTTGTGAACAAAACCTTAAAACTGAATGAAGATGGTGGGTTTTTCCCTCTTGGCCGTGTTTGTATGTAAAAGAAATGGTGGAATAGTTCTCACCTCCTTGAGTTCTTCCTCTAGCAGAATGGTGTAGGGGGAATCCTTGTGATTTTCGAAATGGTTGGAGTGAAAGAGTGGTGTTTGGTTGGTGAGAAAGTGCAAGAAGTTGAAAGGAAATGGTGAGTGTCGAAATCCCTGAGAAGAAAGTTGAAGATTTAAACAAAAAGACCTCCAAGACTTTCGACCATGCCTTTTTATAGATAGCCTTCTATCCTTTTAGAAAAACCAAGAGCCTTTGCATGGATGTGACTTGGCAAAAGACTCTTCCCTTTCCCCCTTGCATGGGAAACTCAAAAGCTTCTTCCAAGGGTGGCGTGTAGACTCCAAATCCGAACCCTTCTCTTGCCTCACCTTCCACTTTTGCCCTTCTTCTCTTATCTAGATACAATGCACTTGGTGGTTAAAAGGTAAAATCACAATTTCAAATCCTTCATGGAATTCCTCTACCGTGTGCATGGTTAGCATGTGGCAAAGTGTGTGTGTTGCTTGCTTTGGCTAAAAACCCTAGATCTCCCCTAGGTGATCATTGGCCTTCCCAAGACAAATCCCTTAGCCTTTCCCATGCAATCCGTCGCCCTTTCTCTTTCTGCTTCTCTTGCTCTTCCAATATTCTTCTAGAACATGGCTTTCCCCTTCCCAAGTAAGATCTCCTTAGAACCCCAAAGGTTTCCTTCTTACTCCACACATGTGTGACAAGTGGCAACACCTAAAATGGCCTTAGCAAAGGGGCGTGTAAGCCCTACCTGAAGTGATATCATCCTCCACTCAAACATTCTAGAAACTCATGCATGCAAGACAAGTGTCTCACCATGCCTTCTCCCTAGGTTTCTTGCTAGCAAAGACCAGAAAGTCCCTCATTGCCATGCGGAGCCTACTTCAAGCCTTAGGAAACATTTTGCGCCTTTCAACCTTAATGCTATCCTATTTGGCCAAATCCCACATGGACCTTGTTGGGCTTCTCTTCTTCTTTCCTCCTTTATAGTTTTCTAAACTTAAGAGTCCTTAAGGTCAAAGAATAATACATACTATGGGGCTTTTCTTCCAACACTTAAACTGTTTATCTCTCTTTCTAAAAGATTAAGAGACTTTTCTAAATAAAATAATAAAAAAGGGACTTGAAAAAGTTCGAGTTCTCACAACCCCCCCTCCTCCCCCCACATGGGCCCAAGTAGGCAATCTACCCGACCCAAGCAAACAAGTGGGAGGGCACTTTAATATAAGTTGTGGCGAGTGCCACTACCCATCCACCCATATTTCACCCTTCCGCCCCACATGTTTGGTATAAAAGCCAAAAGAGTGAAAACCCTAATTTGTCTCAACTCTCTCCTCTCTCAATTCCTCTTACCTTCTAAGCCATCTCTCAATCTCCTTTTGCATCTCCTCCTTCATTGTTGGCCCTATCCCTGCAGCAATGCAACATATTCTCATCCTTCTCTTCTTCCTCTTCTCTTATGCTCCTCCTCTATAGGCCACGACGTGGCCATGGGTATGCTCAAAGAACCACAGCCATGATGGGCCATAGGTCTCTACACATAGTCGCAAACCCACCTCTTCTTCTTCTTCTTCTTCTTCTTCTTCCTCTTCTCATTTCCTCCTCCTCCAGTGGTTTTTTGCTTAGACCCACGGCCACAACTAGCTGTAGTTCTTTGCTCCACAAGCCACGGCGTGGCCGTCGTTTTGTTCAGAGAACCACGGGCCGTGGTTCTTCTTCTTCTTGTTCCTCTTATCTGGTCTTGGTTTGATTTTCATTAGTTAATCAATATGGATTTTGGTTTTGGGTTGATTTTAGTTTGCTTGAATTTTGGTTGGCTAGGTATAGCCAAGCCACGAATTTGGTGGTTTGGTTTAGTTTGCTAAGCGTGGTCGTGGGTTGATTTTGGTTCGGTTGATTGATTTTTAGAATGGAGAAGTGGTCGAGCCATGGATCTAATTGGCTGATTTTGGTACGGGCAACGATATGGTCGATGGACTAAGCCACCCGTCCACCCATCGATTGGACAAGGCTAAAGCATATATGGAGGAGGGAACGGGATGTCGAGACAAAAATGACTCCCCACCCAAGCGGGGGGCAGGGTGCTAGTGGGTGGCTGCTTACCTGTGTAGGGCAGGTAGCACTCCTAGTTCACGTGTTATATCTATGCCTTTCCGAATTATGAAAAGTATTTTGGGAAAAAAAATTATAAAAATCTGAATTTGTGACAAAACAAAGGAAAATGGCACGTTTTCTACAAATTTTGTCTAATTGTATTTTAAATCGAGAGCATTTTTATAAAAATACATTTTCTTTTAAACAAAGTTGTACAAAAATATTATGAGAGAAAAAAGGGTGCAATCTTCGACTCCATTATCATTGCAGGTGTACAGAACTTCAAGGAAAAAAAAAGAAGCAATGCCACTCATCATCCCATAATGTGATATTAGATGATTGGAGATTATTTTTTATATTTTACTTATAAATCTGTTATCTAATGTCACATCATGAAATAATAAGAGAATGATGAGAAATGAGATGATAGATAAATTTTTTTAAAAATAAAATACAAACAAACCACTTTTCACACAAGCAGAATCCAAGAACCTCCAGATAGCAGTTGAATTCAATAACTACGAAAAATCCCTGCAAAATGTGGATGAAATTGGGAAATCTTCTTTACCCTCCTTTCTTTACGTTTTTTTTTTTTCTTGAAAAATGATACTTAGATTGATAAAAGAGAAATTTACTCATTGTGATTTTTCTTTTTCTTTTTATTATTCAATGGTTAAGTTCAAAGTGATTACTAATGAATTGATTTTTTTTTTAAATATTTTTAAAAAAATAATAATAGTTTTTTTTAAAAAAATGCATTTGTTAACGAGTTTGCTTATCAACGAGGGGCACCATTCTCATCTCCTAACACTGTCCTTGTTATCTTTCCCGTATTATTTGTTAATGATTTTGATTGCTTGGATGGAGGTAAAACAGAAGATAAAACACCGACAAATGGTGCGGTCACCAATACACACATATATGCATATTAATCCCTTCTCCTTCCCCTCCCTCTCAACCAAATTATTGTTGTCAACTTTATATTTCCTTCCCTCAATCCTCCTCGGCCACTTTTTTCTGTCCCTGAAATTTTGAAATTTGATGAAATAGTGATCTCCAGACTCCAACATAGGGATTGCAAAGTGCAAACCCCATGGCAATGTTACTCTCATTGTTCACTCTCCTCTTCATCTTGCACTCCAACTTCTCCTTAATTGCATCAACTACGACTAACAGTACAACCACAGCAGTAGCAGCAATGTCCAAAGACCAAATATCATGCATGCTCAATGTGCACTGGATGCAGTGAGAACCCATGCCCTATGCCATCACCACCCCCACCTCCTAATTCTCCGCCACAGCCAGCCCTCCCGGAATGCCCACCACCTCCTTAGCCTCCTTATCTTGACAATTGCATCTACCTGCCGCCACCATCACAGCCCATGGCCACCTTTTCCTCCATTTATACCTCCTACGTACACCAGAAAAACCTGGACCCTTAAAGCTCTCACCACCAAACCCAATTGCTCCTTACTTCCCTTTTTACTATTACATCCCTCCACCGCCTGTCCTTTCTGATCGATTCTGTCCATTTGAAAATGCAACCATTAATTGTTTCCTCCACTGTTCTTCATTTTCTAGATGCATTGCATTAACTTCTCATATTAGAATGGATCTTTGTGGTTCTCTCATTCTTCTAGCATTCGGCCTACTTCTGATCGATGATGTCCCCGCTTATAAATCACCAGTGTAGGGGGAAAAACAATAGGAAGAAATAAGGTAATTTGTTGATTGAAGGAATATCTAGTACTGCATGCGTTCCCCAGTTTTTTGAAATGTCCTCTACTTTTTTGTTATTAATGTTAGAAAAATAAATGAACTTGTTTAATTCTTGTTATTAAGTGCTCCTTTAATAACTTCTTTAAAAATATTTCCAAGATAAAATTTAGCCAGCAGGTTGCAAATTAACCTTCTGCATGCTTTGCTCGTACGAATATGGGTCGAGTCGTATTAACAATTCTGATTACGATACCAAGTTCTGGCAATACATATTGTCATATACACACATTTCTTCTTTATTTTTCTCCCACAAAGTTTCCTTTCCTGAATTAATCTTAAGCGAATCAGAAGTAACATCGCACACATAATTAAGTAAGGTGTGGCACTAGTACTACTGTTTCTATGTTCTTATTATCATGCGCATTATTACCATTATTACAGCCATAAATCTTCCTTTTTTTTCATTTAATTTGAAATGGGGATAAGTTTGGATAAAGAGACAAAGGAGATATGGTCCAGATGCTTGCTAGCTAGCCTTCATTTGTTTGCATCTATTTGTTTGGTATATATAATGAAGTGTTCCTCTAAAGGAAGAATAAACAACATGAGCGGATTCTGCGAACCTCGATTCCACGTACTGCATGCGAATAATCGTGTCCAACACTTTTAGGATGGTTCATGTAGTAAGGAAATGACAACATGGAGATAGGGTTTCTAGAGGTTTCAGAAACAAACATGCTACTATGACATGTCAGAGGAATATATCTACAGGCTGTTTTCTCATGGAGATTTAATAACGATTATCTCACCACCTTTCGTTGATAGATTTCGCTGATCTTCTACATACAATGATTATGGGGTTCCTTCTATCGGTAATTCATACATGCAATAGGCATGCATGACATTAATAATGAAGTTATAATAGTATATTAAACGAGTAATTATATATATATATATATTAGGTAATTCTAAAATAAAAAAGTGTGATAATCAAATCTTAAATTAATATTACAAAATATTATGTTTAAATAGTATGATATTTCATAACACAATAAAAGTAGAGAATGCTTAGTAGATTTTTGGAAGTAAATTATTTCATCTTCTGGTAAAATTAGTCTATAATGATTTTTTATTTCCTTTCATTTTTTTAACTAACGGGGCCATATATATGATTGGTTGCGAAAATTTTTTACCAAACCACAACCTCAATCTCTTTTTGGGTAGAGGCATTCATGAGTAGTACTACACGATCATGTCATCATCATTGATCAATCTAGCTGATCTCTACAATATTATACCAAAAGGATTGATTGCAAGGAATGGAAGTAATTTCACTTCCTTTTATATGTTGATCTGTTTGCTGATTTCAAAACAACAAACCCTCTCGATCTTATTTCCTATTTTTACGTACGTATAATTAGCCCACGAACCCACGATGATGATCATGATATATATGTACAGATGGTACCATCATGATATCCATAATTACGAACATTTGTCTCCAGAAAACGCCCCACTTCTACAGTACCTTCATCAACCGCCATACACAAATCCGTATTCGAAATTCAAATACCTCATTAATTACTCCTCTCTAATTACTACTTAAACACACACACTATACACAGTCTCCCTCTCTCCACGCAACTCTCCAGAATCCTACAGAAATGACGAAAGCAACTGTTTCTGCTGTAAGCAAGGAACAAAGGAACAATATGAAAGCCCTCGGCCATCCCCCTTACTTTGAGGTCCACTTTAGTTTTCCCTTAATTGTTTTCTTTCTAAACCATCACATTTTTTACGCTCCTTTTTTCTTTGGCAGATGATCAGCAAGGCCATATTGACACTCAAGGAAGGCGGCGACGCACAAGCAGGAGAGAAGGCGGCCAAGAAGTTTGTAGAGAAGAGGATGAAGACCAAGAGACTCAGCAAGGTTAAGACCTCGGAGAAGAACCCTAAGATCAAGAAGATAAAGAAGAAGAGGTTGAAGCCGATGAAGAGGAAGGGTACTTGGAAGCCAGGGGTTTCGGCAAGGACGACCGGCCAATTGGTCAAGTGATCATCTGCAATGGCACTAGGTGTAGTGGTAGCATTCATTATGGTATGTAATGTAGTTAATATTTAAAATGCTCGTTGATGTATGTATAATATATGCTTGTATTGTCTATTTGTAGTTTGTTTTTTAGATCTCTTGGACTAAATTATGAGTAATGATACGTGCTTTTCATATAACCATATTTTAAACTTGAGGGTATTTCTATAAAAAGATGCTATTTTTATAAGTTAATTTAAAAAAATCCCCATTTAAAACGTGATTATATAAAAAATTGTAAAAATAGTTGTATGTGTATCTTTTTCCTTCTGAAATCCAACCATTATACAACATTCATACTGTGTAAAAAGAAGCTCAACACATTTGTAGCTGCTTGGTAAAGTGTTTCAACAAAAATAAAGTTTATATAGTACTGCCCAACAAAATCAAGTTTTTATCTGAAGTTCGACTACTCCAATGCAACACCGTTTACATCCCCTTCGGCTAAAGCATGCATACATGTATGCTATGGATAAGGTGTATCAGTGCCATAAAAGACATCCGTTGGGTAAAGTTTAAGCTTAATCTTGTAGTAAAGTCTAACCCATGTTGGAAATAGAAGCCCATAGCCGAGTAAAGAGAAATGAGGGGAAAGATAAGGCCCAATGGCCTGACATAAGAGAAAAAGTTGGTGGACTAAAAGTATGAAAGTACAAAATTGAAAGTAACATAAAGAGGGTTGAAGCTAAAAAAGTGAGATAAGATATAAAGCAAAGAACACGAGTTTTTTAAAAAGGAAGCAAGATAGATAAGGGGAAGGGACCTTTTACGCAACCAGATGACTTTCTTCAATCCCCCTTAACCCCTTTTTCTTTTTATCACTGTACGAAGAGAAAGTGAGCTATGACAGATAATAAAATCATTAAATATAGTAGAGGGGGGCATTATAGCCTATATGTATAAAGAAATCACATAAAAATAATTTTATAAAATGATGTGACTTCATCTGATCCATTAAATCTGCTTTACAATAAAAGTAATTTTAAAATCTAACGAATCACATTAAGCCATGTTAGTTTGTGAAATTACTTTCGTATAATCATTTTGTAGCTAAAGTATTTCCCTTATAGCCACCAACTCTCAACAAGTGTTTTTTTTTCATGTATTCTTTTAATTATCCTGAAAGTTTTTGAAAAAAAAAACGTTTTTTTAATCATCAAGTTAAAAAAAAAAAAAAGGAAAAAAGAAAAGGGGTATCAGGAATCCATTATCTGAACCCACTATTGGGACGATTAGCATTTTCCTATAGTATACTATGCTCTCAACAAACTTTTAGATGTAAGTTTTAATGTTGAATCACATAAATATGAGTGTCTATCTCTTTGTTTATATCTTCTTCAATTTATTTACTATTAAAATCATAAATGATACTGCATGGCCGTTCAAGCATACCGCGGTATACCATTCCACCGTCTTGTTGAAACTCAACCTCGACGGAAACATCCTTATGAAACCAAAGACGAGGCAGCTAGGAAGTATAAACATATCACTTATCTCTTGACACAGTTGTCTCATCACCATTCCTTTCTCAAAAGTCAAGCATGTTGTGGTCCTTAACTGGGTCACCACCAACGGTTTACCACCTCGATCAATTATGGCATGAAAATTGAGGCCGCATTGCCATGCATCAAGTTCAACGGCATTGATCGTGTGATACTATCTACCTCCCTCTTGCACCTCCCAACTAAACAATTCACAAAATAAGGCCTTTAGACTCCCACTTGCTCATTGATGAGTAACAAAAGAAAATATATTTGTTAGTGTAAGATGGAGTGAGCACCCACATGGGCAAACACCTCCTATGCTATAACGGACCACAGCGTCGTTACATGCTTCTGAATGGCCACTTTAATTAAAGTGATTAAAAGCTTACCTTTAAGGCCAGCCATATGAGATGCGCAAAAAGGGCTATATATAGCCCCTCCCTCAGATTTTTTTGCTTATCCCAAAAAGTATTGAATCTCTCTTTTGATCTCTCTTAAAAAAGTATTTACGATTTGGATTAGTTTAGTGTTACTTTAGTTTATTTTATGTAGTACACTTCACCACTGAGAAGAGACGTTTGAGGCTTTCTAGATTATTTGTTCAGGCTAGATAGACTTGTGGAGCAATTCGATAAGTTGTGTTTGAGGTATTCCGCTGTATTTTTTAACATTTGTATCAGAGCTTTTTATTTAAATTGCCTCCAGTTTACCAAGCCTTTTTTTTTTTTGCATATATTTTTAAAAGCTATGCATGGGTGCCATTTTTTGTTTTTATTTCATGCATGCACGAGTAGGTAGAGCCGTTGCAAGTACTAACAGCGCCGCCATGCTGGTGTTGTGCGCACATGCACAGGAATAGTGACGTTTTTACAAACTGTGGAAGTGCAGTGTGGAGTTGCTGCAAGGTGCAACAACTGTGGAAGCGCACTGTGATGACACAGTACACACCAAAGAGGTGCTACGCGCAATGGTGTTAAGTGCACTGCAGCAATGCTCACAATGCAACGGTGTTGTGCACACCATAGAGATGCAGCGCGCACCACAAAGATGGTGCTGTGACCGCCGTTGAGGAAGTCTATGCTACGGCTACTTGTGAGATGTCGGGAGAGAGTGGCAGCTGCTATTCTTCAAATGGCAATGTTCATTTGAATAGTGCCCTATATGAAGGTTGAAAAAGACTCATGAAATGGGCTTAGACCCTTCGACCCATTAGTCTTATAAAAAGATAGAGCTAGGCTAATTTCGGCCTAGTGTTTATAAGCCCAATCTTTTTAAAAAAGAAATAAAGCAATAAAAGTGGCATTCCTAGGTTTTGAACCAAGGGCCACTTCACAAAACCAAGCCAGGCACACTACTGGGTTGCGAGTTTCTTTTAATTTAGGTGGGGTTGTTAAATGTATTTATTATACATTTATTTTTTTAAAAATAATAATTTTTTTGCCTGATGAGCAACAAGTACAAAAAGTGATACACTCACTACCAAATTCTTGGGAGGCAATAAGCCAAAATCTAACGCATAATGAGAACATCAAGGATTTTGATGATATCTCACGTCACTTGGAACTTGAGGTTAAGCGTCTAGAGGCTGCTAAGCCCAAACATTCGGCCTACATGGCTGAGTTTGGTTCGGACAAGGCATCTAGGCCTAAGCGTAAGAAGTTCATAATAGGGGTAGCTGCTGGACAAGTAAAGAAAGTGTCAAGAACATTTCAGCAACAAGAGAGGCAAGCGCGGGAAGAACAAGTCAAAGTTAAAGTGCTTCAACTGTCAAAAGAAATGTCACTTCGCTCATGACTGTACCAAGTCAAAGAATGTACACTTTGACTATTCTCGCATTATTTTTGTAACTAGTCATGTGATGGTTACTCATTCATATCTTGTGTGGACTATTAATTCAAAAGCAACCGAACACATAGCACGAGGTGGGGGAATGAAGCTAGCGTGGAAGTACTGGGACTTGGTACCTAAAAGCTAGACTTGCGGGGAGGCTGCACTCTATTTCTTCACGATGTGCTATACGCTCCCAAGATTCGATGAGACTTACTTTCTATAGTTAATTTATTAAGACATGGTTTTCGGGTTGTATTTGAAAACAATAGTGTTTCCTTATATTTGGGCAATGTTTTTTATTATTGTGCTTTTCTATTAGATGGTTTTATACTAATGGATTTGGATTATTCAAATATGAATGAATCTATTGTTTTTTTTTTTTTTTTTGAATTTGATAATTTAGATTTATATAAATGGTATGCTAGGCTTGGTCGTGTAGGGCAAGAAAGAATGACTAGGTTAGCTAGAGAATGTCTGATAGGCAATCTCGCATAAGAGAATGTTTACATGTGGGCAAAATGATCTTAGTGAGATTGCCTATTATTTAGAGAGAAATGGATTGGCTTGATCATGATGTGTATAGAAACAGTGAGCTACTCCAATCCTTGTTGATTAATCGTGTTCCACATAAATCTTTTCATCCTTTAAGAGGATTAAGAAAAAGGGATCCTCTATCCCCTTACCTATTTATTATTTGTTTGGAGGTGCTTAGCAAGTTGCTGGATAAAGCTGAGGAGAAGAGACTCATCTCTGGGTTTCCTTTTGCTTGAGGCACCTTATTAGTTAACCATCTCTTTTTTGCATATGATAATTTACTTTTTTGCAAAGCTAATGCACTAGAGTGGAGAAAATTGTATAGATTGCTGAGGTTGTATGAACATGCATCTGGACAAAGGCTAAATCTGGAGAAAACAGCTATTTATTTTAGAAAGAGCACAATATAAGCTTCTAAAGATGCAATTCTGTCAAGAGCAAGGCTGAGGGAAGCAAGATTATATGAGCAATACCTAGGTCTTCCTTCCTATGTAGGCAGACAAAAACTAGCAACTTTCAGGCCCATCTTTGATTCCATAAGAAATTGAATGAGCAATTGGAATTTCAACTTTCTATCTCAAGCAGGCAAGGAGGTGTTGTTGAAGTCTATAGTACAGATAATCCAACCTACTGCATGAGTATTTTTAAACTCCCTATGGCGGTTTTATCTGCTATAAATAAGCTCATGAAAAAGTTTTGGTGGGGCAGTAGAGGTGAGAGGACTAAAACTCAATGGATTCCTTGGAAACAAATGGAAAAACCTAAAGGAGAAGGAGGTTGAGGATATAGAGACTTTGAAGAATTTAATCTAGCCCTTCTTGCAAAGCAAGGGTGGAGAGTCATTCAACAACCATTATCCTTAGCAGCTCGAGTTCTTAAAGTAAAATACTTTTACATATCAAATTTTTTACATGTAAAGGTTGGTAGTAATGCTTCTTATTTGTGGAGGAGTATTATGGAGGCTAGATTAGCCCTACAAGAGGGTCTAATTTGGCGAATTGGCAATGGTGAATCGGTGCATATATGGATAGACAAGTGACTTCCTCAACTCTCTACTTACAAGGTACAATCTCCCCAACACAAGTTTTATGCTAGGAGGAAAGTGTCTAATCTTGTTAACAAGCAAGCAGGGACATGAGACATGGCTATTTTGAGAGAGGTTTTTGTTGAAGAGGAAGTGAATTTGATTAGTAGGATCCCAGTCAATGTGAGTAATGTCCAAGACAAGCTAATCTGGAGGTGCACTACTGAAGGAAGATTCACTGTCAAAAGTGCTTACTATTTAGCAGGGAAAATGGCAGCAAATCAGAAGGGGCAATCATCTCAAAGTGTGCAGCATAATGCATTCTAGAAAAACATAAGGAAGCTAATTGTGGCAAATGCTACACGCTTGTTAATGTGGAGAGCTTGCCATGAATCTTTACCTACAAACCAGAATTTAGTGAAAAGGAAAATCATTGAGTCCCTATGTGCCCAATCTGTAAACTTGAACCAGAATCTGTAACACATGCTCTCTGGTCATGTATTTCTGATCCAAATTTGTGGGGAGCAAGCTTAAAATGTCTACAGAAAGTCAAGGTAGTGGAGATCCCTCTTAAGGAATTGGTAATGGACCTCTCCTTAGTGTTGTACGCATCTGATCTAGCAGTCTTTGCAGAAGCTATATATCAGTTGTGGAAAAGAAGAAACAGTTATGCTTTTTAGGGTAAGTTTATGGATCCAAACTCAATTGTGCAGTATGCTATACAAAAAGTAATTGACTTCCAGGTTGTGAAGCAGAAACCAGTGGGAGAAGGGGTGATTGCAAGTCAAGATCTTCCTTAGTGGACTAGCTGCTCCTCCGTCACAGGTTTATAAGGCCAATTGGGATGCTTATGTGGACCGAGTAAATTGCAAAATTGGTATTGTTGTCATCATTTGAGAGTGGACTAGTCATGTGGTTGCCATTCTCAAGTCTCAAAAGGAAACTTTTCCCAGATCCAACTATGGCAGAGGCAATAGGGGCCGGGCACTTAAAACAGTAATTATTTGCCAACAACTGAACTTGTCTAGAATCATACTTGAGGGAAAAGCAAAAATAGTTGTTGATGATATCAATTGTGACTCAAGTAAATGGACTTTAGTAGGGATGATCATTCAGGATATCATAAATAAGCTTGGCATGATGCAACAGTGGTCAGTTAAGCGCATCTCAAGGAATTTCAATAATGTGGCTTACTTATTAATTAGGTAAGGATGCACTTAAACTCTACGAGGAGAGCATTGTATCGGGGGATTTTCCTCCTTGTATCATAGCTTTGATGCTTTAAGATAATAAGAATTGTTATTCTTCTTTTCAAATAAATAAAATAAAATTAATAAATATGTAGTCCAAAGGCCATGATCTTATTCTTAGGTGTGTGGCACGTGCCATGTCGAGCCACGTATTAAATAAGGACAGCGACGACCGTGAGAAATGCAGGTAGGTGGTAGAATTAGCTGCTGCTCTCATTTACGATCGATCGCCATTTTTACTCCTCCATCAACCATCACACGCAAATCCATTTACTTTATATTTATATATCTTCAAATATATATATTTATTCCTGCATTCATTTTCATACGGAATTTATCGACTTCTTCATTCCCTCACCAACCTCTCTTTTCACTCTGAAAATTTTGGTTTTAGAGAGAGAGTTCAGAGAACAGCTCCAACTACAATGGAAGGTGTCTCTGCGACCACGTACAAGCTGGGCTTGAGAGGATACTGGAGGAGGAGAGGCTACGAGAAGCTAAATGGGTCGGGTCATAGGCGGAGGACACGGTCGGGGCAGCTGGGTTCGTCTCGGGCGAGATCACGGTTCTGGAGGTGGCGGATCAAGATCACGCCCAGGCTCCGAGTCCCGAGACTTCCTTCGCCCAAGAGTCTCCTAGTCCGGCTTCGCGACTGGTACGTGAAGCTGATGCTCCGACTGGCCAACTCGCGGGTGTGCAGTGTCGGCGGGTACGGTACTAGTACTGTAGCGGTCTGCGATGGGTTCCCGAGAGGCACACTCAAGGAGTACGACGAGAAAACGATCGTCGAGATATACAAATCCATGGTTATGGCGCAGGGCCATCTGGTTCCTCGCCAAACAGCAAAACTTTGCTCTGAACGGTAATTTTCGTTTTGGTTTTATTTATCTTATTTAATGAATAACCAACATGTAATTTTAATTTGTAAAAGTAATTTTACAAATTAACGATTTGATGGATCGCTTCAAATATTATTGAAAGGTTATATATTTGATAAATGATCAACCAAATATTTATGATTTTAGTTTTTTTCTTACTAACAAATTAATTAACTAATTGCAAATTATGATAAATAACAAATTAATAATAATAAATTATTTCAATATTATCTTTTTTTTTATTTTTTAGTGTGGTTCTCTTAATTGTTACAATAAGTACTAGTAGGCTATTAAAATTGTTAATTAATGTCTTTTGACTTCTTATAAGTAATTAATGAGGTTAGTTGGTATTAAATATTTCTGCACAAACATACATGGTCCATATATATTTTTTGGAAATTCTAATTTTAGGAGTAATGCTTATATACAATTTTATAGTAGGCAAGTCCCCAGCACTCATTTTGAAATTAATTTATATATATATATTAGATTTATCTACTTTTTTTCAAAAGAAACATGTGAAATTTGCATACTTTAACACTGTAAATATTATAATTTCTCTAATTTCATAATTGAGTGACTTGTTGTTGCCTTTTTGTTTTTTCTCATGTTTTATCACTTTTTTACTTAATTAATATTATCATAATTAAGCTAGATCTCATCATGAAAATCATGAAACCCTAAACTCTAATTATAATTGAATAAAAAGCGAAATCACCTTCACAAAATATGCATGGATGCTTTACCGTTCAATATGTGTGATGGGGCTAGCTGCCTGCCCTGCCCCAGATATACCTTGTTTTTTTTTTGAAGTGGCATGAGACAGTAAACATGATGATCAGATTATTGTACGACATATAAGATTATTAAAAACGTGGGTTAGAGGGTCGTTTTTACAGTCTCTTTCTTGATCAAAAGCATCAGCATTATTAAGAAACTACATACATATATATATATATACATACACTAATTATAATATTATATATACCTATACTCTTCATGATCATGATCAGTCATCCAGCAACACATTATAAAGTACTTAAGAAATAATCTTTAATTTGTACGTTTGTGATCCTTGTACAAGTGATCATTATCCTCTCTTATATTTAATCAACTTGTATCTTATTTATAATTATGTTAATAATAGGAAATCCCACAATGGAATCATTTATAACTTCAACTGTATTTCTAAACTATAAAATGGGGGAGATATGGTGAAGATCATTATAGGGGGAGGTTTTTCAATTAAAATAGATATATAGTGGTGTTTTCGAGGGCCTTGTGAATTGCTCCGAAGCTCCCTTCCAGCTAGGATGCATGTCTTCCCTCGATTTTAGCTTGCATTCTTCCATGCTCCAAGGAAGACAATTAGGGCTCCATAAAATGAGGGATCTGTGCTTATGCATTTGTTTTCTTTTTATTTGGATTCTCTAGAGTTTTTGAAACCGATCTACGATCTAGATTAGAAAAAAAATAGACACAAAAAGTAATCCTATAGCATTCTTGATTGCCTGAATTAATATTGTAGAACTCACTTTATGTATTTATTTCTCTCCTACTCTAAATTTTAGAGTTCGAGTAGAAAGATCAAGAGTTTCTTTCTTAAGCACTGACATAGGGTTGCAAATATTGAGTTGTCTTTACTAATGGTACGTAGCATCATAGTTAATTTATAGCCGCCCTACAGTGGAAAATGACATGGATAAGGGAAGTAGGATACCCCATATGAAAGGCTCATTATAGTGGCGACAATGCTCAGAGGGAATAGGAAAATAAAATTAAAATAAAAGGGTAATGAACCAAAGTTCATGCGTATTTTCATTTTGATGTAATCTAACAAATGGATCAAATTGTTGCGATGAATAGGTCGCAACTGGTAAAAATATACTATATATGATTGTCTGTTTTGGCATGTTTCATTGGAGATCGATGTCAACTTCCATTGCTTTCGAATTCTTATCTTGGGGAAGTGAGAAAATAATAATAATAATAATAAAGAAAATCTTTGGCAACGACTCATAAGGAGCCAAGTGTACTAGAGTGTGGGACTCGCATGTCAGTTAGAATATAGGATATTGGATTGAGACACATGAGTCCGGCCCATAAGTCAAGAACTAGCCTAAGCCCCTAATACTACTTGGATGATGTTGATCATTATTAATGCTGCATGCCCATAAGTCAGAAATGCTGTGATTTGGCGCGTACCAGAATGTGGGGCTTGCATGTCTGTGAGAATGGGATGGGTTGACACACATTTTATGTATCTTAAGCCAAGAAATAGCGTGAGCCTCACATACTACTTGGATGACAGCAATTATTGCCTTATCCGATAGATTGGTATTTGATAAATGTTGTGGTGTGGCGTGTACGAATGTTGGGTGGCTAGTGAAAAAGTTGCAACCCTCGCCTCCGGGAAGAAAGTGAAAAGGGAGGGATATTGGGTTCGCTTTAGCTATTAAAAATTCTATCTTAAATTCAAAAGTTTCATTTTATTATTATAATTTTTATAAATTCACATACAAAATATAATAAATAATTTAAATTTTTTTTAATTTTTTCAAATTTCAAAACAATAATTATATTAAAATATAATATTTTAATATTTTATTTTAAAATTCAAAATTTTTATCTTAAAATTCTCACTTACCAAACTGAACCTCAGGAGCCCATTCTCTGTCCTAAAAGGACACAAGGAAGGGGGATGGATTTGGCCTTTTAGAGAGAGAGGTAGGGAAGTTTCCTTAAGAAAGGTTTTAGATGTAACCCAACTTAGGATTGATTTAGGTGGTGTAGTATTTTGAGAATATTTTATTATTATTTATTATTTTAATATTATTACTTTTTATTTACTTTTTACTATTTTATATTACTAATCATTACTATTCAATATTTTTTCATTATTTACAAAATATCTAAAATTAACTCATGCCTAAACGCAACCTTAATATAGTCCCAATGAGAAGTTTAATTAGAAGATGACAACCTCTAGAGTTCGAGCCTCTAGTTTCTCTAATTTCCTACACCAACGGTCACTAAACATTCCATGCAATAGGCTGCACTGCAACTGGTCCAAACGTAGAAGCAGAGAGATAGGTAGGGAGTCGGGACGAGGTGTGGACGTAAATCGGGCTGCGTCACACCTAGCTAGCCCATTCATGCTTTATCTAGCATAAGTACGTACGTGCCTACAAGTTGCAAGTACGTACGTATAAATATATATATATATATATTAAAATTGCCACACGCCATTGTAATGCTACAATAAGTCTACAATAAACAGCCTTGAAATAGAATACAATTAGATATTTGCAGTGTACATACTTAAGTACTGTGCATTCCTTTCAAAGAGAGTTAGTGAATATGAGATATACATTAAAGTATTAAAATGTTTAATTGTAAATCTCACTTTTCTTTTTTTAAAAGAATATACGGTATCACACAATTTATAATTATATATAACAAACGTGCTAGCTAGAGCCTAGGATGGAAAGTTCGAGCAAGCACGGGGCTTCGCCCTTGGGCCTCTACTTTGTGAAACTTACTAGGTGTTATTATTATTAGGTGATAGGAGCACCGTTTCAAATATCGTACCGTACGGCCGGTACATACCGTACCGGTCACGGGTCCGGTACGGATATGATATATATTTCGTAGAGGCCGAAATACCGGCCGATATTTCGGCCTTCAGTTTTTTTTTTTTTTTTTTTCATTTCTTCACATTTTAAACTCATTTTTTGACTCCTAATTCAGACCAGACTATTTATAATTTATATATATATATGTATTCATGTATAATTTCTTTATATATAGACTATTATTTTAAAATATAATTTATATATATATATTTATATATATAATTTATTTATATATCGACTATCCCGAAACGGTACACGAAACGGTACCGGTACCGAAATATTTCATTCCAGTGCCTTGACCGGTACGCCATCCGGTACGGTATTCAAAACATTGGATAGGAGAGTAGAGAGATACCGTCCAAAACAGAAACCTTCATAAATGGGCCAATTGGGTTAATTTGGGCTACTTAGCAGATCCCCAGCCCGGCCTTTGTCTATGAGAAACCAAAGGTGTAAAAACAACAAACTACCTGTTACATATTCGGGGGATTTGCTTCTTACAAGTCGGTATATGAACATTATAATTATTATGAAATCACACGTACGTTACACGTTTAGAAATTAAAAATAAAAAAATCAAACACCAATAATTTTTCACGATGGTTGACGCGGAATACTTCCCGCATGATCAATAGTCATGTGTTGGATGTGTCAATAAAGGAGACTTGTAAATAAATATTTCCGAGATTCGTAGAATAGTCAATATTAATGTTTTTATATATATGTATTAGAAGAAAAATATGTGTTATCCTAGGATAAGATTAACTCAAATTTAAAATTAAGAATAAGACATCGTGACTTGTAGTTGTATGGCTCAGCTAAATGAAAGCAAAAAATAATAAAAGTTGCGTTGAGAACAACATAACACCTGAAAAAACAGGTAGAATGCATGCATGCATTCATGCCTTGTAAAAAGTAGGCAAATTTAATGGTTTTTTTATGTAATTAATATCATACCTTAGGAGCTAAGGAAACTTATAAAAACAAGACAAGCTACGCTTTACCTGTAGAGATCGATATAAATCCTAAAAGAAAAGGATATATATTATATATATATGGTATGATCTAGACTTTGGAGTCAATACCTTTCTCAAGTCTCCTTGATTTAACTTCATTGTTGTCGTTTTTTAATGTCATGATCTTATGTATCTTTTGTTTTTTTGTAACATGAGCGTGTTGATCACGGATTCGGCGAAGATAATGTTTTTAGGAAGTTTCTTGCGCATTAGATGCATAACAAGGACGGCTATAGCTCGTGGTCGCATGCAACATATAATTAATTAGAGTTGATAATATTAATTGGCATGCATGCAGCAGATATATTGAGTACTAATTCCCAATTAATTCATCTTAATTTTTATTATCATTTAATAAATTAAGCACGCACGCGTGCATGGGATTACATGTTCTTTATAAGTTACCATTAATAATAAATTACGGTAGGTCATTTTCTTGACACTATTTTCCAGTACTCGTCTCTTTTAGTTTTGTTTTGCCTGCATGCGCGCAGTTTCTGAAGCAAGCTCAAAAGTCTCGGAAAATGGAGGGTAGAGAGTACTTCAAGTCGATCAGATTGCTAAGATATTAGAAGCGGTCCTCGGCCATTAATATTTTTTTGGCCTTTCTGTTGAGCAATTCAGCGGTTGCAGTTGATTCAAATAACCAAATCCTTGCTGCATTGACTACGTCGAGCTCCATTAGTATGTCATGGACCGTGCTGATAAGAGGATTAATTATGAATAAGGGAAACGTTTCCCCCCACATAAGGTGGTCACCAATTGTCACCGATTGAGTTTTTTTATTTTTTATTTATTTTTTACTTAATAGTTAAGTAAATATTTTTTAATGAATTTGTGATTTTTATTTTTTTAAAAAAAATTATTTTATAATGAGTTTAAAAAAATGATTAAAAAAGTCAAAAATTTTTTTTGCCTATAATTAGGTGAAAGATAAGAAATCATTTTTAAATAATTTAATAATGATAAAGAAGATATGAATGTAATAATGGATTCTTGTTTACCGATAATCATGTATAAATTAAGAGGAGAACCTGTTTCCTTTCTTTAATGTTGTGTCTGAAAATATGCTGGAAGTTGACGAAGTATAACCAAGAATTCACTGAAAATTCATTAAAAAAAATAAATAAAAACTAAAGAATGTCAATAGATTAGTTGGCAAAACCATAAGTGCATGTGATGCAAGGGGATTGGTCCAACAGGTTCCTAATCCCATTTTTATGGTACAACTGATCATTTTGGCTACCAACTTTTAGCCCAAGTTACATGACTTGTTCATAGGAATTTACAATAATTCGATTTTCAATAATAATTACTTTTAATTTATTCACTCACCATTAACAAAACGAGCATAAATCACCCTTGATTAGAGATTAATTGTCAACATAAAGCGCATATATATATATATATATATATATACACTTTTCGTCTCACCTATGCATAGGAGTTATGTGATTAATAAGAAATATATTTTTTTAAAAAACATCAAATTTATTTTTAAGACTTTTTTTTAACACAAACACATTATAAGTATAAAAGTCTCAGAGCATTGGCAATAACCTAGCCATTGCCAAGTCTATAATTTAGCTAGAATGTTAACTTTTAGCTAAAACATGGACTTTTAGATAGATTAGCCCATATTGGACTAACTATCTTAAAGTCTAAATAATAATAAAATATTATATATTTTAATAATATTTGAAATTTTATTTTTAATATTTTACAAATACACTTCACATATTAGTTAATAACTTTATTAAATAAATTATTATTTAACTACAAATTTTTATTTTTCAACTATTTTTTCCCTCGATGTTATGTTGTAAAAAATAGTTAAAAAATAAAAATTTGTAGTTAAATAATAAATATATCCCTGCTATGTTAGAAAATTATAAAAAAAAAAATTACAAAGATATCTAAAAAATAGTACAAATAGTTAGAAATCTCAAACCCATAGAAAACCCATTCCCATACCAACTTGATGTAAAGACCAAGATAGCTTCTCCTAGATCAAAACCAGCTGAAACAAAGGCATCTTTACTTGAAGAGAATATAAAATAAAACTAAAGTCATCTTTAAAACGTGAAATGTGAGATGAAAGCAAACCAGAATATTAAAACACAAGTAGAATTCACAGCATCCACCATGCAATGCAAAAGCTTCCTAAAGGAAAACAGTTGAAGATATGTAATTTTAGAATAAAATAATGTTTTGATGTTAAATAGGATCTCGCCATATATGAAGGAATTGATTGACTTGCTGTAGCATAAAGCTTCAACTATTCTATTTTAACCAATCCAATGGGGCAGGTTTAATGATTACAAAGTTGATATTTTGGCTTTTGAAGAGTTTTAGCGAAACCGATGCAGATGTTCTTAGTAATTAGTATATCAGTTCACATAAAAATATAATAGTACTTTAATTTTCTTTTATGAATATAATAGGTTTTGCGGTAAGTGGTATGTTATACACTTAATTTGTATATATGATAACTCTATTTAAAATTTTAATACTTTTAAGATGTATTTTTATGATATTTTGAAAAAATTGAAGAAATAATTTTATAAAAAGATTATAAATTCTATGAAAATCAATTTGATTTTTATTACAAAATTCACGTAAAAGAAAATAATTTTGGACAACTTGTTCTCAAATATTACACATTGTAATAGGGCAAAGCTGGATGCACGGACAAGACTCGGTCAATGCGTTTATTCGTTCGGAAATTGGTGCCAATCTGAATCAATGTGGAATCACAGGTGGAGAAACGAGAAGGAAATTTTCAAAATGATAGGGGACAGAAAGTGGTCATTCCACTTTGATCTATTCTCTACTTTGTTTCTCTATAATAAAAAATATATTTTAATTACAAAAATTTTAAAAAAAATAAATTTATAAATTAACGTAATTTGATTTAAATTAATTTATAAATTTATTTTTATATAATTTATTTATATCTTTAATAGTTATTTTTCATTAATTAAGAAATTGGTTATTAATAAATGTGTATATATTTTTAATATTTAAAGCTGATTAAAAATTAATTTAAAAAAAATATATAATTGCAGTGATCGATACAACGGGACAAATTTTCGATCCTTACCGAGAAAGGAAGCTTCCAGTACGGCAGGTATTGATCACCCAACGGCTAAACAAACCATGAAAAAATATGAGTGAACGCACTTTGCATTTGAAAATTTGGAATTTTTTTAATTATTTTTATATGGTAAATTAATTTATAAATTAATGTGATTTGATATATTTTATTAAATTATAAAATTATTGTTATTATAAAAAAAATTTAATATATCATATAAAAACATATTTTATAGGTTTATTTTATAAAATTTAACAATTATTTTATTTAATGGTAGAAAGTTGGAGTCAAGTATGTAGAGTGCTAACGGCTAGTCCAAATTAACGTCTAGAATCTGCCCTCAACCAACTTCGCTGAATTCTCGCTGCTTGCGCTGAACTGCACGGTAGCTGATATTTTATTAATTGTTTTACGTCTATGTGAATCTGCGAGGCTTTTATTGCCTGCACGGAAAGGTAATAAAATAAAATAAAAAATCCTTTTTATATAAGAGATTTTATGAAATTAAATTTTATAGATTTACATTTGTAGTGTAAATTAAATATAATTTATCATATCACATGAATAATGGTGCATAGAGTAGAGGTTGTAAAAATTTAGAATCTTAGATTAGTATTTTTGGTTAGGTTAAATACAATAGAAATGCTTTGGGTCCCGAATTCAGGATCCCATAAGTCTACCGATTTTTTTTTAATTAGTGATTAAGTAAATTTTTTAAAATGATGTTGTGAATTTTTTTAAAAAAATATTTAAGAATATAAAAAAAATAAATGAAAAAAAGAAGTCACATTCGGTAACAATTCGGGAGAATTGTTTGAGTGACTCTAGTAGTACTCTAAATACAAATTAGTTTCATGTAAAGCTTTGCTCCCCGAGGAATTCCTTCCGGAACCTGTTGAATAATTTGTATGAATTTTGTCATTTCAGCAATTCAGATTAAATAACGAGCTAAGAATCCCCTTCCTTTTGCCATTGGACTTCCTAATCCAATTCGTGGTAACACTCATAGTGATTAACTTTACATTTGCTGCTTGCATTTTTGAAAATAAGACCACTCATTTTTATTTATTGGCTTCCAACCGCTTTGTCTCTCACAAGATTGTTGTGTTTGGCTACAAGAAATTCTCATCTCAAATATAAAATTTTCATCTTATCATTATAACTTTTCTAAATCTCTATATAAAATATAATAAGTTATTCAACTTTTTCTTAACTTTTTCAAATCTTAAAATAATAATAATATTAAAATATAATATTATAATATTTTATTTTAAAATTTAAAATTTTCATCTAAAAATTTTCAGACCAAGCAAAACGAAATCTTGACTAGGTTTGTTTTGAAGAGTGTCTATGGCCAGTAGACCTCAAAGGCTCCATAAAATAGGTTAAAGTAGTGGTATTTATTCAAGTCGGTTTTTTCTTGGCTTACCTCGGAACTCGGATAACGGGTTTTTCAAGAGCGATTATTGGCCATAATTTTATCTAAAGTAATAACTGAAGTACCCATCTGCCCATATCTGAGAGCATGTACGGACACATGAGATACGTATTGAGTTTAACACCTGGTATCTACCAATCGAAATTACTTTTTTTTTAAAAATAAGTTATGTCCAACTTGAGTACTCAGATTTTCAAATTTCAGATTCTTCTATGTACTAGCCAGGGTTAACTCAAGCAAGTATTCAAACCACATTACAAATTCGAGTATAGGTATAACTAGGTACCTGAATCTGTACTCAGTAAACACTCTTAATTTTAAGGTAAATAGTTGTTCCTAAAAGGACACCATCCACTAAAATAATGCCCATGTCACGCGATGCTTTAGGGATTGCCACCACCTCTCACATATTGTTTCTCAAATGTCTAACAAACCATTATTCCTCTAGTAATAATAACTTCTTTATAGAAAGAGCCATTTTACTTAAAGGACGTGTCCCGAAGTTAAATCTTGATGAGTGGAGCAACGGAAGCAAAGCTAGCTAGGTGACGTAATGTACTAATTTGCCTGACTTCAAGTCATTCTCATGCTTTTGATCATGGGCATCATATGTTGAGTGCATGCATCATGTGTTCCATTGTCTCATTCAATTATAGGCACTGCTGAATTAAAGGCCTTAAGACATGTTATTGTCACCGACCGACTACACATCGACGTGAATCCACTGCGCGCAATCCCAAAACGTTTTGATCGATAATTGTCATGAATAATGGTTTTTAATGTCAAAACGACGGTTCAATTCTATAATTTTATCGTTGTCAAAGTATTACGCACATGAAAATAAAAGGATTTATAGGAATAGAAAAAGCTTACCTTTCTTATATGCAAATTGAGTCAAATCTCACCTACTTAAAATTAGTGTGCCAAAGAAATTTCATGAAAAGAAAATCACATATTGATATATTTTGATATAAAATATTAGATCGTAAAATTATTTTTATTATAAAGTAGATTTAACATATTATATTTATAAATTTATTTTTATAAGATCTCTTTCTAGCGATAGCAATTCTCATATTTAAATGCATGTTAGGGATTGCAGTGAGAAATATAGTTTATAACTTTAGGATTTATAACTTATAACTTAATTAATAAGTTTTATTATTAAAAAGTTATTTACTGTTTGGTAACTATATGTTTAAAACACAATCAAAAATATTACGTTTGTTTGAAAATAAATTTAAAAAAATTCTTTCTGATGTAGAAATTACAATTATTTGAATTGTTAAAAATTATGATCATATTCTTAAAAGTTTGAAAGTTGTAATTATTTAAAAATTGTATAAGTATTTCGTCAACTAACAATTTTTTTAAAATTTGAATTACATTTCGCATTCTTCAAAAAAGCACGTTTGAGGAAAAACATCAAAATGATGATTTTTCTGAAATGTACTTTTTAACTTATTTGAAATTAAAAGTATACATTTTAATATGTAACATCCAAACGACTTAAATTTTTTTATTAAAGATCTTTTAAAACTATTTATATATTTTTTTAAGACTCCTACCTCAACCCAAAACAAACCCTAAATGGTGGTTAAGCAAAAGCTTAAGCTTAAGCTTCTTTAACATACTCAACAATTAAAGTCTAGGGTATGGCGTGGGGAGGCTTTATCTTCCCATTTGCTGGAATGTAAATATGGCCTTTTTTGTTGTGGATTTGTTCTCTACATATGAATTTTATTGTATTAAATATGTGGAGACTAGCTGGATATGCTCCAACATGTGCAATTAATACAATGAATGCTTATAAGATACAAAATTATGTTAATCAGGTGATATTGATAATTTATAAGAATTCAACAAACTAAATAAATTCAAGCAGATTGATATATTTAATATTAGTCAATCATGAACCATTTATTCAACAAGATGTGTACGTGACACACGATCGATTATTTAAAGATTTTTGTCCGGTTTAAATGTTTGATCCATGTGATTAAATATATTGAATTATAATTTAGTAGATTTAATAGTTCCTAACCCCCTAAAAATATGTAATTTATCCTTTTGATTTTTTTTTTCAATAAACTTTAGAGGAATGCATTATTGTCCCAAAAATGCTTTTTAAAAAATGGGTTTTGACTAATATATATATATATATATATAATAAGAATAATTTAGGACCCATCAAATATAAAAAACTACCATATTTACTTAGGTAAATTTAAATTACAAGCTATTTTGTACAGTAAATGTTAGATAAAGTCTTAGTCTATGTGAATTTTACGCATTTTTTGAAATAAAATAGAGTTCAACGTTAAAAAAGTAGCCTATAAATAAAATTTTTCTTAAAAAAATTAATTTCATCGCATGGGTTTTGAATTTTTCTATTTAAAAAAAAGAAAAATTTAATTACAAGAACGATTGTGTATTAATATGTGCACCAATCTAATATAATTGGTCAAAAAATAAATTTTATTGAAAACAATGCTAATTAAAATTTTGAATATGAATGAATCAGTATTAGTACGCGACTTTACTTATACGTAACAAAATTCTTAAAAAAAATGTGTAGAATTTATAAATTCTAAAACTGCAAATCTCTTTAATTCTTTTAATTTATTTAAAAAGTTAATTAAAATAGAAAATTGATAGATATAATAATATAAAAAATTAAGAGTCCTCCTGCCATAATTTCTCACTCATAAAATTTAATGACTAATGATATTTGTAATTATAGAATATGTAAAGATCATATATTTTTATTAAAAAATTAAATAAATATAAGATTTATATTAAAAAAATAATATTATATATAATTTTAAGATACTTAAGTTTTACGTGCTCGGTTTAAAAAAAGAAAGAAAAAGAAATTACTATTAAAACCAGATTTCTTTTATATATATATATTATATTTTTTTATTTTTTTTAAAAAAAACACAAAATTTACTCACAGTAAATATTATTTCTCTGTTTAATATTACTCAAATCCGACAGACATGACTGGTTTGTGGAAGCCAGGCTGGTGGAGTGAAAGAGAGCAGGGTGTACAGACTGCTCTACTGCATCCGCAGGAGCACCGTACGCCCTGCCTGCACCTAACCTCCCTGACAACATCACCACCCTGCCTAAAAATCTATTCCACTCGGCAACAATCTATTGGTTTGAATAGTCAATCTGGTCCACCTATCTTCTGTGAACTGGGCACTTGCTGCCTCTCTCCTGTGTTCTGCTGAACTCCACTGGATTTTTCCTCTCTTCAGGCTTTTTATTTTATTTTACTTTTATAAAATGACAAAAAATGGACTAAAATGTGAATTCAGAAATATTAGGACCCACGCCTGTGTCTTTTAATTATATTATTTAATTATAGCTTAATTTAGTTGCCTTGATTCCCTTACATGTTGACGTTGGGTGACGAAAAATAAAAATAAAAATAAAAATAAAAAGAGCTTTATTAAAATAAAAATAATAATAAAGGGAGGACAAGCCGTGCTGTACCAGTTTAGGTTTGGTCGATGTTTTTTTACGCATCTGATCTTGTTGTTTAAAATTACTATCTTATTTATTTTTATAAAATTTTTCATCTCATTTAATCATTACAAATTTTTTAAATTTTTATATAAAATAAAATAAATAATTCAACTTTTTCAAATTTTAATATAAAAATAATGTTAAAACAATATATTTTAATAATATTTTATTCAATAAAATTAATTTGTTCGTTTTAAAATCAAATAGCTGAAATTTCAGAACTTACGAAAGTTTGAATAACGAGTTGAGATGTGATGAAAGTTGAAAATTGAATAAAATATTGTTAAAATATTATTTTTATTTTAAGATTTGAAAAGTTGAATTATTTATTATATTTTATGTAGAAGTTTAAAAAAATTATAATGAGTAAATGATATGAGATTAGTTGAGATACTTTCTCCGTCCAAACAAAGTCTTAATGTTAATTACTTTTATCAACCCAATATTTAGTGTTTTAGTGTCTATTATAGTTCGCATTCAAGGTTATAAAAAGAAATGTAAAAGATTTGCCCAGTGTGAGCGTAATTCTTTAAAAAAGAAATGATATTTACATTCTTAATTATATATAAGTTATGTGCATTTCTTCTAAACAGAATAATTAAATATTGAGCTCAAATTAAAAAAAAAAAGAATTATTTTTTTAATAATAAACTTTATTTTTTCTTAAAAACTACACAAAATTTATACGCTAACTTAAAAATGTATCTAGCATTACTTAATTTAAAAAATAATAATAATTTCATAAAAGATAAATTGTACAGCTAAATTGGACACATAAAAATGTTGTAAAGCACATGGTAATTAATCTCTCTTGCATTTTGTAAACCACACATAAATGCAAATCAACTAAAAAAAACTTCAGTTGTTTTTATAAAAGGCAAGTGGATCATGTGTTGGTTTACTTATGTAAAGGGTTTCTCTCAAAAGGTTTTAAAAATTATTTATTTATTTATTATTATTTTTATTTATTATTATTTTGCGTATAAAAGGTAAAAGCTAATAGCTCAATTTTGACCGATCAGATTAGTTGCTACATATATTAATCTCTACACATTTTCACAATATTCAATAAAATTAATAGCACCAATATCACAATCACACACCCACTACAAAATCAAAAGTCATAAGCACACTCCTCGTTTTAGTCTATATGTCTTTTTTCCACATTAGAATTAAAATCAAAATAACTTCTCAAGAGATGTGTGTTCATTATTTATCATTCCATGTTTTTAAGGCTCAACATGCTTTTGAATCATAATTACAAATTTATTATAATTTTCTCTAAGAGTTTCATTTTTTGCCATTATTAATGCTATATGAGAAGTGGTACTGTCACAAAGAGATCCAATAAAAATAATTTTACAAATTGATGTGGTTTATGTAATCTGTTAGATCTACTTTATAATAAAATTAACTTTAAAATCAAACGAATCACACCAGTTTGTGAGATTAATTTTGTATAATCTCTTTGTGATTAAAGTATTTCTCATACTATATATATATATAATATAATATAAAATAAAGTGAGATGGTGGAGTTTATTTTGGGTAAAGAGTTTTTTAGAGTGGATAAATTAGATTCTTGGGTTAAGATTGTTTTGGATAATTTGTACAACTTATAAGTTAATAAATTTCACCTTATAATTGATATATCAATCTTTTTGGGTACAATAATAAAGAAAACTCACTAATCATAAAATAGATATCCAATGTTTTTTCCCTAATTTCAGTGGATAATATCATATTCCATTAACAAAATCAAGTGGGGATAGAGATTTGGGTCAGATTATATGTAGCATTCGATCTATTTTGTAATAAAATAAATTGATAATTTAATGCATAATTTTAAACTACGTTAATTTATAAACTTATTTTTATAAAATTTTTTTATAATTAAAATATTTTCTGTAACCGTCGTGCACTTTGAGATGGTTTGAGGATTGCCTACCTACGCAACAGTCCAAGTTTGGCCTTAACAACATTCTCATTAGTTTGACTAAATTTTATATAATTTGGCTCAAAAATACTTCACATAGGATTGAGTAAATCTAAAATAATTTAGACTTTTGTTATAGTGGTTGGCTAAAGATGAAAGATTACTATTCATTCATCAAATATTAAAATATTAATTTCTTATTCCAAATAAATAAATTAAATAAATTAGAATATAATTAACATTTAATATTTAGAATATAATTATTATTAACATTTAACAATATTTTTTTTAATATTAATTTAATTACAATTAACATTTAATAAGAATGCTCTAATCGGCACGCATGTGTGATTGCGTCACTTCATGGCCAAATTTAGGGTGGTGCATCGCGCGCCGCCGCTAGCCACTCATATATATATATATATTTTTTTTTTTTATAACTACTTTTTCTTCCTGTTTTAACATTTTTATTTTTTATTTTGAAAGGACTTCTTTAAAAGATTTGTCTTGGGATGGCATATGCTAGATGACATTTCTAAAGAATAGTTATAAACTATTTAGTATGTACAAACCTTTATTAAAAAATTTGAATAAAAACTTACATAATACTTAACTATTTGGTAAAGAATAATTCTATTTATTATCTTCACACATCACACAGTATATATATTTTATTTGATTTTTTTAACAAATATAGAATATATGGATGATAAGTAGAACAATTCAATTAATTTAACAAGAATAAAATAAAATTAAAATTGAAAAAAATAATAAAAATAAATTTAAAATATGTAAAATATATTATGTAAGATGATGAGTAGCATCCATCACACACACACACACACATATATATATTATACGAAAAATTCTACTCATCATCTGCATATTTCACACTCCACATACAATACTTATTTTTATTTTATTTTTTGTTTTATTCTTCCTAAATTAATTGAATTCTAATATTCATCTTCTATATATTACATATTTAATAAAATAAAAAATAAAAATAAGTATAATGTGTAAAATAATGAGTAAAGCTCGTAGGAGAAATATTAGAATGGAGTTTTACACCACAAACATCTACTTCATAAAAGGGTGACTTGTTACTTTTATTATTTTATTTAAATGTATATATATACTTAAATATTAAAATTTAAGAGTAAAAATAAAAAATTACATATGAATTAGAGAGAGTTGTATATTATAAGACTTCTACTTACCATCTTTTTTATATTTATAAGAGTTGTCCTTGAATATTTATCTATTTTAATTTTGTGTAGGACCGTAGATTTCTATGGTGGAAAAGGCAAGGCAAAGCTGGAAAAGAAATGCTCGTTCTCTCTCCATCTAGCTCTCTGCGCTTCTCTCTCTACTTGTACTGAAGCCTTCTGTCATCCATCTTTTGGGAAGGTGAGAGATGGTGTGAGGGAGGAAGAAGAGGAGGGGATTAAAGAGTTCTGGCGGTGCATTGTAGTAGTGGGCAATTATCCTGCGCTCTGGTTCGGTTCATGGAGGATTTTTCTTCTCCACCTCTGCTTTATCTCTCCTCCGTGGTGGTCGCTTCGTTCCCACGGCAACCGTATTTCGATTGATAGAAAAAGGAGCAAACTTCGAATCAAGAGCTTTTCCATTCTCGCTCTACGTATTTATTAATCATCTTTCTTGGACAAAACTCTGGCGGACCTTAAAGGAACCTTAGTGTTCCTCTCTTCGATTCTAGCTGATCGGTTCGATTTCAAGTCCAAGAAGAAGAAGAAACGTAGAGCGTTTTACAACGTGAAGATGCTCTGGATTATGAGGTTCTCTGGCTTCTTCTCCGCCGCAATGGTCATGATCGTCCTCTCTCCTTCCCTGCAGTCATTCCCTCCGGCCGAAGCCATCCGGTCCTCTCACCTAGACAACTACCTGCGTCTACCCGTTCAAGTGTCCCCTTCCGATTACCTCGTCCACTGTTCGTTCCGAAAAGCCCCAGCTTTTCGCAATGCCGATGAATGCGGTTCTGTCATATCGCTTATATCGGGCGAAACCAGCGTCTGCGATCCTAATTTGGTACACGTGGCGATTACGCTCGACATCGAGTACCTCCGGGGCTCAATCGCCGCCGTCCATTCGATTCTGCAGCACTCTCAGTGCCCGGAGAGTATCTTCTTCCACTTCCTGGTCTCGGAGACGAATCTGGAAACCTTAGTGAGGTCCACTTTCCCTCAGTTGAAGTTCAAGGTGTACTACTTCGATCCGGAGGTCGTTCGGGGCCTGATTTCGACCTCGGTGAGGCAAGCGCTCGAGCAGCCGCTGAATTACGCGAGGAATTACTTGGCTGATCTTCTCGAGCCCTGCGTGCGTAGAGTGATATACTTGGATTCTGACCTAGTCGTGGTCGACGACATCTCCAAGCTGTGGACTACGAACTTGGGTTCTAAAACCATCGGAGCCCCGGAGTACTGCCACGCCAACTTCACCAAGTACTTCACGGCAGGATTCTGGTTGGACCAGCGGTTTACCGGCGTTTTCGAGGGCCGGAAGCCGTGCTACTTCAACTCCGGGGTGATGGTAATAGATCTGGCCAAGTGGAGACGGGTCGGGTACACGGGGCGGATCGAGAGATGGATGGAAATCCAGAAGAGCCACCGGATTTACGAGCTCGGGTCCCTACCGCCGTTCCTGCTGGTATTCGCGGGACACGTGGCGCCCATAGAGCACCGGTGGAACCAGCACGGTTTAGGCGGCGACAACATCAGGGGCAGCTGTCGTGACCTCCATCCCGGTCCGGTTAGCTTACTGCATTGGTCCGGTAGCGGCAAGCCATGGCTCAGGCTGGACTCCAAGCGACCGTGCCCACTCGACGCTCTTTGGGCGCCCTACGACTTGTACGGACTGTCCCACTGAAAATTTACCATCCTCCGTGACATTGGCGGGGTGGATGCTCGCCGGTAAATTCCCTCCCGGACTTTTTTTTGTTTAATTTTCTCCTCACTATACTGTGTTCTCCTTCTTTACGTTCCTTATTTTGATTTTTCTTTCATTTTCATTAGTAAATTATTTTTCAGGGATTTGTATTCTATTCTATTCTATTACTCCTGAAAATAAGATAGAAAAAAACAGGTTATTCAATTTGTTATTGCATAATGTCCGGACTCTATTTAGTGTGTGTGTGTGTGTGTTTAGATTTGTAGCATTCTCTGCTTATAGTTCTCTTTAGGAATTGCTCTTGAATTTCGGGATGGCATTCATCGAATGTACTTAAACACTACGGTGGCCAAATATTTAGTGTGTGCGCGCTTAAACGCTTTAATTTTGTTTGGCAAGGAAGGAAATGTTGAAGAGAGAAAAGAAAGAGAATCAATCTAAGAAATGTCGGTGGAGAGAGAGAAGGGGGGATGTACGTTCGATGATTTTGTTTGAAGTTGTCCATTTCCGTAACAACGTGGATGTCTATGGGGTGTGCTGTTGGGTGGCGGCATGAGGATGCTGAATTGAGGCGATTGAAAGAATCTAACTTAAAAAAAGGCTTTAAAATGTTCGCTTCGGGTGGAATACTTGGGAGTTGAGAGCTACTCTCCTAGACCCGGCTATGTCCCTTTGCCCACTTTGCCGGCAATCCCTTATTGATTGATTCTCTCTCACCTTTTTTTTTGGTTCTTTCTTTTTTTCTTGGTAGTTTTTGGTATCTATATCTATCTTATTAATTCGATTTTTCTAGAGCATAAAATGATTGATAATACTAATAAGATTAGCAAATAATGGTTGGATTTGGGACCCAGATCACATTGTTGCGTAGGAAGTGTCCAGACTAGAAGGAAATGGATTCCTTTTGCCCTGGCAGCACACGTGGACTGTGAACTGGGAGTCTGGCATAATCAGGGTTTAACATGTGGTCAGTATGCTCAATCATTAGATCGCTAAAATATGTTTTGTTGGGCTTTGTTTGCCTTTTCCCAAGTTTAGTGTTATGTGGGTAACTTATTCTTTTTTTATTTGTGTTTTGGATTTAAATAAGAAAAATGATTGGGACTTGGCAACAGTCTCTGAAAAATATCAGTGTGACTTCGACAGCAAAGCTGTCGACAATAATTATATTATTATTATTATGTTAAATAATCTCCTCATGCAATCTTTTGTTGCTGTTTTAAATCATTCTGGGTTTGGGTAGATGGTTGTAGAAGCGAGAGGTGGGCAATTGATTGGTGCATGCGAGCGCGAGGCCGACCGACATACAGTCAGAGCAACCACTTTGCTTACATAGTTACAAACACCAGATTAATGGGTTTGTGCATTGAACGATTAGCTTTATGCATGAGAGATAGATAGAGAGAGAAAAAGGAGAGAGAGATCCTTTTCTTTCTCTCCGCCTCAATTATGTATGTATAATTCTATTTTTGGGTAGGAGAGAGAGTAGGTTATTCACGTGGATGGAATTGACTCGTACGTACGTGCCTCAGTATATATTGTTTGAAGAACTCTATCTGCATGGTAACAAGATGAAAGGTAAATGAAAGAACTCAATGCATAAAAGGCCAACAAGCTTTAAAGGTATTGAGAGCTACAGGTTAGCGTAACCCCTCCGCCCTTTTCATCGGTTGGTCCACACTGATTAGCATACATGTTCTCCAATTATTCTATCTATGCGTGCAATTTATTGCCTATATGTGTGTGTGTGTGTGTGTGTGTGTGTGTGTGTGTGTGTGGCACGTTATATGCTATTAAAGAGCTTTTGTTATGACTTCTCTTTCAACTAGCATCCAATCTCTGATCTTGAATCATGATTAGTTAACCCAAGAAAAGTAGAAGACAAATCAAGGTGGGCTCTTTGTAGAGATGCTGATATCCCATCCCCCATTCAAGCTTTTTATGGGTCTAAAAACATCTACTAGTCGTTGTAGTATGTAAAGAAAGTAACAAAAGAAAGAAAAACAAGGCAAGCAACACTCACACGTAGGCCGAAAGGCTGATATCAGGCCATGGGGAAACCTCCAAAGCTAGAAACAGCCATTTAATTAAAATCTTGGGTTGAGGGACCATTAGCAGTCTTTTGGCCCACCACCATTAATCGTTTCCCAAAATACAAGTATCCCTTTTGAACTTACTAGGGAGTCCTAGTCCAACATATACAAGGTTATCAAACCTCTAAATCATCTTTTGGCGTGGGACTGGGACGTACTTTGTTGTACCTAAAAAACTCATTTGACTTGGACCAGATATACCTGAAAAAATACCTAATAGATTCTGAAAATACATCATCCTGACGGTTCTAAGGGCGTAATAATGGAACTACCCTGGTATAAATTACAGCAAGTAATTTAGTGGCTCAGTTTTTTGTCATTGGCTTTGAATGGATGGTATGGAACAGCTCAAGTTTGAAGGGAATATTGCCCCCTCCCCCACCTTCTTGGGTCGGGCCTCATATCAAGTCCGGCTCACCATCATGGGGGAGGTCTAGGCCAAAACAATCGTCTGGTCTCCTGCCTGAATGATACACAAAAGGCCACATCACATTAAATACGCCAACATAGGGCGCAAATATGAAATCCCAGTAAAAGATCTTGTTACTGACAAAAAATTGCCACATTGAATTGGTAGCGTGACAATTTGAGCTGACAAGACCCCAGCGTGAGGGGTATAAGTAGCATAAAGCTGTTAAGTGAAAAATATTAATCACAATCATCAGACTCTTCTTAGCTCTTTCTCTCTTGGCTACACACTCGACCACCCTCTTTCTTTTGCAAGTTCTTGGCAGAGTTCGGAGCTGGTGGCTACAAAACAAAACACATCTTAATAAAAGTAATTGAGGATGGTTTGAAAAACTTTATATACATATCCCTTAAATTGTAGATTCATCCCAAAGAAGTATTCACCGAAAAATTTCTCAATTTTTGGGTTCTAATATGAAATTATTGAGAATTGTCCAGATTTACAATATATAAAATTCATAGACTTTGTTGTATCCAAGAGATGATTTACCAGAAAGATGGTAGGAAACTTTGAATGAGCGAGGGCAAATATCATGTTAAAAGAAGCGATTCAATGCCCTCAAGTTTTGTTCTTGCTATCACACGAGTTTTCTAAACCTTAATTAGGATGCACAGGATGGCTATGAAGCTAGAGGCGGCATTTGGCTACAGTAGAGTACTACAGGAGTACTCTTCGACTGTGACAGCTCCGGAGTACCAATTCAATGAAAGGTAGCTAGCTGACTTAAAATACTAAAGAGTTGAGATATTAGGTGCAACTTTACGAGCCCTCAATTTTTGTTTTTGGTCAGCCCTTAGTTCTTAATTTCATTCTACTAGCCAAAGCAAGGAAATTGGTATAAGATAGATACCTTCAAAGTTTTTTTTTTTATTTTTTTTATTTTTGATAAGAAATGGCTTTTTATCTATATTGCATCAAGGATTTCAAGAAACCTTATCCACCCAAATAACATGGGCAATAGATTCCAGTACTGACTCCCCCCATACAACCAAGTCATCCACATTCCAAGCCATTCTAGCTAGCTTATGAGAAACAATATTGCCTAGACGACTCACATGTTTACATAGACAAACATCAAAGTGAGACATCAATCTTTTGACTTCTGAGACCAAATTTACTAGGTGTGATTCATTCTGCTCTGACTCTTGTTGCAGGTTATCCACTAGTAACTTGCAATCTGACTCCACCATCAGCTTAGATATACCTGATTGAAGACATAACTGAAGGCCCCTTAAAGCTGCCACAAGTTCAATAGTTTTGTCTGGTTTATACTTTTCTGTTGGGAACAAGAAACATAACAAGACTGAACTGAGAAGCCATGATCCACAACTTGTTTTATAGGCAGAATAACAACCTCGTGGATCTTTCTATTTCTCCTGTACCAAAAACTCTATGCTATCAGACAGAATTTCTACAGCTCCTCTGTAGTACCATTCTTGTGCACATGATGAATTAAGCCAATGAAATTGAGAGGTTTTGGGATATCAAACATATTAGGAAACTGGCCTTTCCAGAATTCTATTAGCTTGGGATAGAAAACAATAGCATGCCCCAAATCTTCATCCTGCTTAGCACATATAGAGCATTTGGGGTCTATATCAACATGTCTCTTAATTAGATTCAACTCAGTTGGTAAGCGGTCTTTGCATTATTTCCACGCAAAAATCCTTATTTTCAAAGGCAACTTCATCTTCCATATTGCTCTCCATAGACTATTCAAATTACTGCTATTTGAACACTGCCCTTCTGCATCATAAATGCCTTTTTGTAGCAGCTTTTAAGCACTACGAACACTAAACTCACCACTTCTCTCTTCAGTCCACATCCATTTGTCTTCATACCCCTCTGGACAGATTACTATTTTTAGTATCTTCTCTGCTATGATTGGATTGAAGAGAGCTCAAACTTTTGAAGCATTCCACCATCTGGTCTCCCCACTGATAAGGGAGTCCACTATTTCAGTAATGCTTTCCTGCACCTCTACTCCTGTGTATTCTTGCATCAAGTTTTTGTAGCCTGGAATCCAAGGATCTTGTCAAATCCTAATAGTCTTCCCATCCCCTACCCTCATTTGACATCCCTGCATTAAAATGGCTCTTGTTTCCCAAATTCCCCGCCATGCATATGATGGGTTATGACCAAGCTTTGAATCCAAAAACTCCATTCTTGGGAAGTATCTTGCTTTGAACACTTGGTACATCAAAGAACCTGAATGAGTAACAAGCCTCCAGCCTTGTTTTGCAAGAAGGGCTGTGTTAAACAGTTTTAGGTCTTTAAAACCTAGCCCCCCTTGAAATTTTGATTTACACATATTCTTCCAACTCACACAGTGGATTTTTTTGTTCTTTTCAGTTCTACCCCACCAGAATCTAGCCATCAAGCTTTCAAGCTCTTTAAAGAGGCAATCTGGTAATTTGAAACAACTTATAGCATAAATGGGTATAGCCAATGCTACTGCCTTCAGTAAGATTTCCTTGCCTCCTTGAGATAATTGATTCTCCTTTCAACATTGCAATTTCTTCCATACTCTTGACTTAATTTCAGAGAAAGCATTAGACTTCTTCCTACCTATCATTGGAGGCAACCCCAAGTATTTTTCATACTGCTATATAGCACTGCCACCCCACATATTTCTAATGTCCTCTTGCATAGGAACACTTACTTGCTACTGAACACCATACTTGTCTTGTCCATATTTAGTTTCTGCCCAGATGCCAGTTCATACCTTTTTAAGACTCTTTGCAGTTCAAGGTTGGTTTGGACATCAGCTTTACAGAAGATGACACTATCATCAGCAAAAAGTAAGTGGTTTATAGCTGGAGCCCCTCTGCAGATTCGAATTCCATGTATCATAGAGTTCATGGCTGCTTGCTTCAACAAACAAACTAGTCCCTCAGTACATAAGAGAAATAGGTAAGGGGATAAGGGATCCCCTTGTCTCAATCCACGAGTTGGTTTAATGCACCCTTTTGGAACACCATTCAGCATAACTGAGAAAAAGACTGAGGAAACACAGTTCATTACTAAATTGATCCACTTAGCTTCAAACCCCATATGAAACATGATTCTTTCCAAGAAATCCCACTCAACTCGGTCATAAGCTTTACTCATGTCCAGTTTGATAGACATATAGCCCTTCTTTCCCCCTTTTTTGTGTCTTAGAAAATGAATAATCTCATAAGCCACTAACACATTATCTGTAATTAATCTTCCTGGCACAAAAGCTAAATGTGAAGCAGATACTATCAGAGGCAGAAAAGCTTTCAATCTATTAGCTATGACTTTAGAAATAAGTTTGTAAAGAACATTACACAAGCTAATGGGTCGAAAATCAGCTACTTTAGTGGGATTCTGTTTTTTAGGGATAAGACAGATGAAGGTATGGTTTAAATTTTTGGAAACACACCAGAATTTAGGGCCTCTAACACAGCCTCAGTCACTGAAGAGCCTATTGTACTCCAGTATTTTTTTATAGAAGATAGGTGGCATACCATGAGGATCTGGAGCCTTTGTTGGATGCATTTGAGAAAGGGCCGTATAGACTTTTGTTGCAATAAAAGGTTTCATCAGTTCTTCATTCATTAGTGTTGTAACTTTGGCCTCCACCTTAGCAACAGACTAAGTGTAATCCCTCTCCTCTGAGCTAGAGAACATCTGTTGAAAATAGTTCACCACTAGATCTTTCATATCTTTTCCTTCTTTCCAGTGGTCTTGATCATCCTGCAGTCTCTTTATGGTGTTCTTCTTTTTTTTTGTGTGAGGCTTTAGAGTGAAAATATTTTAAGTTTTGGTCCCCAACCTGAATCCACAATGCCTTAGATCTCTGGTGCCACATTTCCTCTTCCCTTCGTAACCATTTATTCACTTCTTCCCTGACATTTATATTTTCTTGAATGTTCAAACCAGCAGGGTCCTTTTCTTGCAAAAGACTTAATTTTCCTTTTGCCTCAGCTATTTTAACTTGTGCATTGCCAAAGCTTTTTTTGTTCCAACCCTTTAGTTTCTCCCCCACCTTTCGAGTCCACTACATCAAAGAATTCAGATCTCATTCTTTACTCTTATCCCTCCATGAATCTTTGATAAGCTTAGAGAAACCTTCCTCCCCTAACCACATCGATTCAAACCTAAAAGGTTTATAACCACTCCTATTTATATGAGATCCAGTTGTATCCACCTACAAAGGAATATGGTCAGAGTAGGCTACTGAACCATGTACCACATTTGCCATAGGGTTATTTGAACACCAAACTTCATTAGCTAGAGCCCTGTCCAGTCGAGCACTTATGCACTCATAATCCCCTCTTCTATTGGATCATGTATATGGACTTCCTTTGTACCCCAAATCATTAACACCACAGTCATCTATGGCCTTTCTAAAGTTTTTCATTTGCCATTCTGGTCTGTCCACTCCCCCCCACTTCTCAAATTGGTGTATGATTTCATTAAAATCACTAATCAATAACCACCCAAAGTTATCATCACACTTCAGTGATTGCATAAGATCCCATGTCAAGTGTCTATTGGCCACCTCAGGGAAACTATAGATACCTGTAAACATCCACCTCCTCCCATCCTGTTCTTTTTCAACAAGTACACCATGTATATGGTTTTTTGAGTATTGTAAAATAGAAAGGTCCACTTCTGTTTTCCACAATAATGCCAACCCACCCCTTCTTCCCTCAGAACTAACTGCTAAACAGTTTGCAAAACCCATCCGAAGCTTACATTTGTCCATTTCAAAAACTCTTAGCCTAGTTTCCTGAATGAACAATATGTTGGGATCTTCCTTCATAACAAGGTCACGAAGGTTTTGAATTCCACGTGGGTTCCCAAGCCCACGAGAATTCTAACTCAGTGTTTTCATAATAACTGGTGGGGCTGACTAGCAGCCTTCACCATTTTCTGTGATAATTCATTGTTTTCCTGTATATCTCCATTAACTATCTTTCTAGCTTTTGTTAAGAAACAAATGTCTTCCTCACTTACCTCCACCTTCCTTTTGTTGCTAGATGATCTCCTTGTTGCAGGATAGCCTCCACTCTTGGCACGAGATCTATGTTTCCACCTACTTTCTACTCCCTGATCCTTCAGACTCAAGGTAAGTATCGAGGCCTCAACTACTTCTACCTCATGTATGCAGACAAGAGAGGAAGTATGTAGACAAAAGGGCCCCCCATTAGGTTCATGTCCCTGCCCACCAGGCCCACCATCAAGTTCATGTTCCTCAGGTTGATGTCTTTGCTCTTCAGTCTCACCAGGCCCATTATCAATACTGTCCTCCATGCATTGGTATCTCACCGTCCCGTTAGTTGTGACAACCCCTTCTATCATTTGTTTATGTTGCAACTGTAGGGGGGTCTCCTTAACAACCTCGTGGTCCCCACTTTCAGATTCCCCTGCATGGCATTCCTCTTGTTTAGTGGGTGCCTTCCCCACTCCCCTTCCTGCATCCGTTACCTTTTCTGTTACCTCATTAGATTTTGTTGAGTGGGGTGCTAATTGTCTAAACTGCCCTTTATCGGAACCTTGCTCTGGCCACCTTCGTATCATATTACTTCCAGAATCCTCTATCTCCCTCTCACCATCATCTCTTCCCATTTCAGGGCCCTTCTTCCACTCTCCTTTGCCGGTGTAACCATTACTAGACGAAGACTAGTGCCGAAAACCAATGTTCTTAGCACGGAGCCATGACCGAAATTGTAAACCTTTGGGACCATCACCCCCAGGATCATCTTTCTGAATAGAACATCCTTCCCCCCCCCCATGTAGAATCCACCCAAATGTAAAGCAAATTTTTGGTAACTTCTCATAGCGAAAATGGATCCATACTTTATCTCCCTGTACGTTAATAAATCTTCCTCTTGCAATAGCTTTGCACAACAACATTTCTACCTTCACTCTCAAACATTTCCCCCACCCTACTCCATCACTCTCCACATCAACTTCAATGCATCTCTCTACTAAATCTCCTATCCATTTTCCCCATTCCATCGACATGCAACCCAGAGGTAGTTTATGAATTTGTATCCAAAACACTTCATGATCAAAAGCAATCCGCCTTGGTTGCATGACCCCGTCATAAGGCAATAAGATAAACAAAACGTTATCAAACAACCACAGTTTGCCTTCAAGGACTCTTTGTTTATCAGCATGTGTGGCAAAGGTAACCACAAAGATATTTCTCTCAACTTCTTGAAGCACAACCCTTTTGCTGATTCTCCAAATTCTAGCCATGGTGTTTCCGATAATATCTTTCTCTACATTACGCTCTGAGCAGACTTTCCCAATCAGACTCCTCTCGTCTTTCCTTTGAATCTCCTCTCCACTTCCATTGTCAATATCTAGAACCACTTCCTCTTCCTCCGTGAGGCTAAGATGCCCCCACATATCTTCAAGACCTTCCATTCTCAACCCTTTCCTCTTATTCTGATAGACCGTAGGTGAACTCTGCTAGGAATCCACTTTTTCACCACCTCGGGGATTGACAAAAGTCTAGACCAGAGAGGAGACTAACATTTCCTCCTAATGTATCCTTGAAAGAGGGGAACGTCCGTGGTTTTCACTCCGTAGGGTCCGATACCTTCAAAGTTAGAGTGCTAGGAAATGTATACCAAACTTGTGGGCCATGGTCCTTGGGATGCAATAATGGCTACTTCTTAATGATAGAAAATGAGGTGCGAAATCACTAATTATCCAAAAAATTTAAATTGATAGGAAAGAGTAGATTTAATCATTTGTATTTATAATACTCCCCCTTATGTGTGGGCTAGACTCATTTTCAATGAGTGTGTTTTTTAGATAAGTGGTGATTTCATATGGTATCAAAGTAAAGATCTTGAATTCAAATTCTGACTCTACACTTCACCCATTTAATTAAATATTATATATATTGAGGAGGAGTGTTGAGACAAATATAAATGATTAAATCTACCCCTTTATATCAATTTAAAATTTTGAGATAAATGGTGATTTCACATGAGACTGAAATAATAGTAAGGCCCATAATATTGGAAGATCATTTATACCTTGGAGTTGTATTCAATCTAGCCATGTAACTGAGTAAGATGGGGAAGGGGAGTTGTTTTAGGATTTATCAATCTATTAGCTATATATGTTATTTTAGGATTTCGAGTAAGTTGTTGTGGGTTATTTAGACACCTATAAGTAGTAGATATTAATTTAATTAAACTTTTAATCTATAGGATTACGATATTCTATCATGTATAGGGCTGTAACACAATTGGTCCGGATCAAAAAAATCGATTGGACTAAATGGTCTGGTCTGGATTAGACTGAACATATAATCTTATTGGTCAGTTTTTGGATGTGACTTTTTTGGACCGGACTAGATTGAGACCGATCGCATGTATATATATATATATATATTCAAATATTTTATATAAATATAATATATTATTTTATACAGCAATTGTATAAGTTAATTATGTAATTTTAATTCAAGAAATCACCATTGACCATATATACAATGAAGTTATTTAATATTCATTAATCATATATAAAATGTTAAAAAGATCACTTAGTTTTAATTTTACTAATTTAATTAATTTTTATATTAATCTTTCTGTCAAGAAAATAAAAAGAAGAAAAAAAGTTCATGGACCAATAGCTAACGATCCGGTCTGGAAAAAATGATGGACCAAAATTTTCAATCCGTGAACCCCCGGACTAGACTGAACCGATTACACCCCTAAATTCATGTTGACCAAAGACTAAAGCTCTAACCATAATTTCATATGCCCTTAGACTACTGAATTCTAATCTTATCAAACTATTAACCTGTAAATTCTGCCATCTAGGGCTCCTATGCTCATTTTGTGGGAGGTTTGGATAGCCAGAAATGATCATTGTCACAATGGAAAGATCATTATCACAATGGAAAGGAAACAACAGTTTAGTTATTCACAAGGTCTATCGATGGATATCTGAGTTGAATATGTTGATAAAACCATCCAAGGTTTTACCTTTTGATGCAAATCTATCCTTGCAAACTTTGGATTTAAATCCAATACAAGTGATGGTTAAAAGGCTTATTTTACTCAGTTGGCAGCACCATCTTCTGGGATGCTTAAATTTAATATAGATGGGTCTGGTTATAATACGCCTAGGAAGACAGTGAAGGCATTATTAGAGCAATTTGGTTTTTGCTCTCTTTCATTTGGGAGATGGCATCAACACCTATACAGAACTAATGGCTTTTAGACAAGGTTTCTTATACTACTTACAATTTGGTTTATTGGGAGTGATTTTTTAAATAGATTCAGTAGTTCTTGTTAGGGATGACAATTCGTGTGCACGGATTATGTTTGTGTCGTGTCAAATCATGAGTATTAAACTATATGAATTAACTTGTTTTAACTCAAACCCATTTATCTCAAATCCAAACCCGCTTGTTTCATGTCGGACTCATGATTCATATCATATATTGCCACTCCTAGTTTTTGTACGTACATTGGTTTATAAATTCTATCATCCTCCCTGGCAGTACTATGGCATATGGGATGACATATTATCATTTCAGCAAGTTTTCCCATTTTCTCTTCAACACTCATATAGAGAAAATAACTCTTGGCTGATGCTTTGGCTAAAATAGGGGCTGTGGGTATTTCAGGAACTTATTTCTTCCCAGCTTCCTAACGCTGCATTAGGTGAATTTAGGATGGATTGCATGTACTTGCCTCATTAAATACATTCTGTTTCATATAGTTTTCTAACCTGTACACAATCTATATAATAGTTGATTGATGTTTGTAAATATGAACATCCAGCTTTTTACATTTAGAATAATATTTTTGTTTTGGTATTTAAAAAAATTGAATTGTTTATTCTATTTTATTTGAAAATTTAGAAAATTTGTAATGATTATCTAAGATGAGATGAGTTGAAATATTTTCTAAATCCAAACAAGACAGAGATAGTTTACTTTTCTTGAAGTCTTGGTTTTGGGATTCGAGGGACCCAGGCTTTCTACAGTACACATGACATTGATTCGTAAGATTCAAATATTAAAATTTCTCTTCCAAATCAAATTATGAAATGTAAATTTGCTTCAAGCTGCAGATTATTGTTTGCTAATCTGGATACATGAACTCAATTTTCAGCAGGACTTGAGTCTGTGGATCTAATAATTATGTGGGAACGAATACGGACATATATAGTGATAGATGTTCCGGGTTACAATGGCTGAATCCTTACCGAGCGAAAGGTGCCAGGAAGAACCAAATTTGGCATGTAATTTGTAAATGCAGACAGCGTTGATATTGCCTATTTTCAAACTATCTGAAATAATATGGACCCATAATGCTTTTGTCACGAAGCATGTAGAAGAATCTTATCGCCTTGATGTGTGTCCTTGTTATGCTGATTTGGATTCACCCCAAAAAACCAAAACCAATGAAAACTCCTAAAAATCATAGAACCACCCAAGTACACACATACACAAAAACAAAGAAGCGGACAAAGGTTGAGCAAGTTTTCAAACGTACTGAAACTTCAACTTGAGACTATTTTCCAAGGATTTTTATATCATTGAAAGCTATATTCAGTAAGAATGTTGATTATAGACAAACATAAATGTATAATAAACTAAACTTGCAGGTAGAAGTTGCTATTTATTTTTTGGAAAATATCATACTTTAGCCAAAGGATAAGTAAAGGATGGTTAATAGATTTGTTTAAAACTTGAGATTGGCCATAGCATAGCAACTTCGGCTGATATGAAAAATCAGTTTCCGAGCATAAATGTGATAAACGAAGCTTCTGATATGAAAAATTTTAACTTCGGCTGGTATGCAATGGAATGAATTGCTGTCGAATTTTGTGCAGATGTGTTGAAGATTTTGGTCGGAACTATTAATCCTGCTGAACTGTATATAAACATAGAATTTTCCGGACGGTTTGACTCTGGATCTGAATTTCTAAACGTGTGAATAGTACATATAATTCTAAGATGCACAAGCATATTTAGATTCTCAGAACAATCAGGAAGTATTGCAGAGGGGAAAAGAAAAAGACTCATCAGATGCTGCTAATTAGTCCAACATGAGCATGGTTGTTACACTTGGTCCAATCATGACTGACTGGAGGAATGACAGATTTCAATTGGTCCAATCAGAAACTCGATAAACATATAAATCCTTGGTTCAATCAGAAATTCTTTTTTGCTGAATGAAATCATGAAAGTTTCTAGGATCCCAAGCCAAGATATTGCAATTTCAAACAGGATGGATATCCCGGTTTTATTATCTAATCCTAAGAAGGTTTGTGTGGTGAGGTGGAATCGGCCTCAACCGGGTTGGGTGAAGCTTATAGTGATGGGAGCAGCATGGGAATTCCTGGGTTGGCAGGAGTTGGCTGAAATGAGAAGTTTGTTGGAAGGGGGTCAGGAGGTGGCTATCAGCTAGGTTTCTATCGGGTAGAGATGGAGACTGATTCTCAAATCCTTGTTAATTGGATTGTCAAAGGTAAATGTAAATTTGTAATATATATGGTATTTAGAGGATTTCTTGGACGAGTTGCATGGTTACCTTGCTTCCATTGAATATAGGGGTGTGAGACATGTTTTTCGTGAAGGAAATGCTATAGCTGATTTTCTTGCCGAGGGGTGCTGGGGGTGCTAACATGGATTGGAATGGTGATGGCAATATGGTTCTGCGTATATTGTAGTGTTAGTTTTCCTGGTTTATTGATATTCCTTTTTTATTTGCATGTGTTTTTTGTTTCCCGCAGGTCTCTCTTATTATTTATATCGTTTCTGATCAGGAATGTTTCTTGTATATCTGGTTTGGTTTCTGTTCTTTGGTTTTTTCTGAACTTATTGGTTTTTTTGTATTGGATTCTTTTAGGTTCTTTTGATGCTTATTTGTAACTAACTCCCAGGTGTTGGTTTTGTAACTACAGTTTTCCTCCGCTACAAATGAGGAAATAAACATAGGGTACCTCCGTCCTCTTCTTAAAAAAAAAAAATCCTTCAAAGTATGAAATGGTGAAAACTTAGTACATTCTCCAAACTACGAAAGAGTAAGAAAAAAATATCAGATTACAAGGCCAAAAGTACATGAAGGTCAGGAACTTCATTTCTGTTCAATCCAGACCAGAGAAGTAAGAACAATCGACTATACTAGTGGCAACATATCCGAGCATGGCGTGTCATGCTTGGTCCAATCAGAAATATATAGTTCAGAGTACACAAGCCAAGTAAAGTCAATGTGAATGAAGCAGAAAATAACAAAACGTAACTACAATATGAAGCTGAGGAACCTTCATTTCTGTTGGCTGTGGCTGCCTGCATTACAGCTGCCTAGGACATTCAAGGGAACTGGAACTTCATGTAATCTTGCTTACCAGAAGGAGGGCTAATATACACCCAAAGCAAGGAAAGAATGATTGATACCAATCCTGACCACACAAAGACAATGGTCGGAACCCTTCCCCTCCTTCCCATCAACCCCTTGGCAAATGGGTAGAGATGGCACAACACCCAGAAGCTGAAGAACACCCCTCCGACGAGCTTGCTCCACTGAGGGAACAGGCTGTACATTGTCCTTGCTACTCCAACAGCGATTGCAATCATGTTCACCATAATGATTGTGATTGGAGGAATCATTAAGAAGCTCCATTTAACCTCATATAGATCTGCAAATTCATCATCTCCATCGTCTGGAGTGGCAGACTTAGAGGTCAATGTAAAAGAGATGTCAACTCCTGCTATTACCTTCAGTAATCCTTGAATCACAGCAGCAGGATGGGCACTTGTTCCACCGATCAACCAAAACTGTTCATTTCGCCACCAATCATGGAGATTAATACCTGACCATTTAATTTCAAGAATTGCAAGCATGCACAAGGTGAGGGTGATGGCCAACAAGAACACCAGGAAGGTCACACTGAGGGATTGGACTATGAACTGCCCAGAAAAGAGAGAAGCTGCAGGCAAAAAGCAATAGACTATGAGAAACAAAGATGTGAAAGGGTACATTCCCACATTGAAATATGCGACCCTCTGCAAGAATTTCATTCGGTAGCTTGCAAACAGTGCATTGTTCCTTGAGAAGAAAATCTCAACGGACCCTGTTGCCCATCGAAGTACTTGGTGAAGCCTGTCTGTCAGATTAATTGGAGCCGTCCCTCGGAATGCATCCCTTTTGGTGACACAGTATATTGATCTCCACCCTCTGTTGTGCATTCTATAACCAGTTACCACATCTTCTGTTACAGAACCGTATATCCATCCTACTCTTTTACCCCACTCAGTTTTATCCTCATAGAAGCAAGAAATAACACTTATCGCCTCTGCCACAGTTGCAGCATCTAAAGGCTCACGAGGAACGGCCAGAGAACCAGCAGGTCTGCCTCGGTAACCATTTCCTTGTAAATCTTGAAGCAACCTTCCTTGGTATTCTGCTACTGGGATAGATGCAGTCAGAGAATTAGAGTTACCGAACCTCCTCGGAAGAAGCAAGGACTCGATATCTGCATCATCATCATTATGATCATCATTGATTGGCAAAATTACCTCTTCATTCTCTTCCTTCTTTCCCACCTTTGATCTTCTCAGAAACAACTTAATTTTCCTCCTACCAAACCATCCATGGTGTTCTGTGGTTCTGGGAGGACTAAACCCATAGAGTGCAGTTCTTCGGAAAATGCAGCCTGTCCCTACATACATTGGACCCTGTAGCCCATCCAGAGCCCTCATACACACATCAAAGAAAACTGTATTATGATTTGCATACCGGTCATTCGGATCAATACCCTCAAACCTTTGTGGGAATTGAACATAACAGATCCTGTCACCGCCCCTGTCCAGCATAAAGCACATTCCTTCCCTAAGAGCCAAGGAGTTGTATACGTAGTGATCACAGTCGAGATTAAGAATGAATGGGCCATTTGACATGATTGCACTGGTTCGCACAAGTGCATTCATGGCTCCAGCTTTCTTGTTGTGATCATAGCCTGGCCTCTTCTCTCGAGACACGTACGCCAGCATTGGCAATCTAATGTCAACTTCTGTTGTGTCAATCAAATTCTCCGCATCTGCTTCTGCACCATAAACCGACTCTACATTGGGTGGAGCTAGCATTGCCTGCAGCGAAACCACATGTTAGTGTTTGAAAATCATGAGCAATTCAAAAGCAAGGCCCTGTACAAATTGAAATGTGAAGAATTACCTGAATAATACCAGCATGGTCCCCTCTTGAGTGGTCCGTCTCTCCTGAAGTCCATGTTCCAGGCCAATGAGAACCATCTGACATCCAAGTAGCCTTAGGAACCTTAACAGGTTCAGAGAGACTTCCCCCCATTTCCATCTGTTTCTTCTTTGCTCGCAGCTCTTCGTGTGCATTATAAGCATCAGATCTTCGTCGTATAGACTCTGGTAAGGAATTGATCCTTACTTTGAATTCATCATACTCTCTCTTCACCCGCCTCCTCTCCCTTACGAAATCAAGCCGTACTTTGTTCTTAAGAAAATCGCGCTTCTGCCCAAAATATGCCTCAGGATTCCTTGGTTCTATCCCATGTTTCCGACAAAAAGGAACCCAAATTCTCGCAAAGCTGGCAGTCTCGGCAAGAGCTTCAAATGTCAAAAGAGAGCCACCATCATCGGACAAGTAACACGCGAGCTTTTCCACCGGATAATCAACGGCGAGGATCGAAAGAATGGTGTTCGCAGTGACAAGAGGGGGTTCTTTTTCTGCGTCTGCCGTGGAAACAAACACATCAATCCCCGGAAGGTCGGAGCGCCCTTTCGGGTTGCGCAGGTTTGGAGATTCGAACCGCTCTTTAAGAACAGAGAGGTCAGTAACTCTGTTTACGGGGCAGAGCTTAGGGAGCTGATCTAGAAGCCACGAAAAAGCAAACCAAGTCTCACAAACTGTGGACGTTCCCCACAACCACATTGCATCGCGATTTGGGTGTCGAATCCTCCAAGTAAGAAAAAAACCGAGGGCGACAAGACGTAGCAGAATAAGTAATCTGCAGAAAAACAAAGTTCCAGTTTTTGAAATTTAGATGGTCATCACAAACCAAACAAAACCAGCTGAATTAGCGAAGCTTATAAATAACCATACCAATAATTGATATAGCCATTATTAAGAACATGAAATAACTATGTCCCAAATCAATTTAGTGGGAGATATATTACACCAAGTCAGGCACGATCAACATTAACCACCATTCGAATTCGCGACTAGCACAAAAATTATATATTTCAAGATACAAATGGACTCTACAAATAAAACATACAAAGAGTGGATGAGAACAGAGTCCAGAGTTGAGCTCACCTATATGGACTGAGAATGGCAGCAGAAACCTTCACTTTTCTTGTCAAAGGCCGCCTATTTCTCTCTCCAAAATCCGGAGGGTGTTCAAACTCGTTAGTCCCAGACCCAACCCCATACCCATCTTTAGGCCACAGCGCATTCCCATACCCATACGTCCCTTTCGTTTCGAAGAGCCACCGGGTGTGATCAAAATCTGGCGGATGGTTTTGTTGTGCCTTAAAAGATTTCACGACCGACAGTCGCTTATCCAGCTTAAACTCTGCCATAGAAGGCAATGGCAAGGCTTGGTCCTCTGCTTCCGACCTGGGATCATCATCATCATCTTCGTCGTCATCATCATCACTAACTTCCTTATAAGAGTCTTTGCACCCAGGGCACCTCCCTCCTCCACTTCCAACACAATCCAAGTAACAATCCCTGCAAATCTTGAACCCGCATTCGCATAAACCTCTCCTCGTTTTCATCCCTTGCATCGCCTTCTCATCACAACCCTTCATTCCACAAATTAGTCCCGATTTCAATGCTGGATCCGTCCCTTCCATTGAGCAATCAATGACATGTCCTCTAGTGACCGAATTGTACCCGCCGGTGAATAGAGTACCCGAGATAAAGCTCCTCACAGGCTTTCCGGCACTCTTACAGTCCTCGGGGAGACTTGTCTGAGAAGCTGACATGGGCTGGTGATCAGGAGTAGGTGGTATATGCACGGTGTAACTCACAAAGTCGGAGTTCAGTTCCTCCGTGGTGGAGGTAGTTTCCTCCTTGGACATCGAACAGTACTTTCCGCCGCTCGAAAGCCTTCGGTTTCCTCGGCTGCTGAGAGGAGAATTCTGGCCGTTCGAAACCGAAGCTCGCGGCACTGGGCTGGTTAAGCCCATGCTTCTGATCCCTCCTCCTTTCCCTCCCGATGAGACCGTGATGGTCACCGGGGAGGAAGAAGGGGACGAAGCCGATTTCACCATTTTATTAACAGCTCAATTTCGGCCAAGAAAGCAAAACTTTCCTGAGAAAGAAAGAGAAATGCACTGAGAAAATATGGAAGAGTCGCAATGGAAAAAAGTAGTGAGAGAAAGAGAGAATTCTCAAAGACCCATTACAAAAAAAACCGAGTTTCGAAATGAAAAATGGTAAATCGTAGAGGAAAGCTGAAAGACTTGGGAGAGAGAGGAGGAGGTGGAGGAAGAAGAAGAAGAAGTAGAAGAAGAAACATGGGGGGCAACGGTCGGATTTGAAAATGGTCTTCCTTGGGTTGCGAGAAAAGGAGAATCTCAACGGTCGGCAGATCTGGATCGTACATTAGGAAATATCCTGCAGTTGCTTTTGACCTGAAACGGTCGATTTAGGTGGAAAGCTTAGGTTATCATGAAGTCAGTCGGTCCCATCTTCAACGGTCGAGTAGGAAAGTAAACGTCTTTACATGTTTTTGAAAGGACCCCTGGATTTCAACTTTTGCTGTTCCTGATCATACATTTAATTATTTGGGTCCAAACAAAGTGAAGATTTTTTTAACATTTTCCAAAAGAAATATAATAAAGTTTATAAATTAAAACTTTTTATGATATATTACTTGTTTTAGTTTTCAAACTTTCGAATCCAATCTCTTTTAGGTGAGATTTAAGAGAATTTAAGTCCATAATCTACAGCTTAATCTTGGACTTTATGAATCTTAAGTTTTCCTTTACTACCTTTTAGCTTGTTAAAGTAAGAATCGATTTTGTTTGGTATATAATATGCTCTATTGAGATAGATATTTTTAAGTTATATTTAGATATTGAGCTGAGTTAAGTTGAACTGAGTTCTTTACGAATAGTAGTGAGTTGAGTTGGTAGAGTGAGTTATATGGAGCCCATCTAAAATGAGTTTAGATATTAAAATGAGTTTAGAGATATTTATAGGAAGTTGAAAAAGGTTGTGGGTCTCACGTATAAAGAAATGTTAACTTGAAAAAAGGTTGTGAGTTTCACGTGAGATTTTGATTTCAAATGAGTTTAGTAATTTGAGAATTGGGTATTTGGATGTTAGACTCAGCTTACAATTAATCTTAATTGAGTTTAACAACCAAACAGAGCTTTAAAATTTTTTGCCCGAATTAAAATTTTAAAATGAGAGAGATAGACATGAGAGTTTTTCATGACAAGTTCTTTTTAATTATATCAGCCACAACTTTATAAAATGAATATAAAAACTTACGTATTTAATGGGTATAACATTCTGTTCTTGCCTACTCAATTCATAACTAAATTACTAATGCTTAATTTGCTTCATTGCCTCACAATTGTCTTTTAGGCCAAAGTATATGCATGCCATTTTTATTCAGATTAAAAGAATTCTTCCATATGGCAAGGGTAAGCAGATTAAAGGGGAGCAAGAGGAAAACAGTTCAAACATTCCATTATAAACAAAGCAAAAAAAGATTGGCTAGCTTTTAAAAATGCACAAATTCTCAAAAAGCTTCCTCAACAGCACACTGGACAGATTCTTCATAAATGGACTAAGCCTCCAGATCATTTCTTCAAAGCCAACTCAGTTGATAAGGTGAATGGCAAGATTGGTATAGGAGTGATTATTTGAGATGGACAAGGCAAGGTGATAGTTTCTTTGAGTGCCAACAGATGTCTATATGCAAGTCCTAGGATGGCTGAGTCTTATGCTGTCATGATTACTACAAATTTTTGTAAGAACTTGGGCATTCTATCATTGATATTGGAGGGAGATACCTTACAAGTGGTGAATAATCTTTTAATGAAGAACAAGGATTGGTCACAAGCATATGGATTAGTTGAAGATACTATAATTGTGCTCAATTCTTTTACTGATTGGTCAGTCCTCCATATAAGAAGAGAAGCTAATCAAGTTGCTTATATTAATTCTTGCTCGGGAAGCATTATCTCTTCAAGAGGATTTTATAGTTTTGGAAGAAATTTCAACATCTATTCAGTTAATTATTTCTCTTGAGATGTTATAAGACTTGTTGAGCAATAAAATTCATCTTTTATAAATAATAATTAAAAAGAAGAAGAAGACGACTCAAGGATGGAAAATTCAAAGGGACACGTCTTTAAATGTGCAGCAAGAGCATTGCTAATATCAAAACAAGATATAAAGCATCCCGGCATTAAATGAGGTGAGAAAAATAAGAGAAATATTTGGTATTCCGATAATGCTTCCCATTTCTCCCAATACCTTTTTTTTAAACATTATTTTTATGTTATTTTTTTATTTAATAATTAAGTAAGTATTTTTTTTTATTGATATTGTAAATTTTATTTTTAAAAAAATATTTTAAAGTATTTTAAAAATATATGATTTTTTTTTTAAAAAATCACACGTGTTGTAAATTTGGGTCTCAAGTCCGTGGCTGTAGAGCCACTCGAAAAATAAATCTCAATAATTATTGAGAAAGTGATATAAATCCAACCACGAATGGCAAAAGGAAAGGAGGTAACAGATGTAATGAGTATAATTGTACTTAGAGAAATAATTTATACAAGTTTCAAATAGACAAATCTCATATAAGTCATTGTAAAAAAATGTAAGAAAATATTTTTTTTTATTAGTTGAACACACTTTTTTACAAATAGCTTATATGAGGCTTCATTTATAAGAACACAACCATTTTTGCTAAAATCTATAAGAGCTTATGGAATCTAATCTCAACTATGTATTTGAAAAGAGAGTAAAGTGGTATGTAATATAACCGGAGATGTCCTGTTACTGAGACAAGCCAGACCCATTTCTTGTAGATGTTATAATTGCTATTAATGTTGCAAATGTTTATAATTTGTATTTTTTTTTTCAATTTTTGGTTTGTTGATGGAATGAACGTGAGATTAACCATGACTGATCAGTCATACAAGCCTTGATTTTATGCCTTTGTTATCTCAGTTTAGGTTGAATGATTTGAGAACATGTGGGCAATGGTATCCTTTATATATAAATATATATATATATGTTTGTGGGTTAAGGTATCTTGATCATTTTTCCTCTGCACACATCTTCCCCAGCATGCATTCGATGCTTGCAAACTCTAAGCTACGTTAGACAAAGCTTTTTCATGTTGACCTTAGTAACTCTTGTAGATATCTCATGACTGTATGTTGTCAATGTTAGATCATGCACACCTGAATTTACTAAAAGTATATCTTATATGTAATATATTACACATTCTTTGGAGTCTTAACCATCTCTCTGTAGATCTGAATTGTAGTCACCCTGTTCTATTTGCTGTAATTGAAAATTTCATCGCCTAAGACTGGAACCCTTGTCTGAATATCGCAACCAGTTCTTCTTTAACAGAAAGATAAAGCAGCAAGGCACAATGTTGGCTTCTGTAAGAGGATTTAACCAAAAAATGTTATAATGTGTTGGCTCATAAATCATGAAATAAAGAACTTACATAAATTTATAGTTGATTTGAGGCATTTTTACACAATGATACATCTCTTTAATGTTTGGCATGGTTCTATTTAAACAATGTGTAATGTCAGCCACAAATGAGAGACCTTGAATGGGCTAGTTCAATATAATCTGACCTTGAAGTTAATTGATAGTTCACTTCTTAGCAGTTTAAGCGCGCATGCATATGAAGACATGTAATTGTTTTGAGCATAATGAGGAGCTTTTTCTATAGTCTTTTTCAACTCTAGTTATGCTTTGTGGTTTTTACTAGTTTATAACCACTACTGTTGTTAGTAGGTATGTCCTCTTTTCTTTTTTTTTTTTCCTCAAAGCATGCAGTTTCATTGATAAAACTAAAGACTACATGTTACATGATTCAATGGGGTGGGAGTTCCCAATAAACATCCCAAAGCAAACAAAATGCAACACCAATAAAAATAAAAATGGGTATCAGGAGCCAAAATTGGCTCCCACCCATTTTCCACTAAAGAGAAAGCTAGCTGCTTGAAACGATTTTGAATGGTCTGGTAAACAGAATATTAAATTGCGACATTTAGTCGTAGTAAGAAGGTGTGTGCTGCAGCTTGCTTGTCTGGACTAGCTGAAGGAGTCTTCTACGTCCACTTCATCTTGATCATCGGTTAGGAAAAGTAGGAATATAGGAACATAACAATCGGAAGACGCATCAATACACCTGAAAAGAACTGTTGATCTCAGTGGAGCCGCGCGGTATAAGTCGCGCGTGAGACTCATGCACCACTCTTTTGAACAGTTTTCTTCCACCGTATGACAGATCGGTGGCTATAGATTCTGCTAGCATGGTAGGTGGCAGTTGGAGAGGTCTAGTAGATAGAAGATCGGCACCTTTTTGTGCTATGAAATGAAAAATACAAAAAAGATTAAGATAAAAATTATATACCACGTCGGCCGACATTGGACTGGAGGAGGGAGGCCGGTGGACGGGAGGATACAAGGAAAGACTCTTGATGTCGATAGTATTTGAGAGAAAAAAAGGCACCGGAAAGAAAAAAATTTCTTCTGCTCCACTTATGCTTAGGTATGTCCTCTTTTCACTTAGTTTTTCAATTATTAGTATATTTATAAAAATCATTTTATTTTCTAATTATAAAAATTAAATCAGATAATAATCAATTAAATTATTAATTGGATATTATCTCTGACACAATGTAATCGGTGAGGTGCATGAACACAAGTTCAGATGAATTGATTATTCACAAATTTCAACAAATGAATTGGCCATCTGGAAGTTCTTTGCGACCCACCGACCCCTTTGAAAGTAGGCCTGCGGACCTAATTCCAATCAATTTTAGGTTAATAGGCAACTCTCGGTTCGATAGCAGATTATTAAAAATATTAACTTAAGGACCACTAATGTTGTTCTTTATCATGTGGGTCATCTGAGACCCATGGTGCTCCCTTAAGGTTTTGCAGTTAAAAGATGCTCCAAGCCATGCACAAGGATGAGCCTACATGAATTCTACATGAGGATGAACATCAGAATGACGATACTGTCTGTCATTTTATGTCCAATTGTTGACGGGCGTTCAACATGAGCTAAACATGTAGGAGTACTAGTGGATGAACTTGTTGGTTGTTTATTGTGAGATCATTGGTTTTATTTTCCTAGGTTCAGTAGCTTCTACCTCTTCAAACTCAATCTCCTTGTTTTCGGGATGATTATTTATATATATCCTTTTCTGGTTTGAGTATGTTGCCGTTGTTTCCATTTTTTATTCGTGCCCTATATGGCATATGAAGTTTTGATACATTCTTCTCAGTAAGGATGATATATATTTATGTCTGCATAGAAAGCTTATTGTAGAAAGCATATGAAGCTAAAGGGCATATGGAGTTTTGTATAAAGCTTATTTTAGAAAGTATGTTAGTGTTAGAATTTCTTTTACAGCTATACAACTAAAATGTACATGTTAAAGAAGCTATGTAAGAAGCTATTCAAGTGCACGTAATTTAGTGTCTTTGGTGTTTATTTTAATTTAGGGAATGGTTTTCATCTGCAATAGTCTAAGTTTGTCTATTGCCTTCGTTTTTTTTATTGCAGTAGTTGCAGGTATTTACCAATAACCATAGTTTAAATTAGTCTAAGCTTATTGTGGAAAGCATATTAGTCTTTGAATTTCTGTTATAGCTATATAGAAATGATAGTTGCAGTCTTGATTATGTAAGCGCCATGCAATTACTTTTAAAAAAATGAATAAATATGGAACCCACATGAAAAAAGTTAACTTTTTAATCGTAAATCTCACTTTTTTTCAAAACGATTGCATAGTATTTATGCACTCTATGACTATATGTAGCATTACTCATAAATATATAACTCTAATATTAAGTAAAAGAAGTTATGTTAGAAACTTTCAAGAGATCATAGTGTAGGTGTCTACATAGAACCAAGACTTTGAGATTAGTGTTAAGGACGTGTTTCACACCACAAATCACACGAATGACCTGCAATGAACAAAAGGGCGGCATTGGTTACAACAAGATTCGCGCCAATGGCACCGTATGTGAGATTTTGATAGATTTTCAACATGATTTTTACATGCTAACTATCACGCTATCACATGCAAACCGTGATCCAGAAGCAAGCATGGCGGACGTAGATATGAGGTTGGTAGATTTGAGGAAAAACTGAAGTAGGAGATGGCAGTTGTCGAGCAACTGCAAAAAGAGAACGAAGAACTGAACCGGCGGAAAGATGGCCCCCCCTCTTGTCCAAAATGGGCAGGTTGAAGGAGATGGACATAGTGCAGAAGGCATAAATAGCAAAGAGATAGAGAAGAAAACGATGCACGACGAACTAAGTAGTCTGATTGACAAGTGTGAGTAGATGGCGAAGAGGGTGGTATCTCTCTAGTGGAACAATTGCTTACTCGTACAAATCTTCTTTATAGCGAAGAAGTTATGGCAATACCCCTATCGTCCAAATTCAAAGTGCCGCAAATCGACTTGTACAATGGATCCAAGGACCTCTTTGATCACCTTGAAAATTTCAAGACATATATGACCCTTCACGGCTTCCTCGAGGAAGTGGTTTGTCATGCTTTCCTATTGATGTTGAAAGGGATAGCGCATGATTGGTTTGGGACTCTACATCCCGGATCCATTGGAAGTTTTGAGGAGCTCACTATGGATGACCAAGATGAGAAGATCACCTTGGCTACCCTTCTAGGAGGAAGCCGATTCATGGCAAAATTAGCTAGGAGAGCTCCATCCACCTTAAGGGAGTTCATGAATCGAGCAGACGATTTTGTGAATGTTGAAGACATGTTGCAGGCTCTCTTGGGGCCAAGGAGGCAGGAAGGGAAGTTGGATAGCACCTAGACTTACTAGATGAGATCAAGAAGGAGGCGGATCCAAAAGCGAGCATGGTAAAAAAAAGAAAAAAGAAAATATAGAGAGAGAGAGAGAGAGAGAGAGAGAGAGAGAGAGAGAGAGAGAGAGAGAGAGAGAGAGAACGCTGAGAGCATATTGCATGTACACGCCCTTTGGCGGGCAATAAGACCCACACCCCTTGGCGAGCAACAAGACTCGTGCCCCTCGGCAGACAACTAGAACACAGCACCTCCAGTGGGCAACAAGCAGGTAGTTTCATGGAGAAGGTTTTACAAAATTGTGACCTAGGTTTTACGTATCAGAAGCTCCTCGCCAGCCCTATCTACGCTCCACACTGGGGAAGCTCCTCGCCACTCTCACAAACCTTGTACTCGCTAGATATTTCCTCGCTCACAGAGACAACCTCAAGTAATCCACAATGGTGGTCAAACGAAAGGAAATGTCGAGCCGCTCACATAGTAGGCAACAACTCACCATCACCTCGCCGCCCCTTGTGTGCTCACCTATGATCTCGCCATCCTTGTGGTGGAAAAAAAAAAAAGCACACACACCTCTAGTGGGAGACAACCATCGTGTAGCAACTAGCCTCAACTGTAGTGCATCTCGCCACCCCCATGGCCAGCAACATCACACCAGATCCACACAAGTGCAGATGATATCTCTCACTATTAGCTGCGTACATGACATGCAATACCTTTTGGTGGGCAATGAAAGTAGTTTCATTACTGCCAAACCAGACCAACTCCTCTAGGCGAGTAACAAGACCAATGCCTCTCGGCGAGCAAAAATTTAGTACTCTCAACCATGCAAGATTATTGCTACAAAAGCAATCAAGGATAGGCAATTTCTCTGTGCAAAAATCATTCAGTAGCGAACAATCCTAGTCGAGAAAAAGGGAAAACAACAGTAAAATTGCTCTAGAATATATTTTACTGGAAATCACCCGTGCGGCGTGGAACACCGCTTATAAAGCCCCTCTCGGACATCTTAATTTATCTTCATCAGAATAGACCGCTTGGTATCGATTGCGAGCATCCCGAGCCCTCATTAATGCTTAAAGCATGGCCACCAGCAGGCATCGCTCATATATCGCCAGCCTTAACCACACTTTAGCATAATGGCTCAGGTTTACAAATCTCAAAATTATAATTTTTACTAACCTTTTGGTTCTTGGTGAAAACCTCTCAGCGTTGTTGAATTCAGCCTCCCGCCACAACAGTGCGGTCGAGCATCCCTCTATACACTAATAATGAGTCTTAGTAGCTCATAATGCCATGTAAAAAGGGCGCGGAGGTCATCAGATCACGCCACCTTTAAACACTTATGACGAGCCTTAGTAGTTCGCAGTGCCATATAAAAAGGACGTGGAGGTTATCAGACCACGCCACCCTTAAACACCTATAACGAGACTTAGTAGCTCACAGTGCCATGTAAAAATGGCGTAGAGGTCAATAGACCACGATGTTGAACCTAAGGTTTCAAGTTTTGTGTAATTATATATTTACACATGGATTTTGATGATAACAAATGAATTCAAAGAATAAAGGAGTCTCAAACTCAAGTTATCTACACAATGGAGTCAAGCACATCAAGAAACCAAGCATGAGCAAAAAGGGAACAAGCTCACATTAAAGTCATAGAGTAATGTTGTAAATCTCTTAAAATTCGAAATTAGGATTAAGGCTCAAAATTAATATTTTATCATAAAGCATTAAAATACATTTTCCACATGTGCATGAATATTTTTGAAAATTAAATTTGAATATTTTGAAAGATAATTGATTGTCATCTTTCACATGTGCATGCCATGATTAAAGGTTTGAACTTTGAAAATATTAAAGATGATTGATTGTCATCTTTCACATGTGCATGTTTTATTTGAATAATTTCAAAAGTGATTGATGCTTTTCTTGATTTATGCAAAAGGAAGATGTCTTTGTTTGAAAAATTTGAAAAGTAAAGTGTGCTCCTTTTGTCATATGCAAAAAGTAAAAGATTAGGTTTGATTTTTTTGAAAAGCAAAGTGTGCTCCTTTTGTCATATGCAAAAAGTAAAAAGATTAGGTTTGAATTTTTGAAAAGTGAATGATGATGTCTTTGACATGTGAATCTTTTTAAATTTGAATATGAAGTCTCATATGCCTATAAATAGATCATTTGAGAGCTTCACATTTACAACACCAAGAGCATACAATATTCATTCAAAACTTTCATTCTCTCTTCTCTAAGCATTGAGCCTTAACCCTTATTCATTTTGAGAGATATAGTTTGTGCTGTATTATTTTTATTTCACTCATTGAGGAGTGTTTTCTGATATTCTACCCACTATCAATTCTTGTATCAGCAAAAGGGTGTGTACAACCCTTGTGCGTGTAGAAAGTGTTCTACACAGGGAATCGTTGAATCACCACGTGTAAGGTGATTGCAAGTGTAGAGGGTGTTCTACACGGATCCTTTGTAGCGGTGTGTTCAAAGGTGTAATAGGTTTCTATCTCCACCTGAAGGAGATTGAATAGTGAATTCGGGGATTCTCAAGGGGTAACTTGAGGCGAGGACGTAGGCAGTGGGGCCGAACCTCGTTAACATACTGAGTTTGTTTCTCTCTTACCCTTACTCTTTATATTTATTGTTGTTTCATATTTTGTTTATATTTTATATTGTATATTTGATTTATAATTATTTATTTTTTTAAATACAACTCAATTCACCCCCCCTCTTGTGTTAGTAACCTGGGCAACACACGACACCCTTAAACACCAATGAGGAGTCTAAATGAATCGTGGTGTCATGTAAAAAGGGAGCGGAGGTCATTAGACCACGCTACCCTTAAACATCTATGACGAGCCTAAACGACTTGCGATGCCATGTAAAAAGGACGTGGAGGTCATTAGATTACACCACCCTTAAACTCCAACGATGAGTCCAAAGACTCGTGGTATTCATGAAAAAGGGAAAGGTCAGGGGCCGCCCGAAATCATTTACACCTCATCGAGAGTCAACAGACGGGACAAGTTATCAGACTGCCCGACCTTACTCGTGATGAGTAAACAAGCGAGAAAGGTCAAGAACCACTCGACCTCCCAGGCACCTAATAAGCGAGCAACTCTCTGGATTGCCTAACCTCTCTCACTTGGACCGCAATATAAGCACAATGTTCAGAGGGTATATTGGTGATTCAACAAAATAATCAAAGAAAATATATTGATGTCATTCGAAAGAATTACTTTGGATGAATGCTGTGCAGAATAGAATCATGACATAATGTTGAGCCTTTCTCACTATCCAATCGTTCTTTTTCCATGGCAAAAGCTAAATTTAATCTCCTCATCATTAAAAAGAGTAAACAATCTCATAGATAGGATTCATAAAGTGTATCGGAAGGAGAACTAGAAGAGCAAATAAATAAAAATGAAAATTTTGATGAAACTTTAGATAAAATGGTCTTATTTATAGTTGAAATATTGAGTGTTTCAAAATAAGGTATATTCACATAATATAATCAAGAATATCTTGAGAATATTCTTTCATAATTATTGAAAATAGATATTCTCATAATATATTTGAGAATATTCTCGTAATATAATCTTTTTTTTTTATTTTGATTTTATTTTTAATTTTTGTTTGGCTTATAAATTTTTATTTTGTGTATAAAGACATAACTATATGACATTATATAGGGAAGATTTTGCAAATATCAAAAGATACGAGGGCATTGCAAATTTATTTACTATTAGAGAAAATATTTGAAATGAGTAAAAAAGATTAAAAATTAACTTAAATGACATAAAGAAAAAAATAAATAAGTTGATATATAATATATTGTAAAGGCCATTAGGTAAATAAAAAAATAAACAAAGAGTTATGGTATTATATTTTATTATATTTTAGAGAACAAGATATGTGATTGCTCTTAAAGACTTCAGAAATTCAACATTGCCTTCATCCGCATTTGGAGCATAGAGCTAGTTTTGAACTTTGTTTCTGTAAGAAGCAAATCCTTTGAATGTGTCCTATCATGAGATCCAAAACCTTACCCTAAGAGCATAGGGCCGGGCTACCCTAATTCCGTAAGGCAACCTAGAGTCATGGACTACAAAAAAGTAGAACAATATGTATAGTGATCCATTCTTTATTATTATTTCTTTCTCCTTTAAACCGTAAAATGAAAACGAGAACTCTCTCTAAGACGCAATTGGAGTATGATAATAACAGCAGAAACTAGCAACTATAGAGCAGACGGCAAAGATGCACAACTTGTCAACTAATGAATAATTCAATAACCCAGATAAATTTCAGCATACACATTTAGGAGAAAGCATACTAGTATGGGTGTATGCATGATGAAGAGTACCGATTTCTAAAATTTTCACCAATGTTGCCAGAGGTTGGTCCAAAACTCAGTGATATGGGACAAGTTAATCCCCAATATAAGGATATCAAATAGTTGTGAGCTCCAATTCTCTCTCACTCAATGAACAGAACAAAACAAGTTATGCGAAGCGATTCCAGTGTTGTTTGCATCCCAGTTTTTCATGCACCTCGCAAATACAATAGAACAGTTGTCTAACCAGCCCGTGTGCTCCTGTGGACCAGAGGGAATCTGGTTGCATAACTACCGTCCTTTTGCTCTTTGCGCGTGACTCAAACGAAAAGTATATTTCTTTAGTAATGCTAGATAAAATCATAGGTTATACAAGAACTGCAAACTCCTTAAAAACTTAAAAATTATAGGGTCCACCATTAAAAACTTAATTTTTTCAGTGTTGGACCTACAGGTATTCTATATATTGGGTACCTGGTATAGGTTTCAATGCCATTAAGCAAGCACACTAAACAGCTCAATATCAATGCCAAACTCAATATCATATAAAGGCTGGCGATCGTATGGTTTTTCTTGTTCAAAATATTCAAATACAAGCAGCTCTTCCGAGCTGCAGTCCTCAGTTGCATTGAATGAACAAATAAGAGGTCGATCTCTCAATGTTAGCCTCCTTAATCTCTGGGAGTTTAAGTTTATGCGATTATGCTGAACCCAAGCTCCATCAACATCATTTTTGGCTAGCCTTTTTTCCTCACAGTCACGGCTGCTAGCACTTCTTATATCCCTTGAGAAATCAGCATTACCGTCCTCGGCAGGCGTCCTGGTAAAGCATCAAAATTAGCATCCAGAAGATACAACGTCCCACATCTTACAGCTCTTGGTTATTTATATAAATACTATTTACTTCTAGATGAAAACAGGAAATGACAGACTAAGTAGCCCTTTAAGTTGGTATGGAAGGAAGAAAGAACTTTACCCCAAATGTAAAAGTGATCTAAGAAAGCACATCCATAATGCCCCTCTTTCTAACTTATTTTCTCTATATAATTAAACAAAAAACTATGGTCACTCCTCCTTTTCTCAAGTGACTATCTCTGAACAATAGATTTGTTTAAAATACTAGTTGCAACTTGCAAACTTTCACATCTTGCAGTCAATGTTTTCAATAAAGTTCGGTGGCTTAGTATAAATATATTAACGTCGGTTTACAATTTTCCCTAATTCCTATCAAGCTACTATTATGGTCCTAATCAAAAGACAAATTGAACCCTTTTCAAGGATGAGAAAGGTGCTGGGAAAAAAAAGGGATGAATGGGGCAGCTGCAGGAGGAGCAACTGTGTGCATAGAGGGTGTGGAGAGAGAGAGAGAGAGAGAGAGAGAGCACGAATTTAATCATAGGCTGATTTAAAAATAAAACATAACATAGGTAAAGACAATGAATAAAAGCTAACCTCAACTTTGTGGATCAATGTATAATTGTATGCTCGACAAAAATAGAACATAATACTGTTTGATGGAGTATCTACCATTCATTAACAATGGCACTCCCACCCCTTAAACACTCTACTCTCTAAAAGATTCTCAAAGATCACCAAGACAAAAAGATGGGAGTCCATCAGCTTCACAAGTTCTCCATCTCCTCAGTCTTGCCTGTGGACTCGAAAGATGCAAGTTGTTGAGATACTACAGGAAATCTTTTTTAATTAAAACCATTACGACTCTTAGATTTTCAATTATTTTGCAACCTAAGAAACAAAAGACCGCAACTAAAAGAAACAATTAAACTTGTTGGCTTAGTTCTGAAAATTTAATCCGGAAACACAAACAACAGATGATATAAACCTAAAATGGTATCTAATCAAAGAATTAGATACTGATAGGATCCTCAGCTCAGTCCAGTTCATACGGTGAAAAATAGTCACAGACACAGTCTTAACCGTACGTTAGCTATTTGAGATCGACAATAGTTGGAGATTGAAGTCAAATTTTAGCGGTTTAAGTTCAAGAAATAAGACATAGAAGTTGTTAAAAATGTATTAAAGCCTTTTTTTTTTCGAACTAAACAAAATGTTAGACTGGAACCTGAAAGCATCATATTCATACTTTTTCTTAACATACAAACAGACACGTACACTACCTCAGGGAGTAACTAAGTGCATGTTTGGGATTGCGGAGAAAAATATAACTTATAATTTTGGGGCTTATAACTTATAACTTAAATAAAAGCTCTATTATTAAAACGTCATTTATTGTTTGGTAGCTATGTCTTTAAAGTATTTTTAAAGTTAGTTATATTAATTTTTTTAAAATATACAGTTATTTACATGAGCTTTTTGATAAAAGTTTCAATTTAGTACTTTTAAAAAAAGTAGATTTTTAACTTTTTTAGATGATTAAAGTACTTTTTATAAATTTACCAAACATATCAATTTTTCTTTAAAAAACCTTTTAAACAATTAAAAGCACTTTTTAAACTTTCAAACTCAATCCCAAACATACTCTAAGTAGGGACAACAGGAGTGATTGATTCCAAAAGCCAATTCAAATTGCTCGTATCAGCGCTTCTATGGAGGAAGGACGAGCAGGAAGAGTTGTGTTTAGACAATGTCGATTCGTCCTTGTCGGTCCAGGTCTCCGACTCCGACCTCACCGTCCTCTGCTGTTGCAATTGCAACTGTCGATGTATACGAACCAGTGGCGGGTAGTAGAAACAGTCCGAACCATGGGTCAGGGTGAAGGTGAAGCTGCTCGAGCTGGACATTACCATAAATCACACGAACTTGAGGGATTAAAAGGATAGTAATTAGAGACAGCTGCTTGTACTGGGACTTGGGATGCTTTAAAAAAATGTCCGGAAAGAAAAAAAAGACGGTATTTTGAGTGGGAGGGGTTTAGATAGGATACTCTCTGATTTTTATTTTATTACTTAAAATTTGACATATTTATCGTAATTAAATAATAAAAAATAATTTAATAACGTTAAATATATCATATTATATATAATAAAATTAGAATAAAATAATAATATATGGTATAAAGTTTTCTTAAAAAGTATACCTTTATAGATAGGATGATAATCATTAAGTTGTATGAATAGTAAATATTAAATTACTGCAAGAACATATCAATAACGAGTAGAAGTGATTGATTTTTTATATAAATAAAAAGATTTTAAATATTATTTAATATTTTTTTAATGGGAGAGGTTTGAATAATCATGGTACAGGAGGTAGCTGTGGCGAACCGTCGTTGTACCGTGAGTTCTTGTGGGTGGGGTAGGCGTAGGAGTTTGAGAGAGAGAGATAGAGAAGCGAAGCTGCTGAGCCGCACGTTCGCTCGCGCTGCTGACTTGACTCGCATCGCCACCTAATCACTTTCCAACTAATAACAAACCAAGTCTCTCTCCTGGTGGATTCCAGGAATCTTCGGGGCCATCGAAACTGACATCCTCCATTCCTCTTTAAGTTTCTCCATGCCCTAACAAGGACCGGTTTCACTCGCTTCCCCCCTCTCGCTTGGCCATGCCACTCTGGTTCCCTGCGATTGGCCGCCTCTTCCGAGAGGATTGCGTCTTCGTGCCTCGTGCTCAAAGCCCCGCGAATTCTTGGGACTCACGTACGAATACACGGGATGTCTGTCGATCCTCTTGTCCCTAATCCCAGGGATCTCCTCTGCAACGCCGGCGCCGGCGCCGCTGCTGGTTCGTATGATTTCTCCTCGTGCCTTTTCTTGTTCCGTTTTTGTGTTTTTTTTTTTCCCGAGAAAATCGATGAAAGTAACAATGAAGGGGGGAGAGAGGGAGAGTAGAAACACTTATTTTGGCTTGGCCAATATGTCAGAGAGCTTGGAGTATTTATGTCTGGTTACACAAAATCAAAAAATTCATTTTATCTGATATCAATTCATGTTGCAACTTTTCAAATCTTTATATAAAATATAATAAATAATTTTATTTTTTTAAATCTAAATATAAAATTAATATTATAAAATTATATTATAATAATATTTTATACATTATTATTTAAAACATCTCATCTAACTAAACGGGACATTATTTTCCTTCCCTGTTATTATCACCATTAAAATCTAGATGTTTACTCTTTGTACTAAAGTATTTGTTGGTGAAATTTTTGGGGCAGGGGTTATTGCTGCGACATTCGTCTGTCCGTTAGACGTGATAAAGACAAGGTTTCAGGTCCATGGGCTGCCTCAGCTCGGCAATGGAACTGCTAAAGGTGTGCCCCCTCACATAGAGACGTATTTGTTTCTCGTAACTGATAGAACCATAGGAGGCTTCACTTGATTGACTTTTTTGGTGTATGAATTTAATTGAGCAACGTGGTAGTTGTATAAAATGGAGTTTAATCTGTGAGGTTCTTTTGTTTTCTTTCGTTTGGTGATTCAGGTAGTCTTATAGTTGGTAGTTTGCAACAAATATTTCGCAAGGAGGGGTTGCGAGGCATGTACCGTGGGCTCTCACCCACTGTGCTGGCGTTACTTCCTAACTGGGCAGTGAGTGCTCTTTAGCTTTGTTAAGTACTTGTTTATATACTATGTAGGTGTTATTATGGGTTTTTGATAAAATAATTTATCCATGGAGTGTGAAACTGTGTGATCTAATTCAATTTTCTGCATGACAACCTTGACTTTGGGAAGCATTGTACTCTGGTGCTTTTCACTCAGTACCGCATGGCACTACTGTTACCTGTTAGTTATGTTTGCCAACTGGTTCAAAACTGAACATATGGCCTTAGCATTTCTATAGTATATGCAAATCATTGCATATAACTTGATTCTCACAACTTCGTTAAAGTTGCATTTTTTTTCCTTTTTTTATAAGCAAGCTAAACTCTATTCATGATCAAAAGGTATTGCTTGAGTATACAGGGTGGGTGTATACACAAGAAACACCACTCCAGTAAATGAGAAAAAAGTTAAGAGGTCCTAATAACATGAAAAAGAACAACTAAAATGAGCACACATCTATTGATGATGGGCTTTATGGAAGAAATCCTTAAGGTCCAGCCTCGTCTTTTCCTTGTCGTTGAAGATCTGGTCATATCTTTCTCTTCATATACGCCAACACAAACAATCAAGGATCTTTTTTTACAATGCCTGGCTTAGTAGACTCGTAAACCTCCCTTTAAATTTTTTTACCATTTTAAGTTCATACTAAAGGTAGTTGTAGGCTTAACAATCTTTTATAGTCCAATTTCTATGCAATGATGGAACCGATTGATGGGGAATCAATCGTGGAATCGATTGATCATCTTCTTCTACATTGTGAGGTGGCTAGGGAGTTATGGGTTGGCATTCTTCGTAGAGCTGGGCTGAGTTGGGTTATGCCTAAGAGGGTGGTGGATGTTTTAGCATGCTGGAACAGGCATCACAATAACTTGTGGCGTGGAGGATGATACCCTTGTGCTTAATGTGGTGTTTATGGGCGGAAAGGAATGACAGGTGCTTTAACAACAAGGAGAGAGGGGGATATCTGGAATTTCTCTCTTTCAGTGGTTTTCTGCTATTATACTAAAGGGAGGGAATGTTCATGATTTTTTGTTTTCTTTTCAGCTTTCTAGAATGTAATTAGGTGTCTTATTTTGTATACTTTCTGTGTACATGGGCTTCGCCTAGTTTCATTCGTTTCATTAAAGTTTCGTACTTATCAAAAAAATAAAAAAAAACGATGGAACTGAATTAGACAATGGATAGAAAATTATTTGTACATTTTGAAAAAAGGGGATGACCCATACATGGGCAGCTTGTTTTAGTTTTGGGTTTGATAATCTCTTTTGTGGTTTATAGATTATTCAATCTGTCATGTTTGCTACCTGCCTTCTTTACTCAGAGAATTATACTGGTTCATTTAACTGTAATTTTTTGCATGACCCAATATTGTACCTTTTGCAGGTTTATTTTACACTATATGGGCAGCTGAAAAGCTTTCTTTCTTCTGAAGGTTATTTTGTGGCATATTTCTTCTTTACAAACTCATGCTCAAATTTCTCCCCTGGGAGCATATTTATATTAGTTTAGTCCTTCAACTTATTACTGTGTTGTAGCTTCAGATTAAGTGTTTACTAATATTTTAGCTTTGTTTCATTGTAGATGAGAATCATCATCTTTCAATTGGTGCAAATATGGTAGCTGCTTCTGTCGCTGGAGCTGCAACCACCATTGCTATAAATCCTCTTTGGGTTGTGAAGACGAGATTTCAAGTGTGTCTCTCAAGTACCACATTCCCTTGCTCAATATGAATTTAATTAATATCTTTATCTGTGATGAAAAAGACAAAAGGAAAGGGGATAAAGCAGTCGAACTAATGATAAGGTTTCATATGATCACCTCTAATTTTGTGCTACTACTAGTTTTACCGTATGGAAGTTAACATTTCCCCCTTAGCATCTTTCAAATTGTTAGTGATTTGAGTAGCTGGAAATTTACTATTATCTTTCAATGCTACTGTGCCCTACCGCAGTTTTTGCTGCGTATCAAAGAGAAGGAATAATGAACTTTATTTTGTTAGATCATTTTTTGATTTCTTGTACATGTTGGTCGGGAGTATTTATTTTCCTACCTGAATACAACTTGTGGAAGATAACCAACCGCTATGACCCATACTAGAAAAATGAGGAGGAAGAAATGAAGGTGATGGTGTAAGCATGGACGAATTTTTGCTTCATGGAAGGACCTAGACTGTACCACCGAAGCATAATTATACTAGCATTCGAGGCACAGTAGTTTTTGGCATATAAACATCACAACTATGATGCCAATAATTTTGTGTCATGACTGGTTATCTGTTGAAGCCATTACTTTTCACTGAATGGAAAATATAATTTTTTGCATAATTACACATCCTAATTTCCATTTCTTCATCATCGTCTTCACAGTCTTGCTAGTTTATACTAATAAAAAACTTGTCCTTTCATATTTGCAGTTCTATATGATTCTTCTGTGTTCTCATTTTTAGTGCACTCTGCTTCTTTCTTTTTCTTTTTTCATTTTGGTTAAAGTAAGCATGTGCATAAGGTGATAAAGCTTTAAGCAGAAAAAAAATAAAAAATCATTTTGTCCCATTTTCTCTGCAGACCCAAGGAATGAGATCAGGCGTGGTACCGTATAGGAGTACGCTGTCTGCTTTAAGGAGAATAGCTCATGAGGAAGGCATTCGTGGTTTGTACAGGTTTGTAACTCAAATCATTAATGTACAAAATTACTCATTGCTTTTTATGCTGAAAAGGATTTAAATGGTGCTTGTTGTATTGTTTTTAACAGTGGTATTATCCCTGCTTTGGCTGGTATTAGTCACGTTGCAATACAATTCCCTGCATACGAGAAAATAAAATCATACTTGGCCAATCGAGGTAATTGTCGACCTGTTTTTAGATCTTGAATCTTTAAGGGTTTTTTTCTCAATCTCATCTAAATACCTTACTTTTTATTTAATTTACAAAAGAACTCATTTATAATAAATGTTGTTGTATCAGCTAATACTACGATGGACAAACCAAGTGCACCTGATGTGGTGGTTGCTTCATCAGTCTCCAAAATATTTGCATCCACATTGACTTATCCACATGAGGTATGAGATTTGATTTCTTCAGGAGTTATTTGCCCAATTATGCACCTTTTCCCCACGTATCTTCCGAAAAGGAGAACCTTGGTGTTTCCTGATGTTGGTAAAAATGATGGCTCACTCTTCTGTGTTTGTTGTCATCATTTCTTTTTTTCCCCTTCACCTTGCTGTAAACCTATGCAGACTCTGAATAGAGAGTGAGTTTTTTATATTCCATATCATCATGAAAAACATTGAGAATGATTTTTTTCTTTTACCAATTTTATCCCACCATAGGTTAGAGTCCTGTGACCTGATCATGGATGGGTTAACATTTTTAATGCTTTTCAAATTAGTAGCATCATCTAATAATATGAAACCCTATCTCAAGCTTTCACCTCAAATAGCCTTTACTCAAACTGATTTGCGTAGGATACAATACTTCTTTGTCGTTCCATTTTCAATTTACAGTTTACAGAAATATTCAGAAATGATCGTGGCGCAGTATAAGAACATAATATATGCTCGTGTGTACTCTGAAGGTCGTACGCGCTAGGCTTCAAGAGCAGGGCCACCACTCTGAGAAGCGGTACTCTGGTGTAACTGATTGCATTAAGAAAGTATTTCAACAAGAAGGCCTCCCTGGTTTTTACCGTGGGTGTGCTACCAACCTTCTGAGGACGACCCCCGCTGCTGTAATCACATTCACCAGCTTTGAGATGATACACCGTTTTCTTGTTACCCTTTTCCCTCCTGATCCACAGCCCCACAGATTCTAAAGATGGATCAGGCCGAGTGAAGGATATAGAGAAGAAACTTGCATTTCTACAAGCCACTTCTCAACAGCCAACTGTAATTGTCTCATTGTTGATGCAGTTTCTGATTTATGTATTTTAATTGATTTTGGTAGTTCTGAGCAACATTTTAAAAAGATGTTGCTGTTCTCGTTCCCACTTCCCAAATTAAATTTATAGATGATCTTCAGTGATAATGATGAAAATTTTTTTTTCCTGGGCACTGCTGAATGGTTAGAAATTGTCTGAGTACCCATCGAAATGCCGGTTAATTTGATGCTATTGAAACTATAATGTGTGACAGTGACATACCACTGACTTTGACTTGTCATCTGTATCTCTTAGAAATCATAAGGCTCAACGCGAACAGTCTTGACTTTCAAACCTTAGCCGAAATGGTGTTTATCTTAAATTTTATCATTCTAAATTACAACCGTTGATAATAACATCTATTAAGTGGTTGTGGACTTGTGGTTGTCTCTTAACGTGTGCTGTGGGAATGGGATAAAAAAAGTTCAGATGAAAGTTAAAGAATAGTATTTATTACTCTTGCACAATCTTACTCAAGTCGAATATGATTCCTTGTAAGACAAAATACGCTTTTTTCGTTTCTCTCCGGAGGCTTTTTTTTCTCTCTATCAAAGGAATCAAACATCCCATCTTTTCCGCCCAAAGAGAGGAGGAGTTTCGGCTCCTCTCTCCCTTTTGTCCAGCTAACATTAGAATTGTCCATAGCTTATTTTTTTTTATTTTTCTATAGTTTTCAGTCTGAAGCACCAAGATGCATCGATCTATTGCTTACTAGCCACCTACAACCATCACGCGCTCCTCTAGCGGACTTTTCAGCCACTAATTTAAAACTGACCAAAAGAGCGGTGCGTAAGGCTCACACGCGGCTCACACAGATTGAGAAACTCACCCGCCACCGTGCTAGGGGGAGTCTAATGTCGTCACGTGCAGTATCACGGGGATCAGCGGCTTCGAATCTCTTAGATTTGACCTTTACCTTCCTTCCAAGAGTGGTACACGCGCCTCCACAACCAATGACGGTTGTTTGTCGGCGAATTGACTCATCTTCCGATTGCTACTTTTCTATGTTCTGCTTTTCCTAATCAAGGATCAAGATAAAATTGTCGTGAAAGTCTCCTTACGCCAGTCTAGACCAACAAAATACAGCACACAACAATCCACTATGACTTGTAGTCGTAGTTTTATAGTCTATTTATCAAACTATACAAAAATCACTTCAAGCGGCTTCCCCTTTGGGGAAATGGGTGGGAGCCTAATTTTTGGCTCTAGATCTCTCTTTTTTATTTCTCTTGTGTTACATTTATATGTTTGAGATGATTGTTGGAAGCTCCCACTCCATTGAATATAGTATCTTGTAAATAGTTTATCTATGAAATGCTAGCTTAGAAAGAAAAAGGAAAAAAAAAAAAAAGATTCCTCGTATGCAAGATGAATAAGAGAAATATTGCTGTGTTTGGAGTAAGGAGCCCAGGCGAAAAGATGCTGTGACATACATGCAAGTTTAAGACCTTTCCTTGCTCATGCAGCAATCTTCTTTAGAAATGCATGCAGTATGTCTAGTATAAAGGATTCATGGGCAGGTTTTTCTGGTCCGAGGCCCCTTGAGTGGATATTCTTTCAAAGAAGAATGAATCAATTGAGCTGTGCTATACAAGTTATACCGTTGTGTATGAGTTGGGGAGTGATCCTACGTTATCTCAATCTTCGAGACTAAAGCGAATTGTTTTACCCACAGAGAGAGAGAGATAATTGCTTTTAGGGCCCAAAATCGAAACCGAACCGACCATATTTTGATATGTATAAAAATGGCTGAACCAACCGATTAAGCGGGAGAAAACTAGCAAAAATAGTTCCAATTGGTTTTAGTCGGTTCGGCGGTTTTTAGATCGGTTTTGCAAACACAAACATAGATCCAAAAAACGACCAAAACAATAATATGATCCCTGATTGGTAACCTAAGGAGCAAATCAAAATCATGCCAACTTGGAGAGAGAGAGAGAGAGAGCTTGGTTTTGGCCAGTTAGAACAGATACAATTGGATGGTAGAGGGACAGGCTGCTAGTGTGAGAGTGGAGGGAGGTTGCTGACTAGTGCATGAGAGAGGAGAGATAAAGATTGAAAGAGAAATAAGAATAAGAAGAGGGAGGGAAGGGAGGTTATTAAAACCCTAAATCAAACGGACCTCGTTTTATATAAGACTAAAATAATGTATATATATTCAATCGATTAAGTGGTTTGAACCAAATTCAAATCGAAACCGAACCAATCGATCGGTTCACTATTGGTTTCGATCGATCTGATCAACGATCATTATCCCCATCGATTTTTGTACATCTATAATTACTTTAGCCAGTTGTGAAAAATGAAAAGACCACCAAATTAGTTAAAAATTGTCTAATCACTCGTAAGCCTCTTTATATTTTTTGTGTCACTCAAGCCTTTTCTTTGGATGGTGCTAGAGGCACCGTTGGTGGCTCCTGCTGGGAGTCACCGTTAGGTAAAAAAAAAAAAAAAAATTTGTTTTTCTTTTAAAATTATTTTTTAATACTTTTTAATATTTAAAAAAAATATAAAAAATTTATAATAATATTTAAAAAAATTAAAAAAGGCCAACGGTGGCCCCCTGCGGTGCCCAAAGTATTATCCTTTCTTCTTGATAAGGTAGCCCATTTTTGATGGGTATAAACATTGATAGGATAGCCCCATCCAGAGGACTGTCCCTTTGCAAATTAATGCTCAATAATTCATTTTAAGATATAATTTTCTTATCCCATAATTGAACTGAATTATGCATGATTCTGTAGAAGAACTTACCCCACTCTCAAATGACTTTGGATTAAAAAATTAGAATGATTACAAAAATCTTCACTCTTTCCATCCCAATGCTAGCCTCAAGTATATGCTAATAAAGGTGCGGTGCCCGTTTGTTGACATCGTATTGGTGTAGAAAAAGGGTTTCCTGAGCTTTATGCTCTGTTTTGAAGATTAAGACAACTTGAAAGGCAGTCTTTGGATCCGCATAGCCTTTTTTTAAGAGCAATTTTTTCCCTTTTCTCCGGTTGGACAACGACGTTTGAAATTATTTTAGAAACAGTATTCCATTGTTAGTTCCAATCCAATATCTCTTTGACATCACTCAGACACATGGGACTGAATAAAGGAGTGTAAACCTCAATTTATGATGATCTGAAACCTTTAATTTCACTTTTCTTTCTTTCTTTTTTCGGTTCAAGCAATTGGACAAACTAGGGGAGGAGCAACTCTAAAAGTTTATGGATCTTCATTTTTTTTTTTTTTTGTGGATGATTGAAAGATTACAAACAAAACATTGCAAACAAGTACATGGTATAATCTGAACGCATGTGTGGGAGGGGAATGTGAGGAGCAGAAGAACCCTCATAATAGTCATGGACTTTAGTCGGCTAAAAAGTATAGAACCCACCAAAACACTCAGGAGTGGAATGCTTTCATGATTTACAGCTAATTCTTTGCCCCACCCATAAATAAACAACAACAAACCTGTTATTTCTTCTCTCCATATTATTTTTCCTTCCATTATGTTAAATTAAAACCATGAGCCAACTACCGGCAACTTTGGTCTCTTGACAACTTTTTACTTGGTTGTTGATTAGGGGCAGGCTTCGACTCCAACCTCCAACCTCTGACTCTGGAGTCAGAGGCCAAAATGCCCTCTGACTCCAACTCCAACTCCGATCGGAGTTAAGGTTCGACTCTGATCGGAGTTCAAAGCTCGGAGCTCCGATTGGAGTTGAAGGAGCAGAAGAACCCTCATAATAGTCATGGACTTTAGTCGGCTAAAAAGTATAGAACCCACCAAAACACTCAGGAGTGGAATGCTTTCATGATTTACTGCTAATTCTTTGCCCCACCCATAAATAAACAACAACAAACCTGTTATTTCTTCTCTCCATATTATTTTTCCTTCCATTATGTTAAATTAAAACCATGAGCCAACTACCGGCAACTTTGGTCTCTTGACAACTTTTTACTTGGTTGTTGATTAGGGGCAGGCTTCGACTCCAACCTCCAACCTCTGACTCTGGAGTCAGAGGCCAAAATGCCCTCTGACTCCAACTCCAACTCCGATCGGAGTTAAGGTTCGACTCTGATCGGAGTTCAATGCTCGGAGCTCCGATTGGAGTTGAAGTGGGCTTGCCCTATTCAGATTGAGCATGGTCCACAACCTAAATATCAAAGGCCCAATCTGAAATTCAGATTGGCCTACCCCTATTTTAAAATATTTAAAAAAAAAAGACAAAATAATGAAAAATAGCTAGTGTTAAACGGCGATATTAAACGCTGACTTTGAGGCAACCGTAGTGATAAGAATAACTAACACATCTTCGGCTATTTGGGAAATTACTGTAAACTTGATAAAATTCATCTTCCACCAAGTTAATATCTAAATGTTTCACTAGGTGCCTTGACATTTTCCATAAAGTAATGCTCAAGCTTAGACTTACACTGCATAATATTTCTCGATGCACGGTTTTGATGTTATTAACGTAGCATCAAAACATTTGAACTCTGTGCATGTGTGTCATCTAAGGAAGATGTCGAGTTGGTCAGGCGTGATGAGCTACCACCTTCGGTTGAAGACTAAACACTGTTGTTGTAATGACTATATAAATAATTAATATCACATTTAAGCTCTCTAATAAATTGATCAATGTCCTCATCACTAAGGATATTCCTAATCTAAAATTCTACAAATGCCAACTTATATTGGGAGTCAATAATCATAGCTACAAATAATAATTTATTTATCTTCTCAACATCCCTCCAATATTTATTATATTTGTATTTCATCCTCATTACCATAGCATTCAACAAACCTATACTGTTAGTACAACTCCGTTGCAAGTGAGAATAAAGCCCTAAGAGTTCCTCGAAGTGCATGTTCGCAATAAGGTATTTTGTTCTAGATATCCGCATAGTTATGTCATGAAATAATTTCAAAAATTGAACAAAATACCTGACATTGGCCCAATCAATTGTATCCGGTGCACTGAGCCCTCCTTCTCCCCCTAACTAACTCTAGCAAAGCATATCTTATGCCCCCATCATCGACCTCCATCCGCTCGAATGCTCTTTGGTACTTTTGCACTACATTCAACATCATGTATGTAGAGTTCCATCGAATTGGAACTTCCAATTGCAACATATTGGAAGATGGAATCTCAAGTTGTTCAGCTATTGCCTTAAACTGGTGGAGCTGTTGGGGGAAGCCCTCACATGTCTTACAAGGTTTCAAAATTTAGTAATGGAATTATCAACCTCCTTCAACCCCTTAGATACTATGAGGTTGATGATATGAGCACAACATCGAACATGGATAAATTGGTGCTCACGAATAATATCCTTATTTACCGTCATATTCTGCTTGAACTAATCAATGGTTGTGTTATTCGCACTAGCATTGTCAACCATGATACAAAGCACTTTTCTAATCTCCTAATCTTTTATACAATCATCCATCTCTTTGCCAATAGATGAACCGTTGTGATAAACAATTTCTTTAAAGCTAAGAATCCACTTATGCAACGTCCACTCATTGTCAATAAAGTGGGTTGTGATACACATTTAACCCACATTTTGTATGGATGTCCACATATCAGTCGTAAATAACACTCGCTGGCTAGTGGCAACAAACATTTCCTCCATCGCTGCCTTCTCCTAGCATGCCTCTTCCAATAATCGCACATCATATATAGTAAAGGCATGGGAAATCATAACTCTAAAGTATGCACAAATTTGTGGAAGCCTACCTTGTCAACCTTTGTAGAAGGCATCTCATCAATGATGATTATCTCTGCAAAAACATCCATTAACATCTTTTTACTATATTGAAAGATTGACAATTTCTTAATCTGTGGGCCATCAGTGGCCTTAGAAATCTAGTAACTCAGTTTCGTCTAATCAATTGCCACCAACCCTTAGTGAATCGTATCCCGCTGGTAACCCGTAAGGTGTGCTATTAATATTGACGTGCCTTGCTTCTTCTAATGATAACTGCATAGTTGCCAGAACCACAATCACTGGAAATTTTGGTGAAATGTTCTCATATTCCACGACCTTTTTTTACTAGGTCGTGTTGGTCGATCAGCCTCAACCTTCATCAACTCCTTCTCTTCATTAAAAATATCAACATCTTCTAGATCTGTTAGGACTTGACTACTTGCACATGAGGTAGCTACTCTAGATAGGGGTCTTGGCCCGAAGTACTTATTGGTGACGCAAACGGCTATGCGCCATCCTCTTGTGGAGAACCGAGGTGAGATAGTGTAGCATCCATAGTTTACTTTGTGAAGACTAGGCACAAAATTATCTTAAAGAATTAACAAACAACTGTCATTTAACATGTTATGAAAATTATCTATACATTAAAAAATAAAAACATGTGTCTAATCATGTTTCTGGTTTTAAAAATAAATAAAACACAAAATTTGAACGTCCACTCGAGCCATACTCGAGTGAACAATCTGTGTGAAGTTCGTTCAAGCTACACGAACAACCTGTATCAAGTATGCTTGGGCGAACGCTTGAGCGAACAATCTATGTGAAGTTTGTTTGAGCCACACTCGAGCGAGTATCGAGCGAACATTGTCTCGAACCAAAAATTCTGATTTTTCCAAAACCTAAATCCCCCAATTCTTAAATTTAATAGCCTAAAAACCGAAATCAATGAAAATACAAACAACAAATCATACACATTTACAAATTTTAAAAAACAATGTGACAGTTAAAGGAATTTGAAATCCTAAAATTCAAAAAAAAAAAAAAACAAGGTGTTTTGGAGAGGAGAGGTGCAACCGTGCAACGTGCGAAATGGGAATTGTGAAAGTAAGGGGGGAAGAAGGGGGTGATGTGTTTTGGCCCCCTTATTCACGAAACGACATCGTTGTTTAGTCACTTCAGTAGGGGGTTTTAGACCCCATTCTTTACGAAACGACGTTGTTCCTCTTGAACTGGAAAGACGTCATTTTGATTATGTAAAAGTTTTTTTTTTTTTATTTTTTTTTTATTTTAAATAGTCATAGTTAAGAGCTAATATGAGCTCCAGACTCCAACTTCTACTCAGACTAGGAGAGTCAGAGCTCGGACGGAGTTGGAGTGGTTGGAGTTTTTGCCCACCCCTAGTTGCTTATGAGGGTTTGGTTTTTATTTTTTTTTACGTCATAAATTAAGGAACATATAAGACTTTGTATGTGTGATTAGAGCTGGGTGGTGTTTGCTTTCTAGGAGGTGGGGGAGGGGCTCATGATCTGTCTGTGCTGGTGAGAGTTTAGTGCCATTGATATGGACCTTCAAAATAATTATCTATTTTTCTCTCTTATTGCCAGAATAATAATGATTACAATGATGAACTTTAACTTTGTTAATATAATCGGGACTTTTATGGTCCTAGTGACCAAAAAAGAAAGTTACTTTTCACCCCCCATATCTCTTGCGCCAACTGTAAGTCTCGTACTCTCCAATTTTTTGGCTTGGCTTTAACTGCGCATGAGGCTCACATGTCACCACTTTAGCAAAAACCAAATAAGTTAGTGTAACATAAATTACAAGTTTGAGATTTGTAAACTTGAGTCATTTTGCTAGAGCGTGATGAAGGTCTTGACATTTGTAAACCTAACACAAATTACATGTTACAAGTTTGAGAGAAACAAAACCATAGCGATTTAGCTGCTACTTTCAATTCTCCCTTGGCTGAGATTGTTAGCTACTAAATAATTTTTGCACAGCAAAATTGCCCGACTTGCTTTTTTGTAGCGATGACGTATGTTTATCTCAGAATGATTTTTTTTTTTCTTTTTACTATCGAATCTGAGCGAGCCATTAAATGTGGCAAGAGAGACTTACTATGGGCGAGTAAAATATTTTAGGCTAGAGGGAGAGAAACTTATAATGGGTGAGCAAAGGCGATTGCGACAACCCTTCCTTGGCAAGTAAAGTTTTTGTGGGAGAGCAACATGAACTATGGCAAGCAAACTCAACAAAAGTTCAGGCTGAAGTAGCAACCTAGCAGTGAAGTAGTGACTTAAATTTCACTATTGTTGGCGTGTTGATGGCTTGAAGCAGTGACTTGGCATTTTGCAAGATCGCATTAATAGTACCAATGTTGTCATAGCTCGGGAAGACATGGTGGCAGTGAAGCAGCAACTCGACAGTTTCTCAAAGCAGAGTGTGGCTTCTTGGCAGTGACCATACCTACGATAAACACATGAGGCACAGCAGAGAGCTCACTTGGACAGGACAAGGTACACGACGATGGCTTGCCAAGTGGTGAGAATGCTTTCATTACCCGCCAAGAGGTGCTGCTTGCCATGTGACTTACAACTGGAAGATGTTGTCTGTATCGGTGTGAGGGTGGCAAAATCAGCGCCCAAACCTCTAAGATACCAGTGAACTTTGTCTATATCATCAACCGAACGTCCCATGGCAGTGAGTTGATCACATAAAGCCTTAAAAGAACGAGAGTAATCGGTGACAGTTCGCGTGCCCCTTTTTATGAGCTGCAAGTCATCTTTGATGCGAAGCTCACGAGTCTTTGAGATGTGGCTGAAAGAATTCTCCAAGGCAAGCCAGACATCACGAGCGTTGGTGAGGCCAAGAACTTCGGGCATAGCTTCTTCAGTCAACGAAGAGAATAGAAGACTAAGAAGGCGTTGATCTTGAAGGTGCCATTCCACATATTTAGGATTCGGTTGAGAAGAAGAATCAGAGACAAGAGTGGGTGGAGGCGCTGCAACAGAACCATCAACATGGCTGAGGAGATTCTGACATTGAAGAAGAGGGAGAAGTTGATTGCGCCATAGAAGGTAATTTGTGGAGGATAGTTTAATGGTAACCATGTGTATCATGGTATTGAAGGAGAAGGAAGAATCGGCCATGAAGGGATCGAGGAGGTTAATCCAAAAAAGAGTCTGATACCATAACAATGTTTGTAAAACCACCACACATTTACTTGGGTGGTGTATTCCATTTATATATACGTATGATAACAGAATAGAGTTTGAATACAAAGAGATAAAGAAGGAAGGATAATTACAATAAAATAGGAAAGATAATTATAAAGGAAAAACATATCTCCTAAACTATATCTCCTACAATCAAGGAGGATTCCGTAAATCAAGAGTTGATTTACTAGAATCCTTTACAGGGGTGGTGAGATGCTACCTCGATCGAGGCTAGCTAGACGTGCCACAATGGTGAGGAGCGCAATGGTGGTGGAAGAAAACACCATCGAAGGTTTTTGAGTTCCCTACCAATGGGCTTTACACTTATGATGCTGCCGGTACGCTTGTAAGGGGCTGGTGGTGCAAATGAGACCTCATGGCTACATTTGGTGACGTGTTGCGGTGATGGTTGCAAGGAGCTTTACGACAGACTGTGACAAAGAGCGTCGAAGTTTCACGGCGTGGCTATGGATGGCTCCATGAGTTCACAGTTGGGCTGGTCCTGGGCATGTCGCGAGTGGGAAGTACCATGGAGGATGGAGCTACGGGGGTAGAGGACCACTGTACTGGTGACAAAGGCCACCGATGAGTCGTGTGGTGGTTGTTGACGACTTTGCTGGCTAGCTAGTTGTCGACGGGTGGCAATGCCCGTAGTAGAGTGTGTCATGCACAAATCATCCACCCACCTCCATTTTTTTGATCTAGGCATACCACTGCGTGAGAAGCACCTCATCAACAACAGACAACGCCGGCAAGTCTTGTCATGGCCACCCAACCTTAACCATGCTTGGTCAGCTAATGGGTCGTTTCTTGCCAGCTTCTGTGTTCTTGGCAATGAGATACTGGTGGGTAAACCCCTACCAGCCCTATCTTGGTGATCTAATGGTTAGAACTATGCCACGCCATGCATGGAGGTGGCAAGAAGCAAGCCCGCCATGCACGACAAGCCCCGCATAGGGCTGTGTTGTGTCATTCACAAAGTGCACGAGGCTATGCACGTTACATGCCCGTGCATGGCATGCATAGTGTATGTCGTGTACTTACCATTGCTTGGTGCACGTTCACAGTGCATGCTCCCTTTCCCTGGGTCTATATATATATATATGTATATATATTCTAATAGTATTGACAAAATAAAGTAATATGTGTAAGGTTGAGGAATTTATTTGATATTTTCTGGAGAAGATCTCGAGAACCGGAGAATCATCCTCCTATCATTACCGAAGATAATAAAAATTCAAATCCCACAGATGGTACCACTATTAAAGTCAAAAATTGCTCACCAGGTCGGAATGAAAGAAAGAGTTATTTCCAGCCCACGATAGTGATTTGGGCTTCGATTCAGTGCTTTTCACATTCATCCATGAAAATAAATAGTGAAAAACAAATAAAAATAAATAAAGGGCGATACATAAATTCACGTGATTCAACGTAATGCCTACGTCCATAGGTTGTTTGGGGTCGAAATCCACTATAATGAATAATTTTACAATCTCTCATAGTTTCACATATCTAACAATACAATGGAGTAATTTAGGATTTCAGGAGGTTAAAGGCGATGCCTCCCTTAAGAAAAGATCATTTCGAGTTATTATGCATGGTGGAGTCTATACTTAAGGAGCCCATGTAAATTTGTGGAGATCTCCTCCTTTATAGAGGTTCTTTCCTTCCTTGAAGTGATTGAGTTTGACTTATCTTATAAAGTCCCTCCGTCCAGGAGTCAGAGTTAACTTGTCTTATCTCTTCTTGTCATATTATTAACGATAGATTTTCAATGGGCTGGACCCGATTAACTTTATCCCAACACTCTAAATAGACAAGTCTCGTGCAAACCTTTGTAAAAAAGTGGACCCGATGTAACAGCCCGCTAGAAATTCAATGGTGAAATTTCTATAGACTTTAGAAATCTCGTGAAAACTCCGTAAGTTTTCACGAATCGACTAATCGCATAGGTTTTAGTCAGTGAAACCCTCAATGATTGGAATCTATTTGAAACTCCAAAAACTTAGTTGAAACCGAAACCCTAAACGGTTTCCCCAAACCCTAAAGTTGGCCTTCAAGCCCTTTTGATCCAATTTCTAGCATTGTGTTTAATCACTTGATGAGATCACTTCCACATGCTATTATTTTCTCAAATTCTTATTATAACATCTTTATCCAACATTTTAAACCTTGGAAATTTGTTTGGGCCAAGAAAAATTGGATTTGGGCTTGATAGCATCTCAAACCCTAACCAAATCTCATTTAAACCCTAAATTGAAGTCCACTTGGTTGAGGCCCACTAAGGCCCACGAATTTGGCCACCTTGGCAAAGCTCCTTGGAGAAGCTTCCTCCCCCACTTGTTAGACCATTCATTATATCAAGTTGCACTCAATAATATGGAGGAACCCACCCCATCAAGTCCCATGTCTCATAGCTTTTGTAGGTTGTCCTTTGCCCCCCACTATCCTCTACCTTATCACATGTCTACACCTCCACTCAATGATTTTTAAGGTCTATATATTTCCCCTGAAGAAGGCTTGAGTCGTGCAAGACTCACTTACTTCATTTTAATCATTTCTTCACCCCGTTCTTAGAGAGAAACCCAAAAGAGCTCTCTCAGGTAGATTTCTGTGTCTTTTTGTGTGGAGATTATCGACCCTTTTTAAGTATTTTTACATAATGATTCCTTCATAAAAGTTGTTCCTCTTTGAGTCTAGTTTCCGTAGATGTATTTTTCGTATCATTCCATGGTCATTTGATCAGTCAAAAGTATTTGTAACCATGGAAAGGTCATTCTGGGCGTGAATCTGGAGAGTATGTTATGTTTTGAAGTTTTTGACCAAACTAATGGGCATATCTTGATCCGAAATTTTTATGGAGTGTTGTTAGAATGTGTTAAAGAGTTTTCATTGAAGTTTTGTTGCATGAATAAAGCTTTTGATGATATATTTTCTTATATCTAGAAACTCGAAAACTGGAAGTGGAAAAACAGTTTTTATTTGGAGAAAGTTTGAATATTTCGTGGTTTGATCTTACTCTAATGGCTTTGATATTTTATATGATGATCATAAGTCTCTTATTTTCATGTTAGGATGTTATTTTGGAGATATTTAGCATTAGTTTAAAAGATATGATTTTTCTATGCAAGAGAATTTCGGTTAGGCCTAAGATTTGATGTTTTTAGGTTAGATCCATGTTTTGTTGGGTTTTAGCCATGTGATTTTAATTTTGATGGTTGGATATTCTTTAAGACACGTTTTTAAACCATGTGATACTTTATTTCAAAGACCTCACCTTCTTAAGCCATTGATCAAGAGATTTATCAAAGCTAGTTAAGAAAAAGTTTCTGTTTTTGGACTAAGTGTAAAATCAAAAACTCCAAGTGTTATTTTTGTGATTTTGGTGACTTTAGTTTGATGATTTAAAGCATGGTTTATCTGAGGATGATGTTATGAATATGTTAGAAGTAAGATTTGATTTTTTTGGAATTCTTGGTGATGTTTTGATTTAAGGACAAAGCTTGTGATTCAAGTGTTTTGATCTTTTTACAAAAACAAGTTTGGTGTTGATTATAAGTCTTTTCTAAATGGATGTTTTAAGTATGGTTTTAAACCTAGGATTGGAAGATGGTTGGTGCAAAATTTTGGTTTAAGCATGAGTTTTGAAGTTGGAAGGAATTGCAACAAAAATCAAGAGAAATGGCCTATGGATGTTTCGGCCATAGTGTGTTTTTCATAGTTGTGTTTTGTCTTAAATTTTTCTGAGTTAATATTTGAGTTTAAGACAAAATTTACATGAGGAATGTAAATTTTGGAAATTTTTGGAGTTAGGATGTGAAATCCTTAAGTTATGGGTAAAATGGTCGTTTTCCCACATGTAGAGGGTAAAATGATAATTTTACTCTAAGTTAGCTTGTTTTCATGTTTCTAATTGTTAGTAATTAAATTTCTAACTTTTAGAATGACCTTTTACAGTTCCTCGTGTTTCACACTTTATTCTCGTAGAACCCGACGATCTGAGTAAGTTAGCTTCTAACTTACTATCAGTTTATTGTGTATGTATGATGGGTAAGGGAACTACAATTTATGTATGTATGTTATCATATATGTCATGTCATTACATGTTTATCTGTTACGCATGATTTATTCTTTTATGAATATTTATCTGTTACAAAATCTTTTATGTCATGCAATGTTGTATGTTATAAGTATGCCATGTTAAGTATGTCATATGTTACATGTATGTCATGGAATGTTTATGTTTAAATCATATTGTGCCATTTACAAGTATACGCCATGTTAGAAAAGTTCATGATATTAAATAATATCTCATGTATTAAGAAAGATAAGATATTTAAGAGTGACACGGACCTAAGCGTGTTCACCACAAGTTATGTTAAGGATGGCACGGACCTAAGCGTGTTCATCACAAGTTATGTTAAGGGTGACACGGATCTAAGCATGTTCACCACAAGTTATGTTATGCGGTGCCACGGACTCAAGCGTGGTTCACCTTATGTAAAGTTCATATAAGTTTCAGATCATGTTCAAGTTAAGTTATTCATGTCAATCACGACCCTAAATGCTAGGATGGGGTAATATCCTAGTGGAACTCCTTTGTTCACGCTGGAGTGTCTAAATAGGTGTGAAATTCCCTGGGTTGACGAAGTACAGTCAACAGGTTGCGAATGGGGCCTAAGTAACTGGTCACCGGAGCGCGCCAGGCACTAACGCCGATGGTGCCATATTTTATGTTACGTGTATTCATGGGGCCACAACAACTGTGGAGCATGAAGTATGGGGCCACAACAACTGTGGAGCATACACTACGTGAGACACAGCAATTGTGACACGTAGAATACGTGGGGCCACAACAACTGTGGAGTACGTATTAACGCACTCACAGCTGGTCTAGATACCTGTGTTGTGATGCGGTAATCGGCAGGGACACACGGCTCTAGGGGACCCGTGTAGCACCCATATGGTTACGTTATTAATCAAGACAATTAAATAAGATTCCAAGTTCATGTATTTCATGTTCAAGTCATATTTCACGTTACGTTATGTGTACGTTCATGTTAAACTTAAAGTTCAAGTACATGTTATGTTTCAAGTTCACATCCATGCTATGATTTAAGTTCATGTCACGTTAAGCTAAGCTTCTGTTTCAGTTCAATTATGTCAACTCATGCCATGTTATGTCATGTCACATTATGCTTATTATTTTATGCCATGTTATGTCAAGTTATGTTATGTTTACTTTCAATTTTGATGGTGCATTCATACCTTTATTTCTATGCATACATCATTAACCTGTGTGAAAGTTTTCTGTTAACTTGCTGAGATTTGTAATCAAATCTCACCATGGTAGTCCCAACTACCATTTTTTCCCCGAATGGTAGGCGATGTGTCAGGTTCAGAACAAGGAGCAAATACCGATAGGCTGGAGGATGTTGACTAGACGCCGCAGATGCGATGCAGAGTTTTCAGCTTCTATAGTTAGTTTCTTTTGGGACAGTATTCTAACCTTGTTAATTGAGTTACGCGAGTTACTCGATGAACTGGTTCAATAAGTGTATTTTGGTACTGTAATATAGAGTCTAGTCACCATGTTTTGAGATTACAGTCTTCTGAGACCCGTACTGTAATCGTGGTTATTTATTTTAGTATGCATGGATTATGTTTTAATTCTTTGAGATGTTATAAGTTCGGTGCATAGTATAAAAAAAAAAAAAAAAAATATCCGCTGCGAATATTGCATAATGCTAGATGCATGTTAGGAACATTGCATCCTATATGTCATGTACGGGGGCAGGTAACCTTGTGTTACATGTCCCGACGCTTCAGATGTCCGTCCGATCCCAAACGGAAATCTGAGGGCGTCACACCCGACCTTGAAAATTATAAGAAAGTTATTCTTTATTAGTAGGACTCACTCTTTTACAAAGGGCTTGAATGAGTATTTGGGACTGGTACCTAACATTACGTATTTAGAGATGATTAGCCATTTCTGCTCGTTTCATGTCTTTATATTTTTACAAAAATGCTTGGAGAATTACTCAAATTATTGCATGTCTTGTAATTATCTTACAAAACAAAATCCATTGTGTTGATGTCATGTTCCATAGCCTAGGCCATCCAGCTATTCCTCTTGGTGACCTGCAAGACCCAAAGAGATGAAGGTTCGGGGTGGTGAGGGACACCTTCGACGCTTAAGTCAGAATAAATTTTTTTGTAAAGAGAGAAGGCCAGGAGAAAGTATTCAGAGAGCTCTACCTGAGCTTGGGACATGTTTATATACCTAGTTGGGGTGGTCCCCTCCTATTGCTAACAGGTAGTGCAAGGGTATACTGGTGGCAAGTTTTCCCTCTATCATGTTAGTTGTCTCCTTGTTGTATTGTGCGTGGGTCTCCAGTTTGTCCCCTATGGCAAGTAAATGGGGGAGGTGCTTGCATTATCATGGCCACAAAGGTGAGTGGGCGTCTGGCTTTGTTATTGTGTGTTGGCTTCTTAGATCATTAATGTGGCATGCTTGTTGTTTGACAGTGTGGGCTACAGTCAGAACATGTGATGTGGTTAGCCACCAAATCAGACGGGCTCCCTTGAGCCTAGTATAGCTCTCCTTACTTTGTGGCCTTGGTCTGACTTGGGCCTTGAGGGGCATCAATCCTCTCGGCCCAAGGGGGGAAATAAACTTCCCTCACACATAGCTTTATGCATTTATAGTTCATTTGGTTGTGTATTTTTCAGTTTTTCCAAAAGCAGTGATCCATTGAAGTCATTTTCCTAATTGGGTTTTCAGTAAGGCTTGGAGAATTACTCTTACCACATGTTGCTACCCGTAAATGTTTAGATATTCTAATCTTATTGAGTGGTCACTTCACACACACACACACACACACACACACACACACACACACACACACATATCAATATACACACTCACACACATACACACATTAACTAATGTCAGAGAAACATTTCTATGAATAACCAAAACTTAAATTGTATTAAGGGAGTCACTTTTTATACACATTTACAAGAATATTTCTGTTACAAGATAACCAATAGGAAAACAAGTATAAAAGAGTACATATTCTGGAATATTCTAAGAATCATGTAAAACAAGCTTATCTAGGCTAATACATCCCCTCGAGTCCAATGGACTTTCAACAACAGTGAGAATCACTAGAAACCTTGAGAAACTACCAAAAACTAAAGGCTTTATTAACACATGAGCCAATTGATCTTTAGAGTTGCAGAAGAAAACTGGTAAAGTCTTGGCAGTAACCTGATCACGAATGAAGTGTAATCAATGTCCATATGTTTTGTCTTAGAGTGATATACAGGGTTAGCTGATAAATACGTTACCCGGTGTTGTCACACCACAAAATTGGAGATTTTGGAAGAAACAATCCTAGTTCCCAAATCATTTTCTGCAACCAAATTAATTTTGCAGCAGTGGAGGCAAGAGATTTATATTCTGCTTCTGTACTTGATCTTGCAACTGTCTTTTGTTTCTTTGAACTCCAAGAAATAAGATGATTTCCCAAGTGTACACAGAAACCACATGTGGATCATCTATCATCTGGGCATCCTACCTAGTTTGCATCTGAATAGGCTTGAAGAGTGAGGCATGAGGAAAATTTAAACATCAAGCCATAATTAATTATGGCTTTAAGATACCTTAGTATCTGCTTAACAACAGACCAATGTGATTGCCTTGGAGAGTGCATAAATTGACAAACTTTGTTCACTAAGAAGGATATATGAGGTCTAGTAAAAGATAGATACTGCAATACACCAACCGCACTTGTAAAAAAAGTGTTGTCATCAAAAGATGGAGTATCAAACTGTAAAAGTTGATAGAAGCCATAGGAGAAGTCACGGGCTTAGCATGCAGCATGTTACTTCTGGCAAGTAAATCTTTAATGTACTTGCGTTAGGACTAAAACAAACTAGACCCAGAGTAATCAATCTCAAGACCAAGGAAATATGAAAGTCAACCAAGGTCTTTAACAGGAAAAGTAAGGCTCAAATCTTTCATAAAACTGTCAATGGCACTTTGTTTAGATGATGATAGAACAATATCATCAACGTATATTAGCAAAAACATATGTAAATCACCATGATTCAATATGAACAAAGATGAGTTAGATTGGGAGGAAGAGAAGCCATAACCAATTAACTATGAGCTTAATTGTGCAAACCAGGCCTTTATAGCCCTATAAAGCATATACACATGATTCAGAAAATTTTTCTCAATAAAGCCCTAAGGCTATTGCTTGTAAACAGTATCAGACAAGGACCCATGCAGAAAAACATTTTGTAAATCCAATTGGCACAGAGGCCAACCATGAGTGACAGCAATGGAAATTACCAAACATATTGTAGTCGGTTTGACTACTGGGCTAAATGTATCATGATAATCAAGGCCAAGTTGTTGATGATAGCCTTTAGCTACCAACCGGGCCTTTCTACGTTCAAATGTGCCATCAGAATTAAATTTAGTTCTAAACATCCAACGACATCCAAACATATTGTAAGAGGGATTAAAAGGTACCAAACTCTAGGTTTTGTTGTGAAGAAGGGCAGTGTGCTCTTGAGTCATTGCATCACACCACTAGGGAATTTTGATGCAATTGAGAAGGTTAAAGGATCATCTGGGACCATAGCCCTGGAGATGAAGCCATAGTTTTTGGTACTGTACCGTACCGGCTAGTACGGCCGGTATTTTCCGTACCGGTCACTAGGCCGGTACAGGTATGGTACCTGTTTCGTACCGGCCGGTACAGGCCTGTACCGGTCGGTATTTCAGCCATTTATCTTTTTTTTTTCATTTTTTTAACCTATAATCTCATTTTTTTATCCCTAATTCATACTAGACTATTTATAATTTATATATACATATGTATTCATGTATAATTTATTCATATATAGACTATTATTTTGAAATAGATTTTTTATATATATTTATTTATATAATTTATTTATATATCGATTATCCCGAAACGGTACACGAAACGGTACCGGTACAGAAATATTTCTTTCCAGTGCCTTGACCAGTACGCCATCCGGTACGGTATTCAAAACACTGGATGAAGCAGTGCCGTCGTGGATAGGGAATTGTGCCGTCAGTAGGAACACAAGGATGAGAGGAGTGTGTTTGGCTTCAAGTAATAACAGGAGATCGAGGTGGTCGGAGAAGAGAAGAATCGGTGGAATGGATGGAGGGAGATGAGGATTCGGGAAGATTTGGGTTAGAGGTCGAAAGAGATAAGGAAGAAGGAGCGTGGGAAGATTCAGGAAGATGAGGGTTAGAGGAAGGGCCTAGTGAGGAAATAGAGGGTATGGGGCTTAAGCTTGGGCTTGGGCCCGGACAAAGGATTGAGTGAGGAAAGGGTGGTAGTAGGGCTGTTGGTGAGGGTTGGGTCGTTGGATTAGAAGTAGTGGGGTTCAAAAAAGGAAACTCAGCCTCATGAAATATAACATCCCTTGAAATATATAATCTGTCAAACTTAAGATCTAGACATTTATAGCCCTTGTGAGTTGGACTATAGCCCAAGAACAAACATGGAGTGAACCTAAAGAGAAGTTTATTTTTATTGTAAGGCCTGAGATTGGAAAAGCATGTACAACCAAACACTTTTAAGAAACTGTGGTCTAGGTCATGATGAAAAACCAGTGAGTGAGGAGATTTATTTTTGAGAATTTTGGTGGGTAGTAACTTAATGAGATACATGGATTTTTCAAAAGCATCGGCCCAATATGATTTAGGAAGGGATGCATGGGCTAACAAGGCAAGCCCAATTTTGACAATATGTCAATGCTTGTGTTCAACTAAACAGTTTTGTTCATGCGTATGAGGGCAAGAAAGTCTATGAGAAATGCCAAAGTTTTTGACAAATTGATATGAGAGGTTTGAACTCTCCCCCACCATCCGTTTGAAGTGTGATTAATTTGACATTAAAAAGGTGTTCAACATGGGATAAAAAAAAATAGTGAAAATATGATGGACATTAGATTTTAATTTGAGTGGATAAAACCAAGTGTAGTGGGTGTAGTGGTCCACAAAGGAAATATAGTATCCGAAACCAAGCTTTGAATTAACAGGAGCTAGAACCCAAAGATCTGCACTGACTAATTGTAAAGGCCTTGTGTAAACGGCCTGACTAGATATAAAAGATAATTGATAGCATTTAGCCAACGGAAGCTCAGAACATTGATATAACTTCTTGTTGGGAACAAAAGACAAATAGTTGGATTGCAAAACATGAGAGATGAGCTCGAGAGAGGGATGGCCCAAGCGTCGATGCCATTGTGCGACAGAGGTGCATTCATTGATAGAAGCAGAAGGAGATGCTTGTAGAGACGGAGACGAGGAGGAAGATGGAGCAAATACATAGAGACCATTGCAGGTGGGACCTGTGAGGAGGATTTTCTTGGTCTGATTGTCCTTGACAAAGAAATGAGTGGAGTGAAACTAAAAGAAACAATTATTATCGATACAAAATTAAAGAATAGAGATTAGATTTTTAGTGATGCTAGGTACATGGAACAAATTATATAAACAAAAAGTAGAAGAGTTTGAGTTAAAGGAAGAGTCACCGAGATTTTGGATTGGAAGTCACGACCCATCTCCAACACAGATTGCTTTAGGTCCATGGTACAGCTTAGATGACATGTTCAAGTTGCTCAAGTCACTAGTTATGTGATGGGTGGCAGTGGAATCAGGGTACCATGTAGGGTTAGAAAAAGTATTTGGTTGTTTGAAGTAGTGTAGTTTGCGGAAAAGGATCGAGGAGGGTCAAGCTGATAAGAGTGGTCAAATATGTGATGACACTGGAGAGCAACATGACCAATTTTATGGCATACTTGACATGTAGGTCAAGGCCCACCAGGTGTTTGATAGTTGTTTCCTGAGGCTTGATAAAATTGTCTTCCTCCTCGGCCATTATAACAACCCCATCCGCGACCTTGTCTTCCACCACGAAAAGGAGCACGGCCATGAGTATTGCGACTACCATTTGTAGTAAAATTTGCTGAAGGTTCAAGGATGATTTTAGAAGTATGACTGATTTGGTTTTCAAGAACAAGCAAGAGCTGATAAAGCTCATGAGAAGATAGAGGCTCAGCTCGAGTGGTAATAGAAGTCACAAAGCTTTCATAAGCAGGCCCTAGGCTAGTTAGCAGATAAGTGACAAAATCTTTATGTAGAAGAGGTGAGCCAGTGGCAGCAAGTGTATCAGTGAGATTTTTGACCTTCCCAACGAGATTGGTTTCAGAAGGATAGGTGAGTTAATTGGAACCTAATTTGAAATTTTTTTGCCTAAGAGTGTGAAGTAAACATAGAGGTTAGAGAAAGCCATAAAGCTCGAGATATTTCTGCTAAGAGAACATGGCTGCTGATGGAGTTAGAGAGTGAAGAGAAAAGAATATTAAAATCAGGGTTGGTTTTAGGAGAAGAAGAGGCAGAGTATTTGGTAAAAAATGAGAAGGACATGGCAGAGTTCCATCAACATAACCATAGAGATCTTGCCCTCTAAGGTATGCCGAAATATGCACTTTCCATAATAAAAAATTTTCAGTTGTTAGCTTTGTAGTAAGAATGTGGGAGAATGAAGAAATAATAGAGGAATTGGGAGGAGTGGGAGAGGAAGTTGGTATGAGGGAGGCCATGGATCAAGAGGACTACTAGTAGAGCAGCTCTGATACCATGTCGGAGAAACATTTCTATGAATAACAGAATCCTACATTGTATTGAGGTAGTGTCCCTTTTTATACACATTTACAAGAATATTTCTGTTACAAGATAACCAATAGGAAAATGACAAGTATAAAAGAGTACATATTTTGGAATATTCTAATAATCATGCAAAACAAGCTTATCTAGGCTAATAACTAATATTATATTTGGTAAAAAAAAACTAATATTATATGATAAATATTGTTCTTTGTTCTAACCTTTTTAAGTTCTAGTCATATTAACTACTATGCTATTTTTAAATAGTTTTTCATTTAAGTGATTCACTTGTTAAGTTGCTAAGATGTGTCGCATCAGCCAGGTAGTGGCGGAATGAGCAGCTTTTTTTAGGAGGGGATAATTTTTCTATTGTGTGACACATTTATAAAAAATAAATAAGAGATAAAAAAATTTATAAAACATGACTATATATAAAACTAGATCTCGATAATTTGCTACATACATGTAAAAGTAAAATTCTAAATACAATTTAATATACGTTTCAGATTTATGATGATAATATTTCATGAAATAATATTCATCCATTATTATTTTTGTAATGAAAAATTTAGAATTCATTTTTTTCATAAACTCTATCAAGTGATCTTTTAGAAGACAATCTTACATTCTAGTGTGTAATCTAATTTATTAAGTTTCATGTGAAATCTAGATATTTTCGTGTCACATTAAACATATAATAATATAATTGAGACCTTAAATAAAAAATTTTCTTACTCAATGAAGTCTAGAGGATAAAACCTCTAAACTATTTTTCATATAGATCATCAACCTTAAATGATTTTTCTTGTATTTTTACTTTAGATTTCATACTAAGAAGTCTAATATTGTATAACAAAAAACTTTGAGATCCATATTAATAAATTTATTATTTCTCATAAACTTAGTTTAAATAAATCTTAGTGAGGCCACATCCTTGAAAATAGATAATATATAGAAATTATACAAAATTTTGAAACCATATGAAAAAATTAGAGAGACATTTTTAGGTATATTGAAATTTTAGAAAATTTTATAAAGCATATGAGGATTATAACTTTTTTGAGGTGGCCATTTTCTATATTCATAGAATTTTTTTGTAAATGCTTACAAGCCGACTTAGTAAGCATTTTTTTGTGATGTGATCAAGAACCATAAACTTTTATTTGCTCCATAACCTCTTTAAAATTATATCATAGAGTCATTCTATTTATGAGTTAGTGAGAAAAATACATTTTCTCTTACAAGATTCAAATCTGTACATTTTTATTACAAATTAAATCACGTCACATAAGTAGTATGCAGTATGTACGAGTAATGTTATATATCATACTCTCATCCTATTTTTATTTTATTAAGTAAAATGTGATACATTCATCACTATTAGATGATAAAAAAGCATACAATAAATTATTATTCAATAGTAAAAAATGTATCATATTTTACTTAATAGAATATAAATGATATAGTAGTATGATGTATATAATTTTACTTTGCAAAAATTCATAAAATCTTATCTCGACATTGTTTTAAAAAATACTATAATTTTGAACTCAACGTCCAAACATCCGCTTACAATGTAAGATGTTCTCCACGGCAATAGGTTATGGCACGCGCTTCAGGTGCCAGTGGTTCTGTGCAAGACTAATTGAGCGGCTCTTAACAAGCCTTTCGAGGTTGTAAACAACTATACGAATATCCAACGAAAATAAACCACGTGGACAGATTCGATTCTTGTTCGCTACGTGGGCATTTTTAATTGGTGGTCACTGGCACTCAGTGCCAGGAGTGGTGTTGTAATATGCCTGCGAAAGTGCCCGTGACGTGGGCCTTTAGTTAGTAACCGAACCTCGGAGCTCTGGTGCCGAACTAGCGATTTGAATTTTTAGAACGTTGAAGCCAACCAACATTCGAATTGACGAACTTGCCCTCATATCTGGGACCATTCCAGTGGCTTTTACATATTCCACACCATTCTCTTATCGTGCCCCATCGTTCCAATTATTTAAAAAATGAAAAAGGATATGATGATTTTACTCATCAACTATTTTTTCCAAAAAAGTAAAAAAGGAAAATGATTTGTAGAGTCGTGTAATCTTTATAAATTTAAAATTTATTAAAAAAATTTATTTTTTAATAATAAGTCACATTATTTCTCAAAAAGATTGCGCATTGTAATAAAAATAGTATCTTTTTATGATTAAGGTTGCTAAAGAAAATCAATCGGTTATAAACTTGGAATCTTATTTATTTTTTACTTTATATTTTAAAGCATTAATTAATCAATGCCGAATAAATTTTATAATAGGAAAAACAAAATATACATGAAACTCTTTAAGTTGTCTCTCTTGTTTAGCTATACTCTTTAAAGTTGTATCCAAATCTTGAACAGAAAGTCTCTCAAATTCTAATTATGTAATTTGAAGACAGATAAATTCACTTTGCAGGCCTTGAAGCATTTAATATTGTTCATATAAATTCATTTTTTGGGATCAAGGATCTCAATTTCTTCATACTCGACTGTCTGCCACACTCTTAGCATGGCGCGTGGTATGTGTTCCTCACGCGCCACCATAGCCTATTTGTTTCATGTATTTTGTTTTTCTTCAAGCTGAAAAAGGTGAATCTACAATTTTCCAATACGCTAGAGGTGTCCTATGCCATATGGCTGATTTTGAAGTCCACTGGAGTAGATCTAAGTTTTTCACATCTATCTTTCTTTTTACTATTATTTCCATTTATTTAGGTAAAATAAAAATGAAATAATCTCTTGAACATTTTGTCCATTGAGTGTAAGTCCCCTCCTCCTATGGAAGGTGGTGTTTGAAATTTTTGTTTTAAGCAGGGTGCTGTCTTTTAGGCTGTTTGTATGTAGAGAGATATAACAGCTATTAATACTATGTTAATTACAAAGAAATTTATATACAGGGGGAGCTTCAAACGTAGTAGTTGACTTGTAATCTAGAAATTTCTCTGTATATATTAGGTCAAATACGTAACTTCTCTTTTATGAATTAATAAAGTATATTTCCTATAAAATAAATAAATAAATATTTTTATATATATATATATATTATATATAAGATTTTTGCCACAATGTAAAACTCTGCAGCATCTCTATTCAATTTTGACTATCCAATTCAGATGGATAATTAAAAAAAAATCTCATTCTCCATTTACTATATATATATATATATTAGGTCGGAGCTACGTGCAAAGCACGTTTGCCTAATTGGATAAGACAAGATTTTTAATAAAAATAATATGATTTTTTACAAAAAAAATTGATTAATGCACCAAGTTGAATAACATCTTTGTGAAGTCTGTGTTGCAATGTTCTCTAAATATGGCAAATACTCCTACATTATATGAATTTAATGCTTGTTATGATCAATAGAAAAGTAAAGAATATAAATGCAAAAAATTCAAAACATGGTAAATCAAAACAAATTATGAACTGTGAGATCAAATTATCTCTCATCATTTTCTGTTATTTCTGAACAAAATATATAAAAGAGATACTCACTGACTTTAAAATCAAAAGCACATGAACTTCTCTTAATCACTATGTCTACAAATTAAGGCCTAGAAAGCCAACATCTACAAATAAAAAGTGTTGTGAGAGACATATAATATATATGTTAGTATGAATAAACTGTATTCAAAGTTATACCCATAATGGAATTAAATAATACTACAGAAATTAGACAGATTGTGATAATCAGTTATGGATTTAAGCTTGATTAAAATGATAGTAAATTATAAATGAAAAAGTAATTTTGAATTGAGAAAATAAAAAAACAAATGTACATATATGACTAGTAATAAATAATATCTAAGGAACAAAAATCACAGATAATCAAATCTATAAATAATATATTACACAAATACACATCTTAGATGATATACTAATATTAAATAGTAAATACTAACTATACAAAAATACTTGTATTAAGACGCTGCTAGCTAAATCTTCTAATGATTGACACTTTATTTTTAGAATTTTGTGAAATTTGAGCATCTTGATGGAATGGTTGAGTGGAATTATTTTTTAAAAAACTTATTTTCAAGTTTAAGGATAGAGCACGTATGTCCAGTCGAAAATAAGTTTCGCAAAAATAATTTCCCTCAACCACTCCACCAAGAGCAAGTATGTCCAATTGAATGTTTTCGACATTAATCTCAGTTTCTGTCAATTTTTTCTTCCATGTGGGGAGACAAGAAACATGGAGAAATAAAAAGTTACATCTACGTATTAACAACATTTACGGTTTATATATGTTGATCACGTACACATCATGAATGGGTGTCATGCACGTACATGAATTACATATTGATTTCTATTGAATGCCAAAACTAATCAATTCTAATATTAACTTTGTGTATGAATTTATGGAGAAATCACAAAACCTCGGAACCATGTAAAACTAATAATATTTATTGAAGTTCTCGACAAAATTTGTTGCATATATAAGCTAGTCTAGTCAATTTCAATAAATCAAATGTCTTTTGATCTCAAAAATATTATTTATATTTTAACTTTTCCATTTGATTAAAAGTTAAATAGACTATATATTATTTCTCTTACTTACCAGACTATTTTAATTATTCCAATCTAATATATTTTTAAGAGATCAAAACTATACACCATATTACAGACATAATAAAATGTAATTAATTCTTTAACAATGTTTATATTCAAATTAATTCTTTAATTAGTGGAAGTACTTGTTTAATTATGAGATAAATTGTTGTCAGTTTTATAAATATTATTGATGAGTAGTATAGAGAGAGTGGGTCAGCTTTCACTCTTGTCTATTTTATTGCTTGCCTCTTTTCTACATCATGCATTCAACATGCACGTTGATTAATTTTGAAAGAAAAAACTGCATATAGTGCACTTATGACCTACCTATCTAGCAAATGATTTCATCTGAAATTATAATTTTAAAATAGTAGTAGTATATTTAATTAAAGAAAATAGTGATTAGAAAGAAAGACTTGTTTGTCCATAAAACATACAGACCCGACATATAGGAGAATGTGTTCATGAGATCCCTAGAGATTTTTTTATTATTTTTTATTACTCATAAGCCATCAAACAGAAAAGACTTCGATTGAAGGGATATTTTTTCTCAACTTTAGCCTATCTTTCTCTTCTCCCAATGCAACAAACAACTTTGATGTATTGCAAATAAAATAATTAAGGCGAATAATAGATAGAAAATTAATGGAAAAGCAAAAGTTAACGAAAAAGAGAAGAAAATATACTTTAGCAATTAGATAGACTCTTATTATAATAGAATATATATGTAAAAAACAAATATCATTCACAAAGTATCTTAAATTTTAATTCCCAATATGTTTGGATGGAGTGTTTTTGGTCTATAATAAAAGTTTTTCTTCAACTAATTCCTTTCCAATCGTACACAGAACTTTCTCAATCTTAAAAAATTTCATTTTTTCATTAAAAATTTATTATTCTTATATAAAAATATTTAGAAAAATATTTAAAATTTTCACAACTTGATTAAAAATATATTATTTAATTATATTTTTAAGGTGAGGCCCACAACTCACAAAAACCTAGTGCAAATCTATACAACTTTCATGTCGGCTTCATTTCTTTACAATTCATACAAAACCTCACAGTTTTGTGCATTCAAACGTCACCAATTAAGTATAAGAATCAACTTGTACTTATAATTAAGTATCAATTACACAATATATATCCGTCCCAAGTTTATATATAAAAAAATGTGATGTTAATTGTCACTTGTCTATGTCCCAAGAATTTTTTTTATTTGTAGCCTCATATTTCCTGTGAAAACGAATATTTATTCATAAAATGAGTCTGTTTTCGTCTCAAATAATCTGTCATAAATGTTTTTTTTATTGTAGTGAATTAATTAATTATATATATGTCATTAATTAGGATGACTCCATAATTTCTAGGGCAAGTTCTTCCACTGATCATTGATCTTCACAGCTAATTAGCAATATTTCTGGTTGGTCCCTAGTAATATGGTATGGTCATTGTCTGTTGGGTAACTTTCGTCATCTGAAAGGATATAGCTAGTTTTACCCTCTTTAAATTTTGAAAGAGTAAAAAGAAAAGAAAGAGCCCCAAATGAGGGAAGAGATTCAAAGCATCTCTTAGTAATTGGATGACAAGCTCATGGCCGGCCAAGCTCTGGTGAGGGAAGAGATTTAAAGCATCTCTTAATTCCATTGCAATCAGTTTAGTCGGTAACTATTTCCAACAACCACATTCCCATCAGCTGAGATGGACATATTGCCTAACACCTGGTGTGACATTCTCTAATAACATTTGGATGTATTAGATGATTAAAACAAGCTTGCTTTCAAACTTTCGTGGCTTTGAAACTTTTACCCCAAGTCTTTTTCTGCTTATGCAAAGAAAATTTATGTAGAGTTTTACTATATACAAATCGGTGCGTTAACACACTACTTCTTGCAGGAATACTTAATTTATTACAATTTTAAAATAGGGAAAACAATAATAATTTTCTAGCATACAGAACCTCGTGAGTTTTTACACACTTCAATGTCCACCATGTTAAAAAATTGTTAGTACTGTTTCGATTTTTTAAAGTTGTAATGTGTCATACTCTAAATGACGCATTTATATGCTGACTTGATATGTTTCCATAAGAACAATGTGTTGGGTGCATAAAAAAATAAAGTTTACAAATAGATTCTTTCAATTATGTATGGATATGCGTACAAGTTTACTGTTCATTTTATTTTAAATATGAATAAGGCTAGCTTAGTATGCTCCCTCATTTTGACTGATCATATATTTAATTTTTTTTAAAAAAATTAATTTTTGCTTATTAATTAAGGAAGTACTGACTATTAGTGTATGTGTATTTTTTTATTTTTAAAAAATGTTTAAACATGTTTAAAAAATGCTTGAAATAAAAAAGCAAAAAAAAAAAAAAAAGAAGAAAGAAAAGAAAAGAAAAGAAAAGAAAAAGTGTAATTTGCACTAATAAACACACCAAATAAACAAATTGAGAGAATATAATAGTGCTACCCTTTTAATATATATCCGTCACAATTCAAAGTATTACTAAATTCAAATATGATGCTACAAAAAGCTGGTAGCTAGCTAGTAATATTTTGTGGGCATCTTTTCTCTTTTTCTTTTTTAATTCTTCAAAGGAAATCATATATATATATATATATATATATATATATATATATATATAGCTCTGTATATGGAGTTTAGGGGAGAAGTAATTAACGCCTAATGATTCAGCTTAGTGATAATGCACAGACATTAGGAGAGATTAAATTCTTCCAATCCTATGCCCATGCCATTCATGAATGCAGTACTAAAATATAGGATTAAGGTATGATTAGGCATCGAAAGTTACGGGAAAAAAAAATATTAGGCATCGAAGAGCTACCCTACAATCTAATTATTTGAGTCTCTCTAGTTTGTCGTTAGTGTAATTGAATTCGAATCTCGTGGATATCATGATGAGCACATGATGACCAAGTTTGAGGTACTTAATGTATGAAGAGAGCGTAAACTAAACGGACAAACCCTCAAACTTCCAAGCTATATATGAATTAAAGATCTTGTCTTTCATGGGACCTCTTAATGCATGGTGGGATTTGTTTGGATGGAAAACGAAGATCAAGAGGCTAATGTAAGAAGAGTTTCTAGAAATTGAATAAGAGGCTAGTAATTGTGCATCAGTACGTACCACTCACTTACTTTTAGAAAAAAGTGAGTTTGTTTCTTATAGCGATGCTTCTCACAAAGAATTAAGGTGCATTTTGATGGAACATGGGAAGATTATTGCATATGCCTCACCAAAGTTTATAAAGAGCAATGGTTGAGACCGTCAATTCTTATCCACTACGATGATAAAATTTAATTATTAGTATAAAGGAATTTTTTCCCTTCGGCTGAAGGCCTAAAAAACAAGTTCAAACATAGAGAGCCCGTCCCAACTGGATAGCCCCTTGGCCCAAGGTCCAAGACTTTGAAGTAGAGGTCGGTCTATAGCTATAATCAAGCAACAAGTTCCCAAAACGCAAGGAAGGAGGGAACACCTCACCTCAGAATTCTCCTTATTTCGTTTAGCCTTAGATAGTACTGTGCAGGCAGGTGGAAGAAAAAAGCGGAGAGGCCTTGAAGGAAAGGGAGCTTAACGGAGTGCACCCGCATGATAAAAAAGACAAAGAGTCATATCGCATTAATTGTACCACCCCAGAAGCCACACCACATTAAAGAAATCTGACGAAAAGAACTATTGATGGGACATATCCCCTTGGCACAGGGTAATGGGTGGTTGACTTCCAGAAACCTAGTATAAAAGACAATCCTTATGTACGAAGAATTCTCTTTGGACTCTCTACTTATTCGCACAAACTACTAAGTCAATACTGACTTAAGCATCGAAGACTCTCCGGCTTCCACCAAGGCCTCCGATTTTCTGTGTTTTCTTTGTGTGTGTAAGCCCAAAATTGAAGACCCAAATTGTTGGAGTCTAACCCAAAAGTATGTGAAGCACGACGTTAACAATCATGATTAATAAAAATATAACATCAATATAATATGATAAATGTGAGATGAGAAAGTAGTATATAACATACTTCAAATATAATAGAGTCTCCATTTTGATTCTATTTAGGTTAGAACTTAAATCCATATAACTCTCTATCAATTGAATATACATTTTGTTTTCTCAAATATTTTTAAAAATTAAGAGTTGGTGATGGTAATGATAATAATAACCATGACCTAGTGATGTCGGTGGTATGCTATTATCATAATGTCGATGGGTGTAGATACAATAACAATAATGTTAATAACAATGATGACAACAATAGTGAGCATGAGTTGAAAAGTAATCATGATAGCAATATGATAATCACAACATTAATTTAGTTTATAAATCACAAACTTTTCCATAAACTTAGATACTCTTTAGAGTCCAAGGTGGTACGTGGTCCTCCAAACCTATTACAATATAGTATGATATTGAAATTATTCTTAATGACATTAAATTATTTGTGTAAACATTACTTTTTAATTACATGACATTCCATGTTAGATTACGAATATCGCGTATCTATATTCTGGAACTACTTAATAATTATTCTATCATTCTTTCGTAAAAAAACTAAACAAATGTCTAAAGTTTTTTTATTTTTTATTTTTTTTACACCTGAACTTTTAAGATATTAATTTTGAATAAGCTAGAAAAAGTTAGTCGAGCTGTTTTCGACGCAAGTAATATGACATTTATGCATAACATATAGAGAATCTCATTATTTAATATTGAGATTTACAGTGTCTATGCTGACCATTTAATATCAAGAGATTTGCATGTATATCTTTCTCACTTTAAATTATAAAAAAAATATTTTTATGATGAAAATTACAAAGTAGGGTAATCCACATCCTACCGATATGAAAAATGTTATTTTTACCGATAGTTGGGTTTCGATTAAGTCCCGACATTTTTTTTAATTTAATAATTAAGAAAATGTTTTTAATTAACGTTATGAATTTAAAAAAGAAAGTTAAAAAAAATAAATAAATAAATCTTTTTACACTTATCGGTACCCGTATAGGTACCCGTGTCGGTGGGTGTAGCACTGCTCCACCAACGTACAAATCTCAAGCTGAAAATCCCAACTCCAACCCACTCTCTTGAATCCTGATGGCTTTTAACGTAACCTTCCTTCCTTGACCACCTCTATCTCTGGTTCTCTCCCATGACTGCGCGTAGCTTCACGCGAATGTCTCGATTCCTTTTCAGAACCCAAAAAAGAAAAGAAAAAAGAAAAGAAGAAACAGGTTCGGAGAGTAGCTTTGGGTAAAGATAAGCGAATATAAAGGCATAGACTAAAGACTGAAAGTGAAATGGAAAGACAGAGAAGTCTAATGGAGAATGTGACCCTGTAACTCTCTGTGTGGGCGTGTAACTGTATGTTCTGCGTATTGTGTTGGTGATAAAAGGAAGCCTTCAAAGGAAAACACCACCCACCCACCAACAAATAGCATATCTGAGACTGTGAAAAACCCAAACCTCCATTAATATTCTACATCTTCAAACGAGCCTCCAGAAGATCTTTTGATCGTATATAGTTAATGCTAGCTGCTGGTTTTTCTCTCGGATTTTGATGTGATGGCGGCGAAGACGACGACGATGGAGGGTGCATTGTCATTTTCGGTGGCGGATGTGGTCGAGGATGTATTCCAGCAGCACGGGAACCGCCACAGTGGTTTTGATCTCGAGTCTAGAAAAGCTCAGGAAGAAGGTAATTCTTTTTCTTTTTCTCTCTCTCTCTCTCTCTTTTTCCCTCTCTTTTTGCTTCTTCATCTTTCATTTTTTTGTCTCGACGTACAAACGGTGAAAGAAAGATCTTTCATTTTGAAACTTGAGTTTCAATGCGGTGTTCTATAAGATGATTTCAGTGAGATTGTTTACTTGTTTTGTTTGGGAATTGGCAGCGTCCAGACGAAAAGAAGCGGCGGGGTGGCTGAGAAAGATGGTAGGTGTAGTCGCTGCGAAGGATTTGCCGGCGGAGCCTTCAGAGGAAGAGTTCAGGCTTGGATTGAGAAGTGGGATTATTCTGTGTAATGCTCTCAATAAAGTTCACCCGGGAGCTGTACCCAAGGTGTCAACTTCATCCTCATACTCGTCTCAATTTCGGGTACCTTTTACTTAGTTTTCTTTTTCCTGAATATGGGAAACTTATGTATGTAATTGGTTTCAGGTGGTGGAGAGTCCATGTGATTCTGCTCTGATTCCTGATGGAGCGGCATTGTCGGCTTTTCAGTACTTTGAGAATGTGAGAAATTTCCTCGTGGCTGTGCAGGAAATGGGAATTCCTACTTTCGAGGCATCTGATCTGGAACAAGTATGTATTCAGGCATTAGGATCATCTTGATTTCCTAGGACATTCAACGTAGAATTGTTAAAATGTTTTCTATTGTTTTAACTTAACCGATTTAGATTTTCCTATTTAATTCTACAATTTGGTAACTTACCGTTATTTTTCAGTAATTAGGAAATTTATGTTACTTTCAATCTAGTTTTCACATACACCAGATGCTTAGGATTGAATGACTATGGTGCTGGAGTAGAACTTTGTGGAAGAGAGTATCTTAATGGTAAATTTTTAAATAAATTTGTTAAATTTCAGGGAGGAAAATCTGCAAGAATGGTGAATTGTGTTCTGGCGCTTAAATCCTACAGCGAATGGAAACAGACTGGGGGAAATGGGGTGTGGAAATTTGGTGGAAGTGTGAAACCCACCGTGTCAGCCAAATCTTTTGTTAGGAAAAATTCGGAGCCTTTCACAAATTCCTTGTCAAGGAACTTCTCGATGGGTGAGAAATCTTTGAATGCGCTGTCCTTCGACATTGAGTCTAATAAAATGGTCGGTAAGCTTAACTCTTCTTTTTATTTATTATTGATTTGTCTAATTAATCCGAAAGGCATAATTTCTTTACTAATTTATTCATGTTCTTTCTTGCAGCCTACTAATTGTTCATTGAGTATGCTTGTTCGTGCGGTTCTGCTAGATAAGAAGCCTGAGGAAGTTCCAATGGTGAGGATTAATGTACTCACTGCTGTAAAAACATGTTGAAATTAGCTAAGAAAAGTTTGCTAGTCAAGCTGGGCTAGTAGGATCTTTATCCATACCAGTGTGCAAGTTTGCGATATTAGAAGCTTACCACAATAGATTTTAGGCAATTTTCGCCCATCATGGTTATTCCATTCAATTCCATTACCAAGAAAAATGGAAAGCTTCATGAATGGACTGAACTTGTCCTGTGAGAGGAATGAATACAAATACCATTACAACTGCTACCATCACAACTTTGAGAGTGGTTATAATTGCTACTTATCCTACTCTACTACATATTTGTGAATTATATTGCTCCTCTGTGTGAAACAGTTGGTGGAATCTGTGCTAAGTAAGGTTGTGGAGGAGTTTGAGCATCGTATTGCAAGCCAATTGGAGCTGGTATGTTAATGTGGATTAAGGACCAATTATGCATTCAAATGTGCTTTGAAATTCCATGTAATGTTAAGAATTAATGCGCATTCTAAATCACCAAAACTTGGTCTCTTGGTTGGGTCGTCACTGAATTTTTGTCCTTTCCTATTTTCCATTATAACTTAATCATTTCTACCAGTGTATGTATCTGACTAGTTATTTTTTATTGATTTCTTGGCAATCCCTAGATGAAAACAACTCCAAAAGATATGGCCTTTTCTCATGGCAACAGATTGAAATTTGCTTCAGGTGATAAAAAGGTATTCTGTTGTTTCTTACCCTCTGAACAGGTAGCTAATTAAAGGTTAAAGAATCAATAAAATAGGCACAAATTTGATGTCAGAGCCCATGATCAGAATATTACTTGGATTTCTGACATTTTATTTTGTGTTGCTGTGATATTTCAGACTGAAGACAAAAATGAAAAGGTGAGAAAGAAAGAGGAATTCATCCAAAAAACCTATGTTTCTGACGAGAAATCAAAAGGGCAACTCCTGAAACAACAAATTGCCTTTGATAAACAGCAAAGAGACGTTCAAGTATGAGCAATGCGGATGTTTCCTCCATCATTTTTGCTTTTCCTTTTTGTTTAACTGCATAGTGCATTAATTCTAATTTTATTTTTTCATAGGAACTAAAGCATACTCTTCACACTACAAAAGCTGGTATGCAGTTTATGCAGATGAAGTTTCACGAAGAGCTGGACAATCTTGGTATGATTCAGCAAATGAATTGTTCTTTTTCTGTCCTTTCTGGAGGGGTGTTTGAGAATAAAAAGGAACTTTGTCTTATTTGAGCTTGCCCATTTCTTTGTAGGTATGCACATTCATGGTCTAGCTCATGCTGCTTCTGGGTACCATAGAGTTCTTGAGGAAAATCGCAAGCTATACAATCAAGTGCAGGATCTCAAGGGTAAGAAGATAAATGGTAGCCTGCTTGGGGTAAAGGAAAGAAGGAAAATCACTGAATGCCTAAAGCTTGAGCACTCAAAATGGATTAATGGTTACTTGTTTTGTTATATCAGGAAGTATTAGGGTTTACTGTCGAGTGAGACCCTTCTTGTCAGGACAATCCAATCATTTCAGCATCGTAGATTATACAGAAGATGAAATTATCACCATCAGTACACCATTGAAGCATGGGAAAGGCCGGTCTTTCAGCTTCAATAAGGTCTTTGGGCCATCTGCAACTCAAGGTTGATAGGATTTTCATTCATATGCTTTTGACATTCTATGATCTTAGCATTACTTTTACACTTGTTTTTCCTAATGTATTGCAGCGGAGGTCTTCTCTGATATGCAGCCTTTGATTCGGTCTGTTCTTGATGGTTTTAATGTTTGCATATTTGCATATGGCCAAACGGGATCTGGAAAAACTTACACCATGGTAAGACTGTTAGATATAGCTCTGGAGACATGAAACGCATGTGCAATGCTGTCTGTTTGTCAAATTATGCAAATGTGGCTTACTTTTGTTGTTTTCATGTCCAGACTGGACCCAAAGAGCTTACAGAGAAAAGCCAAGGAGTAAATTATAGGGCTTTGAGTGATTTGTTTCATTTAGCAAAGCAAAGAGAGGAAACTTTCTGCTATGATGTTTCTGTTCAGATGATTGAGATTTATAATGAGCAAGTCAGGGATCTCCTCATTATTGATGGAACAAACAAAAGATATCCTTTATAATGTATTTGTGTCTGTTACTGACAAGGTTATGCAATCAACATGCCTTGATCTTTCAAACGGTTTTCTAAATCTCATTCAAATTTATAGACTTTGATTCTCTGCCACTCTTCCTCCCAGCCCTCCCACCAAAAGGCTTTCCTTAATGGTTGATACATTAGAAATTCGTAATAATTCTCATAACGGACTTAGTGTACCAGATGCAAACCTTGTGCCAGTGTCATCAACGTCTGATGTTATTGATATGATGAACCTTGGACAAAAGAATCGTGCAGTGGGTGCAACAGCCCTAAATGATCGTAGTAGTCGCTCTCATAGGTAAGAACACAATTCTTTGCATTGTTAAATCTATGGATTGGTCTATAACAATGCTTCTTATTGGCTGATTTTTTTTATTTGTTCGTTTGAATTTTCAATTTGCAGTTGTTTGACTGTTCATGTTCAAGGAAGAGACTTGACATCCGGAACTATTCTCCGTGGTTGTATGCATCTGGTTGATCTGGCAGGAAGTGAGAGGGTAAACAAATCTGAAGTGACAGGAGATAGGCTCAAAGAAGCACAGCATATAAACAGATCTCTGTCAGCTTTGGGTGATGTAATATCTTCCCTTGCCCAAAAGAATCCGCATGTTCCTTATAGAAATAGCAAACTCACACAACTGCTCCAAGATTCACTTGGTAAGGTTAAACTAACACATTTCTCCAAAGAGTTGGTGAGGAAATGTACTCTTTTTTTATTTTTTTGGAAAGATACGAGGTATGATTTTGGTGTTGTAACTACATTTTTAGGAGGGCAGGCCAAAACACTGATGTTCGTTCACATAGGCCCTGAGCCTGATGCTATTGGAGAAACAATCAGTACACTTAAATTCGCAGAGAGAGTTGCCACCGTCGAGCTTGGTGCTGCAAGAGTAAACAAAGATAACGCAGATGTCAAGGAGCTCAAAGAACAGGTTCTAATATTTTCTGTCACCTGTGTATTTCTCATAATACCATGTAAAAGGGCCTTGTCCATTTGTATTAGTTTTCGATAAATATTTTGAATTCTTCTTCAGATTGCCAGTCTTAAGGCAGCACTGGCCAGGAAAGAGGAGCCGGAGCAAATGCAAACTTCTGTTTCTCGAAGCTCTGAAAAATACAGGATGAAACCTAGTGGGTTATCTCCATTTCAATCTAAAAAGCAGGATGCAAGTTTTCTGGGAGATCAAAATAGCTGTCGGCAACCAATGGGTGATGTTGGCAACAATATTGAGGTAAATAATTTTCTCTGATCATGACTTGATAGATTCTTATCATTTCCATGAAAGTAATTTCTAGTATGCACTGTGTATTTTTTTAATTCACTTTTTCAAAGTGATGTAAATTATACTATCGATTGAAGTTCTAGTGTGATCCCAATGAGTAGGATAGAAGGATTTATTGCCATTTATAGACTGGCAGATTTGCATCTTTTCCTTTATCCTATATAAAGTTATCCAGTAATTAGTATTGCGAACCTCCAACCTGAAACGACAAGAAATGATTCTGCAGGTCCTTAGGAAATCTGCCTTGAGGCAAAAGACGCAAAGTTTTGATCTTGATGAGCTATTAGTGAATTCTCCTCCCTGGTCTCCGGTGGGTAGTAATGGCCGGAACTATGGAGAAGTTTACAGAGAAATGGGATCGGGTGAGTGGGTTGATAAAGTCATGGTAAATAAACATGATGTAGGCAAAGTTCAAAACCCTTTCGGAAGTTGGGCAGAAGATAATGGGGACTTAGCTGATGTATTTTACCAGAAATATCTTCCAAATTCTTCCCAAAGTTACCCACATCAATCCAATAATATGTTTATGGGAGGCAATCAGTTCAATGTCGCCAGTACTGATGAAATGGATGAACATGATGCCACCACCAGTGATTCTTCAGACCCAGACTTGCTTTGGCAATTCAATCATACAAAACTTACCAGCATGACGCACGGAATTGGAGCAAAACCCAAGAAATCCAATCCAAAGCCAGAAAAGAGCCCAGAACCAAGGTAACCACAATTGATCTTTCGTTAGCATATACCATTTAGTCCTTTTTTAATACTGTCCGCCAGGTAAAATTAACATTTTTCTGACAAGTTGTCAACTTCTGCAGCATGAATACCAAGGCTTCTCTAGGCCCTTCGCCTTTAGGGAAACTATCAAATGGGGCGGGGGCTCATCTGCAGCGGAGTGGAAAGCTGCAATCTTCAATGGAGACGAAACGCAAAGCTGGGAACAGAAAATAAGAACTTGACAAACTGGTTATTTCCGATGCTTTTCTTTCTTTCTTGCTTCCTTTATTTTCCATTTCTTTGAATTTGTTGTGGAGAGAGAGAGAGGTCTTACTATATCGTCTTAATTTTTTATTTTTATTTTGTTATAATCGTAAATAGTTAAATGCAGCAATAATTACAGATGGTTGTAATTCCCCACAGACGAGTTTATTAATTACTGATGTTTTTGTATATACTTCCCAGAATATTATTTGTAATTAATGGAACATAAACCCAAAAACCATTGGCAAATTGAAACAACACAAAAAGATGCCTCCAATTTTCTGCTAGTCAAGTTTTCAGGCTCTTCAAGGTGGTCTTTCTGCACTGACTTCTATTTATGGAGCTAAAGATTCCAATTAAAACGCTCAGGATTTAATCTGCACATCAAACAATTAGTACTGTTCATCCGGATCTTTTTCAAACCAATAAAAAATGGGTACCGGGTATACCAGATTTTGGTTCGGTATACTGGCACCCGCCTAAAAAATAACTATTCTAGAATCTAACCCCACACGAATGATCTACTAATGTAATACATTATTTACCATAAATTTTAACGAGAATATTATAGTTATTAAAAGTAAAAATAAACTAATAAATTTATATAACTTAATGTAATACATTATATTTATTTTATAATAAAATAATTTTATAATCTGATGTATTATATTAAGTTATGTCAATTTATAGATTTATTTTTCTGAAATTTTTTTATAGTTAAAGTATTTCTCAATTTTAAATTAATGAAAAAAATATAACAGTGTCTGACATAGAAGTTTTTAAAGAAAATGAGACCCGTTCGTACAAGTAGGAATTTCCTCTTTACACATTTCAAATTCAGGCCACAATGTGGAAAACCAACCACCCCAGTTAGGCGTAATAAGGTCGGTCATCTCATCTAGAAGGCTGAAAGCAACATTCTCCAAAGGAGGGCGGTGTTGGCCATTGAACTTTGACCCACGACCCTCACATGCATTAATATACTCAGTGACTCTCAGTACTCTATATAAACCAATACCACTCTTCTTTGTTTTCACATATCTACAGCTTTCAATTCTAAACCCAATTCATATTTCTTCCTGTAAAAACCCTATTTCTAGGACAACATGGGTGTCACCACATTTACCCAGGAGTTCACCACTTCAATCGCCCCAGCCAAGTTGTTCAAGGCCTTGATTCTTGACTCTCACAACCTTGTCCCCAAGCTTGTGCCCCAGTCCATCAAGAGCATTGAGTTTATTGAAGGCGATGGCGGTGTCGGTAGCATCAAGCAAACCAACTTCCCTGAGGGTTTGTTACTTTAGCACACTTATAATTGGTACCCAAAATCAAAAAATGTTATATCCTGTATCTTACTCTTACCCTACTAGTATAATGACGTGGCAATATGTATCAACTATTGAATCTTTGTTTTAAAAAAGGGTAATGATATACACCGTACTCGTATTTCATTTTTATCACATTATATAAGATGTAACACATTTATCACTATTGAATAATTCTCAATAATGATAAATTTGCATATATTATATAATGGGATGAAAATGAGATAGTAGTGTAGTGTACGTATAGAATTTTTCATAAAAAAATAATAATTGTTCTAGTGGTTGATAGATAATACCGCAGTTAGCCTATAAGGTAAGATATGTACTGCATAAGATGACTCTGGATTACGAATGCAAATAACAAAAATGGCATGTTGTGCTTGAATCTTTGCAGGGAGTCACTTCAAATATTTGAAGCACAAGATTGACCAACTTGATGTGGACAACCATGTGTGCAAGTACAGTTTGATCGAAGGAGATGTGCTGGGTGACAAGCTTGAATCAATCTCATACGAGGTCAAGTTCGAGGCTTCAGGCTCAGGCAGCGTGTGCAAGATGACAAGCCACTACCACACAAAGGGTGATTTTGTGATCAAGGAAGAGGAAATTAAAGAAGGCAAAGACAAGGCCCTTGGGTTGTACAAGGTTGTGGAGGAATATCTCCTCGCCAACCCCGATGTCTACGCTTAAAATGTTGTGTTTTCTGCTGTAGTTCCTGCTCTGAGCGTGATATTTTTCCTTTTTCCTTGTGGCTTTTGTCTTGTTTGTTTCTTCCTCTCTTGGCTTGTTAATAAGAAGGCTGATATTGATAAGCAATATTGTATCATTGGATTTCGTTTCAAATATATATTTGTACTAAATCATGAATCAATTGCAGACCTCAAAATTGTCCTCAATGGATGGTTCTTTTGAGATTGGTTGATTTTGTTTTTGTTTTTGTCTTTGTCTGACACCGGGACAAAATATGGACTATTCTTAGAAGTGCACAAGCCCATATATATGTACCATGTGTGTAGTTTAAGGGTGCTTTTGGAAATATAACTATTTTCAAACTATTTTATTATTATTTATAAATTATTATTTCCAGATGAGCTAAGACACTTTTAACATTTAAACGGGGCCTAATTGTAATGGGTCAATTCTATCAATTATAATCATACTACCAGATATATTAGTCCCAAAACCCATTTTTTTTTTATAAATATATAGCAAGCTTGTTCTTCCTAATTTGCACAACTGAAGGAGATGCGTTGGGTGACAAGCTCGAGTCAATTTCTTACCCTTTTAAGTTCGAAGCTAGCCGTGGGTACGGCGGATCAGAAAGCTTCTACAAGATGACTAGCCATTATCACACACAGGATGGAGCTTAAAGAAAATACTTTCATTTGAATATTACTTACTAAGATCTAAGAATGTTATATACTACACTATTATTTATTGTCGGTTAAAAAATTAGCAAGATGATCGAATTTCAGATGACTTGGGATGATAAAATGAGGGAACACAATCAGGTACCTGGACACAAAACATAATGTTAGACTCTACTTTTTTTAAGATGATCAAGTCATCCTTGCACAATCTATATTTAACATTATTGTTAATGGATATTGAGTTGAGATTTATTAAGGCGAACCTCTTTTCTCGCCGGTTTTGTTCGAAACTTCTTTAGCGTAGTCTCACTAGTCACGAAGCTACTCAGGCGTCCCGTGTACCCCACCACTCGCCGCAACATCTTTTTTCAATGTCGATCTAACTTCCTTCCAGTTCTCTGTAATCTTCGACACCATCACCACCTTCCCCATCTCAGTCTCAGGCTCTCAGCTCTTACGCTCCTTAGGTTCCCTTTTCTCTCTCTCTTCTCCTCTCTCTTTCTATAATATGCACGTATGTGTTGTTGATGATTTGGTAGGTCAGGTAGACTGAGAAATGGTGGTGTATATCGTGTCACGGCGATTACTCGGCGGGTCTGCGGTCGGGGCGTGGCGTGGCGTTATGCTACGCTAAGGAGACCCTATTCGACGTCTTTCAGAGAGGAGAGAGACACATTCGGGCCAATCCTCGTCCCCGCAGACAAGTTCGTCTCTCTTTTTCATCCCCTTTCGATTCTTCAAAATTCTTTGCTTTCCGTAAGCACTTTAAACTATTTTTTTGAAAGCAAAGCTTATTCTGTTTTCTTTATCTTATATATATATATATATATATATATATATAATATATATATATATATATTTATATATTTTATGAAAGGTTGTTTTGGGGGGGGGGTGAAGATCGTTGCAGAACTTTGAGAATGGAGGCGAGCGTGAACGAATGCCTGAACCTATCATTCGTGCGTTTGGCATCCTAAAGAAAAGCGCAGGCAAGGTTGATTATTTTCAGCTTTACTCTTTTGATCCTTCGGATTTAGGGCTATTTCTTCCTAAATTATTTGAAATTAAACTTATGTCTGGATATATATAATTTTTCCTTTACCATTACAGGAATTATAGTACATCGTGTTCTTCTTATTAACTTATATAAGTCAAAATTAGCATTACACGTGTATAGCAGTTAGTTATGTTAGTTATTCTTCTGTATCTGTATAAGTAGACATCAGATACATGTAAAAGAGTTAAGATTACTCAATACAATTTGATACATTTTCTCTCCAAGATTCTTCTGCTCTCTGTTGTTTCTTGCATTTCATTTATCTTTCGTTCAATCTGATCTGGTATCAGTAGAAGTGAACTCTGATATGAATTCAAACAATTCGACTTTCGCCAATATCCACTTTCCTTCTTCATATCATATTCTAATCTTTCCTCCTCTCATAAAGCTTTCACACTTTCTATTTCATCTCTCAAAGAACCAACATCCTTCAGAGAAGCCATACAACATAATCAGTGGTGTGATGCTATGGCTGCTGAAATCAAAGCTTTGGACGATAATAAGACTTGGACACTAACTCACTTGCCTTCCAACAAGCAAGTTGTTGGATGTAAGTGGGTTTACAAGATAAAATACAACTCCAATGGTTCTGTTGAAAGATATAAAGCCCGATTAGTTGCTAAGGGCTATACACAGCAAGAGGGACTTGATTATTTGGAAAGTTTTTCCCCAGTTGCCAAGCTAGTTACTGTGAGAGTACTTTTAGCCATTGCTGTGTCTAAAAATTGGTCCTTGCACCAATTGGATGTCAACAATGCATTCTTGCATGGAGACTTAGAAGAGGAAGTGTACATGTCTCTTCCTCTTGGTTTTCACTGTCATTCAAATGGATCTTCTGCTCAGGGCGAGTTAATGCCATCTGTTATAGTTAATTCCACTACTTCTCAATTTGTTTGTAAACTAGACAAGTCCTTATATGGCCTCAAGGAGGCATCAAGACAGTGGTTCTCAAAGTTCTCCTTTGCATTGATGAACCATGGTTTTGTTCAATCTTTAGCTGACCCAACTTTGTTTACTCGACAGAAAAATAATTCATTCATTGCATTACTGGTTTATGTAGATGATATCATCATCACCAGTAATGAGGATGCTGCAATAGCTGATTTGAAGCAATTTCTCCACTCTCAATTCAAGCTCAAATACCTTGGCCCTTTGAAGTACTTCCTCGGTCTTGAGATTGCTCGATCCACCAAAGGAATTTCAGGTTATTTAGCCTGCAAGCATACTTCATTTCCTACGGATCAAAACCTGAGACTCTCTAAGACAGAAGGCATAGCTCATTCAGATCCACTTTGCTACAGAAGATTAGTGGGTCGACTCCTTTATCTAAAAATTACAAGACCTGACTTGTCATTAGCTGTTCAAAATCTAAGTCAGTATGTTGCAAATTCCACTGATGTTCATCTGGCAGCTGTTCACCGTGTCCTAAGATATATCAAAAGTAATCTTGGTCAAGGGATATTTTTTCCTTCATCAAATGATTTGCAACTCAAAGCATTTTGTGATGCAGATTGGGCTGCATGCAGGGACACTAGAAAATCAATAACTGGTTTTTGTATTTTTCTTGGACAATCACTTGTTTCATGGAAATCCAAGAAACAAAACACAGATCTAGATCTACAGCAGAGGCTGAATACTGTGCTATGGCAACAACTACATGTGAGAGTACTTGGCTGCAACACTTGCTCAAAGACTTGTCTACACCATAGTCCAAACCAACTGTACTCTTCTTTGACAATGAGGCTGCTATTCATATAGCTGCAAACCCAGTTTTCCATGAACAAACAAAACATATTGACCTAGATTGTCATATTGTTCGAAACGTTATTGGCAGGAACTATGAAAACATTGCATGTTTCTTCAATTCATCAAGCGGCAGACATTTTGACTAAGCCTCTCGGCTTCAATATTTTCTCTAATATTCTCTCCAAGATGGGTGTCTCTCCAAGATGCGTGTCATTAACATTTACACTCCATCTTGAGGGGGAGTATTAAATTATATAAGTCAAAATTAGCATTAAATGCGTATAGCATTTAGTTATGTTAGTTATTCTTCTGTATGTGTATAAATAGACATCAGATACATGTAAAAGAGTTAAGATTACTCAATACAGTTCGATACATTTTCTCTCCAAGATTCTTCTGCTCTCTGTTCTTTCTTGCGTTTCATTTCTCTTTTGTTCAATCTGATACTTCTTTCGAAAAATAAAAAATTATATAGAACAAGTGTGTTAAATATTCTTATAGTTGCAGTGATACAGTCATTGGTCTGTGACTCTGTAGCATGCTTTTTAAAATGTAGTTAATGTGTTGCGTTGTAGGTGAACATGGAGTACGGACTTGACCCATCAATAACGAAGGCGATAATGCAAGCAGCCCAAGAAGTGGCAGAAGGAAAGCTAAACGATCATTTTCCCCTTGTTGTGTGGCAAACTGGCAGTGGTACTCAGACTAACATGAATGCTAATGAGGTTAGTTCTGGTTTATGTGTGTGCTTATGGGTTTTTGATCTGTTATTGGTTCTCTATGGTTGCCGTAGGCACCCTATTTACATGGCTTGCTTAATTTGTTTAAGTACTGTCATTGAGTGAAAAAAGTGTGGTTGAGTCTGATTGTCTAAGGGTTCATCGGGAACTGAGTACTGGTAATAAAATTTCAGATGGATGGCCTAAGTCAACAATCATTGTGATAGTGCTTTTAATAGTCCATTAGATATTCTGTTTAATAGACACCTCACAACAATGAAGAAAATTATGCGTCTGAGTTTAAAGCATCCAACCAAGCGTTCATAAGTTCAGGGAGGTGACGAGATGTGGTGTCTTCTACTGATGAAGGGTATGGTTATTTGTCTTTTCCTTGGTATTGAGTTGTAATTCTGACTTTTTGTGATTGATCATGAATATAATTTTTGTTTCTAACTTCTAGTTTAGTTATGTACTATTTCTAGGTCATTGCAAACAGAGCAGCTGAGATCCTTGGTCATAAGCTGTGGCGAAAAGTTTGTGCACCCTAATGATCACGTGAACAGATCACAATCTTCTAATGACACTTTCCCTACTGTAAGCTTTTTGAAAATTTTATATGGGCTGGATTATATCTATAAGCTGATGTGTAGTTGATTTTAGTTTTAACTGATTCATTTTTATTGCTTGAGATCAATCACTAGCAATTCCTCCCCATGGCTTTCAATCCATGTCTGGTCTGATCAACCTGGTTTCTTGCTGTCTTTTTGTTAAGTATTGTGGTTTTCTTGTTCTCCAGGCAATGTATATTGCAGCTGCAATGGAAATCAATTCAAGATTACTTCCGAATTTGAAACAGTTGCATACTTCACTAAATTCAAAGGTTTGAAAGTTATTTTGTTGTTCCCAAGCAGAGTGAAACATGATAGTCAAATTACCAGGTTTTATGTTCCATGTTGGATGTTTCATCTTTGGAAATCTCTTATAAATTTGAGAAATTCATGTGGATTTGTCCCTCTGACATACATGTGATTCAACTTTATAGTTACTTTTGTGCCATATTGAGATTTCGAGAATTTGTGATGTCACCCGCCTGTGCTTTTTGGTCTTTTCACATTAAAACCATAATTTACACTTTTGGAAATTTGGGAACTAAGTTTCTCACCAGTGGAAAATCGATACCTCAGTAACATTTTCCATCAAGACGAGGCCCTATAATGCTTTGTCATGAATATAATAATAATAATAATAATAATAATAATAAAGATACAAATACAATAAAAAAAAATGAAGTAGCAGTTTTTTTCTATTTATCTGTCTTATATAGATTTATAATATAGTAACAATTAGAAAAATGAAATAAAGCCAAAATTTTTTTAAAAAATAACACACGCTGGTGATAATGAGATGGGGTGTGTCAGATTTAATAGATCTTTGGTAACGAGACTACTAATATAGTGCGTTCAGTCGTTGAATGTGTTTCGACGCGACAACGCATGGTGGTCATACTTGAGGGCACACGCTGATATTTTCACTACGATTTTGCACTATAGTAGAAGATCGGCGGCTGGGGAGTTGCGTGGGGCATGTGTAGGCAATTAATCTCCGGAATGTGGTATATCGAGCCTAAAAAAATCTAGGAAAAAGGCCTATAAATAGGGCATTGTCGGAAATGGAATGGAGAGAAGTATGAGAGTCACTCCATTCAAATAACAGAATGGGGAGGATGAGCGACTTTTTCTTCTAGAGAGAAGCGAAACTTTCTCTTAAGTTACGGTTTAGAGTCAATGAGATAATTGAAATTTATGGTTTAGAATGAGTGAGATAAACATATAAAGTGAATTATGCAATATTGATAAATTTCTAAGTTAATTTCCTTTGAGTATTGCGGGATATATATCTAAAGTAGATTTTACAGTATTTATAGTTGTTCGAGTGAATTTCTAATAACTATTGTGAATTATTTTTATAATCTTTTATATAATCATAATTTAAATGAACGATATTTTTATAAAATGACTTGTAAACATACCATATTTTACAAAACATTTCAATTTTAAGCATAATTGCTTAGAAAAGTTGTTTGTACATGCTTGCTAAAAAAAAATTATGAATCTTCCCTTTGGACTGTTCTCATGGGGCTGTTTGTCGCATTGAGAGTAGTGAATCTGCATGTCGCAGTCTTTCACTTCTGCTTCTTACTGGACAATGAAGGCACAGGACATGTGCGTCTCTGTCTCAAAGTGCTGTTTAGTATTAGCGCGAAGCACACCTGAACACATAAAAACATCCTTATTGGGATGATTGCACACTTTTCAATCCAACTCAATCAAGCATTGAACCCAACTGATTCAAGTTAGTCCCGCATCAGATACTCTTTTCAAGTCAGCTCAACTTTAACCCAATTAAGCCTCAAACGCAAGTGGTTCAAGTTGGTGGTCCTTGCTCCCTATTTTTTTCAAGGCTGAACAGAAACTTACGTTCAGCAAATCGGTCTCGGTTTGAAGTTAGACTAGACCGTTGAACCAGTGTTGTTTTATGCAAAACGTATGAAACAAAATATGGAAACGCGCCGTTTGATTTTAAACCTAACGGCGTCGTTTCGATATTAGACCTACCTCTAGCTTCTTCTTCCTCACAATAGTTTCTCTCATCCTCTCTCTCTCTGCATCACTCTTTCGCAGGCGAAGCTTGCCACTAGGAGAACCGAAAACCGACCGAGAGCCACCAAAGTCGATGTGGCCAGTTTTCTTCTTCCCCATTGACGAGTTACAGTTGGTTGTTCCTCCAAATTTTCAGATATCAGTCGATGTCGGTTTTGCCCAAAAACCGCGCCAAAGGCATAAGTTTTCAGCCCTATATTTTTTGGTCTAAGGCTATTAAAAACCAAGCATAGTGAGCATTTTGGGCAACAAAAAGTTTTGAAAATATTGAGAAAATGCTGAGTTATAGAAAATGATAAATATACAACCTGTTTTACAATCTTTTATATAACTATATTTTAAATTAGTAATATTTTTGTAAAGTAATATTACTTTATTTTAAAATATGATTATATAAGTAGAAAATATCGTGCATGTATCATTACTCATAAAATATATTGTATTTATTATTGAAGTTAGGGATGAAAGTTTAAACCAGAAAATCAGCCCGATCCATAACCGGTTTCTATAATGTAAGAACCAGTCATATCTGGTCTGGTTTCAGTTATGTGCTTTTCGGGACTGGACTAGACTGGTTTAAATATATATATATATATATAAGTTAAATTTTTAATATTATATAAAATATTTTATATATAGAATTTATATATATAATTATATATGAAATTTTTATATATAATTATATATGAAGTTTTTATATATAATTATATATCATATATGAAATAATTTTATATTATAATTTATAACATGAAATTTTAATTTTAAATATGAACATTTGTAATTTTTTGATCATATGTTATAAGAGTTATGTCATAATATAGTTAACTTAATATATTAGTATTAATACTATGATATTAGAATAATACAATACTATGATATATATTAGTATTATACTATGATATTATCATAATATTATAATTTATAGAATTAACACTATAATACTATGATATATTAATATATAATATAAATTGGCATTTGATTAAAATCGAAAAATTAGACTGAACTAGAATCGGTAAAATTGAAAGTACTAGTTTATGAGGGTAACTGGTGTGGAATAAGTTTTTGAAAATGTAAAACTGGTGCAACATGTTCGATTCCAAAAATTCTATAAAACAGGACCAAACCGGATTGGTTTCATCCTTAATTAAAGTGATAAGAGTCTATTAAAAATGTTTAAAAAGAAAAACTTTGGAAATATTTTTATTTATTTATTTATTTTGTGTTTGTAAAAGTAGTGAAATTCATTTAAGTAAAAACATGTTATAGTGTTCCTTTAGTTTCAATAAAAATAGTGAAATCCTCTCATAGTTTGACAAAATAATAATGATATATACAAATTTCAAATATACAAGTCTCATGTAGTGATGTATTTTTTGAATAATGTTAGATAGAGTCGTAGAGTACTCAAGTGTCGCGCAATCATTTTACAAAAGAGTAGGGTTCATTTTAAAAAAACTACATTTGTATCGTGTATATTTTATATTTATTCATTTTTTTTTTCAACATGATTGCGCGATACTTGTACATTTCATGACTGTATGTATAATTTCTCTTAAAGAATAATGGTCCCACTATGAAAATGTGTGAAAAACTCAATTTTCTTGGTGAGATCTAATTTTTTACAAAAACCTTATGCAAAATTTGTGTATTTGAAACTTGTCCCTAGTATTTGAAAATTATGTTGGAAAAATTGAGAAATGATTATGGAGTTTAAAAGCATATGTATTGAAAGTTATAAACTTGACAAAAAAGAATTTATTGGCAAGAGAAATGTTACTCTAAGGACTTACTCGACACATCATCCACATAATATAATTTCAAAAATTTAAATTTTAAAATTTATTTTTTAAATTAAATTACGTTACTTTGATAATCTGTAATGTTGTAATGTAAGAGTTCTTCAAACAGAGTTATTCTAACGTTTCTAAAAAGCCCAAGTCGATTACCGGAGGCACATGTCTAAGATGGTATGACACGTGTAAGCATCGCCACCGTTTACATCCAGCCTAAAACGCCCAATAATGCGGAACCTGTGCCAAACCCTAGGGTAATTGCATTTCTGTGGCCATATATAAACCTCAGTTTTCACAAACCCTCATCCTCTCTGCCATAGCAGCTACCACAGAAAGAGAGAGATGGTTTCGCTGAAACTCCAGAAGCGGCTTGCCGCCAGCGTTCTCAAGTGCGGTCGAGGAAAGGTCTGGATCGACCCAAATGAAGTAAACGAAATCTCCATGGCCAACTCTCGTAGGCTCTCTCTCTCTCTCATACCGGAAAATCAATAAGAAGAAATATCCCTTTTTATTTTTATAATTTAGTTCTTGATGGTTTAGATACGTTTGCTATGGGATCGATGTGACTAGGTTTAAATCTTCGAACTTTATTTGGTTGCCAATTTTTCTGGTAGGTTTTTTGTTTGCTGATAAGTCGTACGCAAAAGAAAAGATATGGAAAGCGTTTTAGGGTACTGTAGCCTACAGCTGCAGTAGTCGCTAATGAAAATTCTTAGTTTTTTTTTTCTCCTTGTTGTCGTATTGTCTTTTTCAGCAGCCAAACGAGGCATTAAAATCTGAATTTGTGTGTTAGGTTTTCTGCTGTCGCTAAAACTGGTATGCGCTGGGGTTTAGGGTCTGTGCTGTTAGGGTGATTTGCAACTGTTTAGTTTATATTTTTTTAGCTTGTTTTGCTCTATGGACTTTTTTATTTGGTAGATGATGGTTGTTGATTGCTAACTGCAGGCCAAAACATAAGAAAGCTGGTTAAGGACGGTTTCATCATCAGGAAGCCAACCAAGATTCACTCGCGTTCTCGTGCACGCCGCATGAAGGAGGCCAAGAGGAAGGGACGCCATTCTGGATATGGTATTCTTTCACCCCTGAGAAATGTGTAAATTTTGTTTCAAATTAAAGGAATATTGACTTCATAACTTAGATCAATCATCACCAATAATGACTAAATGTCCTCTAGTTATTTGCTGAAGACATTGACACCAGAAAATTTGCATGCCCCTGCTGAACAGGCCCATTTGTACATGCTAGTTAGTCAAGGAGTTGTCTAGTTTCTAATAATTTATTTAGATGCATCTGGAAAAGATCTTCTATACCATATTTAGAAAATCGAAGAACTAGAAGTGATGCATCTCGGATAGAACACTATGATTTATTACAACTTGCCAAACAGGCTTTCAATTAAATGAAACACGCAATATATATTTGGGGTTTGGTTGCTGATGTAAGAGCTGAAGTTAGTCGATATTTCGTAAAACTGATTTATGAATTGCTTTCAGGTAAGCGTAAGGGTACAAGGGAAGCAAGGTTGCCCACCAAAGTGCTATGGATGAGGAGAATGCGCGTACTCAGGCGCTTGCTCCGAAAGTATAGGGAATCAAAGAAGATTGACAAGCACATGTATCACGACATGTACATGAAGGTGAAGGGTAACGTTTTCAAGAACAAGCGAGTCCTGATGGAGAGCATCCACAAGTCCAAGGCTGAGAAGGCAAGAGAGAAGACTTTGTCTGATCAATTTGAGGCGAAGCGGGCGAAGAACAAGGCCAGCAGGGAGAGGAAATTTGCAAGAAGGGAGGAGCGATTGGCCCAGGTAAGGTTTTTCATTATTCTTTTGTATGCTATCCTGCAAGTGCTTGTAGGGATGTGTAAATATTAGATCGTGTTAACAGATGATTATAGAATTGGTTGCTGTGTTTCCTTAGATTGTGACTTTATTTTGATTTATTTTTGGCAAAAATTGTAGGGACCGGGAGAAAAACCAGTGGCAGCTCCACCCGTCGCTGCTTCTCAACCTACTCAGTAAGTAACATAGTTATGTTCTGCACCTCTTTGAATTCAGCATGTATTGTCATCTAAATAAGTAAAATTTCTATCACTTACAGGGCAGCTAAAAAATCCAAGAAGTGAGACCTCATTGAAGAGCACTGAAGGATGCATGACTTTTGATGGTCCCTGCATCTTCCGTTGTCGTGCTAGAGTAATTTTGACGAGTATGTGTGTTATTCGATGGTTTTGGAACTTGTTATTAGTTTATATCCTGGATAAAAGGAGTCCCTACTGTTTTGGTGCTTTGTTCAATTAATGTTTTCTTTTGTTAAATTATTGATTCTTCCAGTTTGAATCTGACTTGGTTTGAAGTGTCTTTATATATATTTTTTCCCCCGAATGAGCCCTGCTACATGCACGGAGCAGAACACACCAAATGCATGGACAGGAACAAATCTTTTTCCTCTTCATGCATGTTCAAATCTTAAACCATGTACGGTTAAGCCATTTCTCCTCTCCAAGTACACGGTACAAATGTTCAACAAATTTGAATTTCCGTAATGGGGATGGCTTTGTTAGGGATGTAGTTTGGGAATTGTGAAAAGAAACCGACGTGTGCAGCGATCGAATTTAGCTGGTGAAGTCGAGATCAGCAACTGGCTGGTAGGGCGTACATAAATAACCGGTGCAGGTATCTTGGAGGTGGGTTTTCTACTATGACTTTCCTTAGGTTATTCGAGAAAGTAGTAGGGGTTGTTCTTAAATGGCTGAATCTATTCCTCTTTTCTTTCTCAATTATGAGAAGGCCCATTAGGCTTGTGATATTTCTTTGGCATAATAAAATAGAAATAAAATTATGATTTTGGAAACAAGGGAGGTTGATCAAAACCTCTTGCAGCTCCAGGTGTAGGATTTTTCCTTGGGATCGAGAAAGCCGACCAGACTGTTTTTTCACCCCGGACCAACTGAGTTTAATATATTTAAGTTTTTAAATAATTTTTATATGATATTTTATAATTTTTTAATTATTTATATAAATTAAAAGCAAGTAATTATGTAATTTTCTTTAACTAATTATAAATAATTATTTAATTTTCTTTTGACCTAAATGTTGAGAATATACAAAATTAAAGGTTAAGAACTTTAAGACAAATTATTAACTATTAATTATTGATAGTACACATACTGTTAACATGATTAATTTATTATACTTAATTAAAACACTTAGTTTAGTTAGTATATACTTAGACAATTTAGATTATATCATTCACTTAATTTTTTTTAATTATAGAATCTTTTGTCAAAAACTTGAAAAAAAAAAAAGAAAAAAAATGGTCCGGACCAACACCTTAATTAGAGGTGTAACTAATTAGTTAGATTTTGTTTTGAATAAATTTTGGCATTGAACTGGTAAATATCAGTTTTGAAAAATTGAAAACTGTTATGAAACTTATGAATTTCATTAAAGGTTACAGCGATATATATAGGAGTACAAAGATTACTATGCATCGTCATATTTGACGGCTAGTTAAAAGTGGTCATACAATTTATTTTACAACACTCCCCCTTTGGATGACCACATATAAAGAATATGCCTCGTTAAAACCTTGTCATGGAAAAACCCAGTGGGAAAAAAACCAATGACGAAGGAAAAAGAGTACAATATTCTGTATATCGCCAAGTGCTTTAAGATTGCCTCATTAAAACCTTGCAAAGGAAAACCCAGTGGGATAAAACCTTAGCGAAGGAAAAAGAGTACAATCAGCACAAGTCTTCAAGACTTTACTCCCCCTGAAAAGTGTATGATAATATATCTTCAATTCTCCGCATTCTAATGTTCTGCACAAGCTTCTTAAATGTTGCAGTTGGTAATGCTTTAGTGAATAAATCTGCCAGATTATTACTTGACCATATCTTCTTGTCATCAATTTCAACTTTCTTCTCATGAATTGCAATGATCTTCTTGTGTGGATCTGATAGATAACTCGCATCTGTATATCCATCTAATTGTGGACTTGATCCAAATAATCACATATTCAGGGCTTCAATTGAACTGGAGATAAGGTACTTCAGGACCAAGAATTTCTCCATCGTCTTCAGGACGAAATGGATTTTTCTGCTCATCAAATTATCGAGCAACCATTGGAGTAATCAGGACTTTATAGTGAAATTCACCATATTGATCCGAGATCATTGAATTCACTACTCTTCTGGAGTTCTTGTAAATAACATAATTACTAGAGGAGTTATCAAAATTAAGCCGCAAACCTCTATATTCAAAAACGGTGGCCATCTTTTTAGGCCAGACAAGCATCGCGGGATTTTACAGTTCTTATGTACCTGTCAGGCGCCGAAAGGCTATAATGCTACATCTGCTATCAGGCGCCGCAGGGCTATGATGCTACGCCTCGTCTCTTGTAGAGAGATGCTTCACGAGGGATGCCGTGAATCAATAGAGGTGCTTAGTTTTTCTCTATAAAAGAGATGTTCAGATCATCTTCATTCGCATCTCATCTTCTTCACTTTTCTGTAATCATACTGCATTCTTACTCTGCAATTTCTTTCTGCATTTTTATTCTGCAATCTCTTTCTGCATTCTTTTTCTGCAATGGCTCAGCAATCTTCTCATGGCCAATATATAAGGTATTATGCACCTAGCTCATCAGCTGTTCCTGCTTCTACCACAGGTGCTAATCTGACTAATAAGTCAGATGTTGAAGCTATCTATGAGCTTGTAAATCTCGGTGCCCATTACTCTTCAACTATTTATGCATTTTCTCAGCGACTACAATCCAAACCTTATGATTTGGACAAACTCCATGAGAAAATTTTTATCCTTCAGCGACTTCTTCAGGAGTCTAACGTGAAGATAGAATCAATAAAGCAAGAGAATAGGAAATTAAAATCTCTGCTTAAATCTTCTTTTAGATTGCCTACTCCTTTAGACAGAGATGCCATGCAGATTCTTGAAGAACAAGAGCGTTTAAAGAATGAGGCGAAATGTCTCAAATTTCTGTAATTTTTGCTTCAAGATAATAAAATTTCACAAATATTCATATTTGTGTATCTATCTTCTGGTAGATATTCTGGATGCTTTATTTTATTTCTCATGCACATTTATCTCCCCCTTGAAACCGAAAGGGTTTTATATTTCAAATATGTGCAGTTCTTCTGAACTCTTCAGGAGTTTCAAGAAGATTTAAATCATCAACCGCAATAATAACAAATCCGGAATCTCTTAATAAAAACACATGGGTATATTGGATTACTTTCAAATCTTTCTTTCAATAAATATTCACTAATGCATTTATACCACATGTATCCGGATTGTTTTCTGGATGTAACCAGATAACAAGCTTAAAGCATTTTTATATCCTTCAGGGATTTTCATATATATTTCTGGATGTATTCAGATTAGAAGCTTCAGGCATTCTATATCCTTCAGGGATTTTCATATATATGCATTGGTCTAATGACCCATATCAATATGCAGTGACCACATCCATTAACTGCATATCCAATATTTTTGTAACTACCAAATTAGTCAAAAATCTGAATGTGATTGCATCCATAACAGGAGATTATTTTTCCTCATAATCAATCCCTGATTTCTGCAGTTTTCATGAGCTCTTCTGGAGCCTCATAATCAATCCCTGATTTCTATAGTTTTTATGAGCTCTTCTGGAGCCTCATAATCAATTCCTGCTTTCTGCAGTTTTCATGAGCTCTTCTGGAGCCTCAATGACATTTAAATTATCTATATAAACTGCAATAAAATATAATATAAATACTGAAAATATATGAAAATAGTATGTTCCACATACGTTTAGCTTGCATTAGATCATATAAGGATTTTAAGACTTGATAGAATATGTACTTCAGGACTATATGCTTCTTGCATACCCAAATTCTTGGTAACTATCAAGTTAATACAAATCTCAATATGATCTTTTTAACTTCAGAAATATATCAATATTATTTCTGCAGGAAATATATTCGTGATTTATATATCACATTTTCATTTCCTTTATACAAATACCCACTGATATTCAACAAGCATCACCTCATAGGTGTTTGGATTTCAAGTCCATATGCATCACATGATAACAATTCTGCAGGAATTGTTTATTTCTATTTTGGCCAATATTTTACGTCGGTATTCTTCGACGGTTCTGAGCTCACTTTCTTTATTACTTCTAGTAATATCAAATGTCATCTTATATGAAAATACGTTGTCGATAACGGTTTTATTTCTCTCCATAATTTCTCATTTACTCATGAAATGTAATATCGAGATCTCATTATTTTCAGGTACCTGTCCCTCTTCAAGGGAAGACATTTCATGAAAACCTCTTCAGGAGGTACTCTTCAGGAGTATTATACTCTTCAGGAGTTTTCATTATGAGAGAATTTTAGATGGACTTTATTGCTTGTTTTGTGGGTATGGCCTCTTCAGGAGCACCAATTTCTTTTCTTTGTGCTTTTCTCTTTCCGAGATGCTTTATCATTTGTATCAATAGGTCTCACATGCTTTCATACATGTCTTATGTTCATTAGACTGCTAAATTTCTTAATTGCCCTGCAGGGACTTCAATCCTCACTGGGATTTTAGCAGCTAGAATATGAGACCTTTTATCTTATTGCATCCATACATTAATTATCATATGAATTTCCAGTTCACCTATGATAATCATGATAACGTTGAATTATTTCATCTTATTTGCTTCTAGCAAATTTTTCTTTCCACTTCTGGTGGTAAAACTTTCTTTCCACTTCTGGTGGTAAAACTTTATAGTAAAAGAATCTTCTGGTTCTTTTATGGACGTCCATATGAAAATCATTCGACTCATCGTAATTGATTTTGGATGATCAAGATAATCATGAAAAGATACAAATATTTTGAATCATATCACTTTTGATGCATCATAGTGTTTGATTCAATAATAGTATAATATCATCTCAAAGAGAAAGCTAGTAGCTTTTCCAATACGAGCTTCTGGCTCGAAATCATAGAAATATTATAAAGATATTCATCATCACGTCCAATCTTTGGTTTATTTTAAAAAATTCGTCATTCTCTTCTGGGAATGATATAAATCCAATTTCATTCACTTCAGGGAATGATGTGGAACTAGTAGGACGTGGCTCATGATTTCTTAGCAAAATCTCATTATTTTGCTTAGCCATTAGAAAGCCAGATATAAATTTAGAATATATTATGAACTTTTACACTTGATATTGCTACTTCAGGAGCATACTCGATATTGCTACTTCGGGAGCACACTCGATATTGCTACTTCGGAAGCACATTCGAGACGTTCATTTAAATATATATTCTTTAGTGGTTTTTCTCAACACACTTTCAATTATGCAACTTCAGGTGCATAAATCATAATGAGCTTTTTGGTACACATATTGCTCATTTAAATTATCTCATAGAATCAATAGATCCTTTATTATGAGATACTCAATAAAATTATTGATTTAGAACAATCCTTCAGGGATGTTCAATTTCTATTCCGAGATAAATTTCATCATCAATAATTCATAACAAGTATATATAAAAATAAATAAACTTGTATGTAAACTATGTAAATAAACATATAATTTAATTAAGTAATAATAATGAATATAATTTTAATATTCACTTTGAGGATTACAAATAATATATTAAAAAAACTTACTTGAATGAGAAGATTACTATCTTCAATATCATCAGAATTTTCGTAATATTAGAGTAGGCTTTTCTTTCATTTTCTTTCCCATCCTGCACTTTTTCAAAATATAATAATCCAAGAGAAATAAATAGCCTTAATGGGATTAGTGGAGTGATGTTATGTGCTAGAGTGGGCCGTGTATATATTATTATATGATATACTTTTCATTTGTAGCAGGTAAGAGGAGAGAAATTTTGTATAAAATAGACCATTGACCCATAGCAACCACACTTCCAGCCCACCCACCTACCTTTTACAGTTCCCACCCACCTACCTTTCATAGACGATAGACTTGCAGATGCTGTACAACGTGCAGGGGTGGGACTTCTAGATATGCATGAAATGACGGTGAAAATGATGGAGGATGGAGGACCCAGATTGGCTTTATCATCATTTTTTTTTTTTTTCAATTAAATAACATGCAATATGTCATTATTGTTTTAATTTTGACAAAGCTGGTCATGTTCGCAGCCCTGGCCTACGACCTGTCATTATTGTACCTATCATCGTCGTTGCAGGACTTCTGGGGCAGGCATAAGAGTAGCATAGAGATACAAAGACTGAAAACCATACCATCGTGAAGTTCTTCATATCCCCGGCCTCCAATTTCGCTCTGATAATCTGGCTAGCTTTACGGACGGTACTGATCTTTATGGAGAAATTAGCTGAAGGGTACTGTGGAAAAACCAAGCTGGTTCCTGATGAAAACTTTTGCTCCGCCAAACCAGTCTCATCAAATCTTCGTCGTCCGATTTCCCCCTCCACGTACTGCAGCATGATGCACCCGTTACCCACAACTCGGGTCACTCATCGCCTCTTCACCATGAGGATAAAAAGAAAAAGAAGATCCAGAAAAGATAAATAAATACAAAAATAAAAAGAACTGTTATGAAACTGCACAAATTTAATGGAGTCGTGGGTTTAGTGCGTAAACTTCCTTGATCTCGAAAATGGCGTTGTTTTTGTGGTGATCGGCAGAGGAGGTGTTGTTCTCGGGTGAGGTTTCAAGCTGGAGGAAACGCTAGAAGGCCCACTCAGATGGGCTCCGATTCATTCTTGCGGAGAACGAGCTTTCGGCATGCTCGTACGCTGCTTGCTTGCTCGGTTACTTCCGCCATGGACCCAAAAACTCAGCTGAGGTTGAACCACCCGATATATCGACAGCTCGAGATGCCGAGCAGCAGATTGATGGCTACGGTTGCCAGCATATGGATCCGTACTTGTGCTTGAGGGTGGAGTTTCATTTGTTCTTTAAGGTCTCAAACTCAGATCTAAGAACGAAAGGTTCGGCCATGTGAGAGAAAACAAGAGAAGAGATATAACAAGGACGTGCTCCTGATAAGTTCTGATAAGTTTGGGAGTTTCAGCATACTGAGAGAGCAAGTCGTGCTGATAACGTGTTATGAAACTTATGAATTTCATTAAAGGTTACAGCGATATATATAGGAGTACAAAGATTACTATGCATCGTCATATTTGACGGCTAGCTAAAAGTGGTCATACAATTTATTTTACAACAAAAACCAATTTGTCACCGAAATTGAGAATTTCGATTTTTTCAATTTCGGTTCGGTCTTATTTGTCTACATTTTAGATTAATAACTTAATATTAATGTTTATATTTAAGATTAAAATTTCATATTATATTAATTTTATGTTATAAAATTATAATTTATATGTTATATCAAAATTCAAATGTTTTGTTAAAAATTATAAGATTATTTTATGTTATAGCATAATCAGATGTTATATTAGAATTTATAAGATTAATTTTATGTTATAGAAATGCTATATAAATTTTATGTTATAACATAAATAGACATGAATAATAAGACTAAAATTTCTTGTTATATTAATTAGCAATTTAGCATATACTATATATAATGAAAAATTCTATACACTATATTACCATCCCACTTTCATCTTATTAAGTAAAATGTGGCATATTTATCACTACTGAATGATCATTTATTTATTATATGCTTTGTTATCATCCAATAGTGATGAATCTGCATCATCTTATTTAGTATGATGAAAATAAGATGAGAGTGTGGTGCATTACTCATATATAATATAACATAAAATATATAATATAACATAAAAATATATATATATATATTATAAAAATCATATAAAAATATTTTATATAATATTAAAAATTAAAAATATATGAGTTTATCAATCCAATCCAATTCAAATCGGTTTTGTAAATTTTAAAACTGGAACCAGACCGATTTCTATCCAGTTTTGATTATTAAGAACTAGAATTGAACCAAACTGGTTACGAATTAGAATTGGACCAGTATAAACCGGATTGAACACACCGGTTTGGTCTCGTTTGGTCAGTTTTATTGGTTCACCTTTTTTTTTTACACTTCTAACCTCGGTAAGATTGATCGAACTAAATCAAAATGGCTCGACAGGACTTTTTTTACTGGTTCACCTTTTTTTTTTACACTCCTAACCTCGATAAGACTGATCGAACTAAACCAAAGTGGCTCGACAGGACTTTTGGTGGATTGAAAAAATCAATTTGGTCTGAATTTTCCCTCCAAGACCTAACGGACCAAACTGATTACATCTCTACATGCAACATTATTGTTTGATAATGAACCGAATGATACGTTTTGGAGATTTATTTAGAGATTTGAGAATATTTTATAGTCGATGAATCATTCTGTAGATACTTATAATCATTATAACAAATGAATATTGGTGATAATAATAAAAAAAATTCATTTTTTGTTCATTTTTCTATTTTAATATAACATGACATTGCCAGATCAAGCGCTCCATCGAGATAAGAGTCGAGGAGTCCCTTTTCAAAGTGATATTTCTGGTTTAAAAAGTTTTAACTGATCCATGGTTTAAGTTCCTATAAATAACGATATTTATTTGAGAATGTTAGTTTATATGGAAAATATTGATATGACAACATCATGTCAGTATTTTTTTAACACTTTTAAATATATATATTTTAAAAAAATTTATAATATTATTAAAAAATACTTTCTTAATCACAAAATAAAAAGAAAATTAAAAAAAATGTTAGCTGTAGCTCCCAGTGGGAGCTGGGAGCGGTCGGACTACCATTTTCCATTAATTAAGGAAGGATACATGTCCTATACAAACATACTAATCTTTTTAATAAATATTCACGGTGAACATGCTATTTTTGCAAAATCTATTAAAAAAGATAGAAAATAAAATAAAATATAAAACTTATTTTGTAAAATTATAAAACTTAAAATCACATAGAATCCCACAAAAATAAATTTAAGAAATAAAAAAAAAAAGAATTTATAAACTAATGTGTTTTACAAAATAAATAGATATAACTGAAAAAAAAAAAAATATCTAAACAAAAATAAAGGAAAATGTTAGTTTGTACTTGGCTTTGCCTCTAGGTTTGACCGCTACTGTAATTTATTTTATTTTTTAAATTTTTTCTAAAATATTTAAACAAATTACCACTAGTGATTTGTGTATTTTTATAATAAAAAAATGATTGAAAAACGTTAAAAAGAGTTTTTGAAAAAGAAGAAGACTAGTTGCATTGTTGTTCCGTGTTTTGTAGCCACCAAGCAAAGACAACTCTCTTGTACCAGTGAGGGTGGATGACAACGGTGGCTATGTCATCTCTGATGCCAAAGTAGAACTTTCCTCCAAGAACCAGGAAAGCAAGAAGCTATGAAAAGTTAGAGAGATATCGAACGCACATAGCCCCTTTTCCATTGTCAACCAACTTTCCTCTATTTATAGCTGATTACTCGTGGGATCATTCTATCGCTATAATGATTGCATTTGTCCCGGACAACATGAAATTGCATTTAATGTAGCTAGTCCTGTCAGCTATAGGAGCCTGACCTCAAGGCTGGCCACTTTGAGCTACATTCAATGCTGCCGATTTTGCAAAGGACATGATTGTGGTCTATTTGCTCCTCATTAATGCATTGTGACTGGAGGAACCATCGGCTGCCTTCCCCCTTCTTGGGCACTTGGTTCCCTTGGGTCTCCCTCCCCTTGCCATTCCCTGGTTCCCTGTCAGGGGTCATGGGCTTTGGCGCGAGGGACCTGGACCTAGCCCGGATGAATACGAAAAACCCCATTTCTAGTTACCTCGTAAATTCTTATCATGTGGGTGTGGTAGGAATTTAATTCTCATACACAATCCCTCTTCCCCTTGAATTTTTTCTACCACTATTTGGCATTAGAATGATGGCCTTCCAATTGTGAGAGGCGATATCGAGGGCGAGAACAAAAGTAGCAAATGGTGCCTTCCAACACCCTGATCGCGTGAATAGCAAGGAACTCTTGAGCAGTTAAATCGGGATACTCCTCTCGAGCAGGTTCCAAAATCATTCTCCAGGCAACACAACAACACATTAGAATTCTCCAAGCATTAAAGTGAAGTTGAGCTGGTGCTAATTTCAAGTAATTGAGAACGTCATGCACTAGCCGACAAAAAGGGAGTTGTAACCCATGAGAAAAGGCACAAGCAGTGAGGGCAACCTTCTCAACGAAGCCTTTGGAGTCGACGACCTTGTGGGGAGGAACCTCAAGAACCATTGAATTGGGGATTCCATACGAATCCCTCAACTTCCTGAGGTTGGCTGTGGTGAGGACAGATGACCAATCGTAACTTTCATAATAAGTTTAATGGTCCTATGATAGAATTACTTACCCACCGTGAACTCATCAATATCCTAGAGCGACATACAGATCTCGAAGGAAGTCTTTTCAACACTATGATAGAGTTACTCGCCCATCGTGAGTACTCACCCATAGAATGTTATTTGCCACGATCAATGCACACCATGGTACCTCCATACGCGATTCCTTATCATCTCTTCAACATGATTGCTGGGCAAGCTCCCTTGCCTGCCCAATGGATTTTACCAACCACGGATGATATCAGTCAAGTGAAAATTGGAAGTAGTGACTATATTGCTCCGATTTATCTCTCTCAAAACTTGCTATTGAATTTCATTTCTACTACAAATTTGGTTTTTGGAGGTTCTTCCCATCAATGCTTAGGTTCCACATAATCCCAATGTCCGCACACCTCGAGAACATACTTTGTCAGGAATCGCATGTGTAGCTCAAACTACCAGCCACAAAACCCCTCGCGGGTACCGTACAAGCATCTTTGCCTGTCTTCATATGAGTAGATAGCTCAGTATTGCGAACGAATCTTCGTTATCACTAAAGCATGGTGGTCGGATGGCCTCGCCTGCGCCCTTCAGGCCTTCATCACATTCAAGCGAAATGATTTAGGTTTGTAGATGTTGAACTCCTAATTTGGCATTTTCTATAAAGTCTGTTTGGCTTTTTATGGAAAATCCACGGCTCGGTCGAGCTCTGTCTCCAGACCCACCAGATCAATAGAGCTCTATCTCTCGACACATTAGTGTGGTCGAGCTCTATTTCTCAATGCAACAACACGCTTGAGCTCCATATCCCGTTGTAGCAGCGCGGTCTAGCTTTCTTTCCCGTCGCACCCGACAGTCAACCATGGGAACACCTTTCCCAAGTGTCCCGCTCCTTTCCGGCCAAAAGTAAATGCTATGCACTCGCACCCGACTATTAACGAAGGGAACACCTCTCCTAAGTGTCCCATCTCTCCTAGACTTAATGCGATCAAGTTCATCTCCCTCCATTAGCCGAGCTCTGCGCTCACATCCAATAATCAATAGAGGGAGCACTTTTCCCAAGTGTCCCACTCCCTCTTTGCATAAGTCAATGCTTTGTGCTCACACTAGGCAATCAATAGAGGGAACACCTCTCCCAACTATCCCATCTCTCCTCGCCTCAATGCAGTCGAGTCCATCTCCCGCCACAAGTTGAGCTCCATGCTCGCACCCAACATCCAGTGGAGAGAACACTTCTCCTAAGTGTTTCACTCCCTCCCTGCCATAATCCGATGCTCCACGCTCGCACCTGACGATCAAATAAGGGAACACCGCTCCCCATTGTTCCAATCTCTCCTCACCACCCAAATAGGTATCCAAGCAAACAAGTCTTGGTTGAGCCCGGTGATCAAATGAGAAAACACATTTCCTAAATGTCCTAGTCTCTCCTTGTCACCTAGTGTGATTGAATGCATCTCTAGCCTGGTCACTTAAGTCAATGATCCACACTTGCACCTCAGAGATCATAGGAGGGAACACTTCTCCCAAGTGTCCTAGACTCTTCTCACCACCTAGTGTGTTTGAGCAAGCCTCCCAACTGGATCAAAACAGATCAACAGCTTGCACTTGGACAAAAATGTTGGCACAACATCTTCTCCAGCAAACACCGAGTGTTTACAATCGTGCCATAACAGCCGTAGGCATGTTACATTCAAGCTCCACAATTGCCTCATGTGGGTTTTCTTTAGGAACGAGTCGATAGGCTTGACAACCGCCTCGGATGGACCCAGGGCATTGACGAGCTCCCTGACCACTTAAGTGGGGATTATTATAAACAAATTCTAACATCAACACCAAGATGGAAACATCAAACAACAACTCACATCAAGGGGCACAAGTCCACTGAACGCTCATAGGGATACACACTCTTTGCTACTAGGCAAACGTTCGTGCATAAGCTGAGCTTCGCACTCGTCACCTCACGCAATTGAGTCATCTCCCACCTAGCTTTACAAGCCTAGCTCCACGCTCGTCACCTCACACGATCAAGTTATCTCCACCTAGCTCTACAAGTTGAACTTTGTGCTTGCCACCTAGCGTGATCGAGCCATCTTCTGCCTAGCTCTACAATTTGAGCTCTGCACTCACGACATAGCACGGTCTAGTCATCTCTTGCCTAGCTCTACAAGCAAGCTCCATGCTAGCCACCTGGCACAGTTTAGTCATCCCCTGCCTAACACTAAAGCTAAGTATTGCACTTGGAGGTCTCCATTACTTACATAAACAAATGGAAGACGAGGGACCAATTTCTAGAATTTATTTTTCTACAAGATTTTTCAGGCTATCTCTATCACAACTTGACTAGAAAGATTTTCAAGGTCTTCTTGTCAAGAAAGTCGACCTTAAGAATGACGGACATATTGGAAGGGATAAATATCCCAAGTAGGGCTGTTCATCCGGGTTTCGGACCGGGTATCCGGGTATACCCGGCCCGGAACCCGGGTTTCAAACATGGGTCGGTTTTCGGCCCAACCTATACGGGTTACGACTTGGGCCGGAACCTGGGTGAATCCGGGTTTTTTGAAACCCGGAATCCGGGTTCCGGACTGTACCCCCCTTTTTTTTTTATAACAAAAACCTATATTATATAGTTTCTTTCAAGTAGCATTTTTAAAAAAATAAAAAATCTAATAACAAAAACCTATATTATATAGTTTCTTTCAAGTAGCATTTTTAAAAAAATAAAAAATCTAAGAGCCTATATTCTATTGTAAACTTTTCAAGAAAAAATGTTACAAATCATATTATTTCATATAAAAAACTAATTACCTTTTTAACTAAATGCATCTAAAAAAACATAATGCAATCACTACATATTTCATTATTTGGTATTTATACATTACAAAACGTAAATGACAATATATAAAATTACATATCAAAACTGGACTACATAGAGCCACCAATACATAATATTTAGTTTCTGATGAATTTCTTGTCTTAAAACAGCCATTGTTGGTCCAAGCTTATCTGCAAGATGTATTCAACAGAAAGGTTTTTAGTAAAGAAATCAAACCTAATCCTATGACTTAAAGCTACATTAATTAACCAAAAACTAAAGGTTAAAACTGCCACTTTGGCATTAGTTAAATCTGGGACTACATGACCATACCTTCATTAAAGAAATAACAAGGAAACAAAAGAAAAAGGTAGAAATTAAAGCAACATAAAAGCTTCTTGTTCTTGACATGAATTAATGAACACTTCCAATTTTTTATTCTTTTGAATTAGCAACCCCATCATTAAGGCTGGATGGATGAGCAAGGTTCAACATAATAATCTGAAACATGATCAAAGAATAATTTCAAGGCTTTTCTTTATATCAAGTCATAAGAATATTTGCAGTGATTGACAAAGAACGGATCTTTTATTGTCTTTATTTTTAAATCAAATGTGAACGTTCAGACAACCAATAAAAAAATCTAATCAAATTTTCTTTTAAATCCATGTTGTCAACACAGATAAGTTCTAAGTGTGGCGCCCCCAAAATCCCCACGTACGGATACGGGGAATTCGAGGCGCCCGGATGGTGACATCACGGGTCACCATCCTAACGACGAGTGCCAAGTGTGTGCAAGCGACAAATGTGCACAAGAAGATACGCAGCGGATAGCAAAGTCGAATACTAAGTACCAGAATTTTTTCTTAAATAAAATACAAACGGTTCAAAGGTACATAATAAAATATTACATGATATAAATATGGTTTTTAAAACTAAGTACAAAGCATAACTTCAAATCAGAACTCCGGCGGAGCCGCATCCTCGGGCTCAGCCTCCTCCTCCTCCTCGAACACTGCATCCAAATCTACGGTACCAAAAATGGTGCCGCAGGTAAGTAAAACCCAAACACCACTAGATAAAAGCATATTAAACTCAAACAATATGCATGAATAAATGCCAATGCATAACACTCGCGAACCATATTTTTTCACGCACGCCAAAAACCCATTTGGCTTAAAAACATAACCTTAAAAACCAAGCCTCACCATTATCCCAGATAATGGCCCAAACCACCATTTTCCCCGAAAATGGATCACAAGACCATCGCCATTTTCCCAGAAAATGGCCCATATCCGAAAACCATGAAAACCAACCAATTATGCATGCACCATGATCTCCCCTAGGGATCATCCGCACACTCTGGCTCTGTGCCACACCGCAGGTAACGTCTACGCGTGTGACACCTACACGAGGGAGAGAGAGAGAAAGAGAGGGACGCGGGGAGAGAGAGAGAGCCGAACGGGAGAGGGAAAAAAAAAGGAAAAAGAAAAAAGAAAAAAGAGAAAAAAGAAAAAGAAGAGGAAAAGAAAAGAAAAAAGAAAAAGATGAAGGAAATTAATGAGGTCCAGTCCTCACGTCGGAAGTCCAAAGACTGATCAGCCGAAAACGGTATAAAAAACATAAAACGATTAAAATAAATTAACACTACATCAAATAAATAAATAAACACCACTAAAAATATTTTAAACACTTCAATAAGCTAAAATAAAATAAATAACTAGTAAAAACCAATTATTTAAATTTTTAAAACCAAAAACAAGCCAAAATAAATTAAATCACAATTTAAATTCAACAGCCAATAAAATCTATTTAAAACTCGATAATTTAAAATAAAAGTACTATAAAATATTTAATTAAATTAAAATATCCCTTCAGTGAAAATACACATAAAAGCGGGTCATCACATCCTCCCCCCCTTAAAACAAATTTCGTCCTCGAAATTTGCAGGACCGAACACCAACTTGAAACAAGCCATACAATTCCACATAAAACCAACTGCAACCAAGATTAAAAAAAAAGTACCGTCATCACTCGAACAAGTAGGGGTACTGCTCCCTCATGTCCACTACTCGCTCCCAGGAGAAATCTTGAGCTAACGGATCTCCCCAGGCCACCTTAACCAGATATATCGTTTTAGACCTTAACTGTTGCTCCTTCCAATCCATGATCTGCGATGGAACAACCTCATAAGTAAGGTCCGGTTGCAACTGAATATTCTCTGGGTCGACAAAACGTGGCTCTTGTTGTCCAAAACTCTTCTTTAAAGACGATACATGGAAGACATTGTGTATATCCCCAAAATATTCTGGCAAAGCAACTCTGTAAGCGACGGACCCTACCTTCTCCAAAATCTGAAAAGGTCCAACATATCTTGGATCCAGCTTTCTCTTCTTCCCAAAACGCTTAACTCCTTTCATGGGAGAGACCTTAAGATAAACCCAATCGCCTTGTTCGAAAGACAATTCTCTCCTCCTGGTATCCGCGTAACTCTTTTGACGACTTTGCGCTGCAGCCATGTTATCTCTTATAATCTGAATCTGATTTTGCATATCCTGTATTATCTCGGGTCCAATTATTTTCTTCTCCCCGACTTCATCCCAACATAAGGGTGATCTGCATTTTCTACCATACAGAGCTTCATAAGGAGCCATTTGGATGGATGCATGGAAGCTGTTATTATACGCGAATTCTATGAGTGGCACGTGATTCTCCCAACTTCCTTGAAAATCTAAAGCACACGCTCGCAACATATCTTCAAGAGTTTGAATCGTGCGCTCTGACTGGCCGTCTGTCTGGGGGTGATAAGCAGTACTAAACTTTAATTTAGTACCTAAAGCCGCCTGCAAACTCTTCCAAAAATGGGAGGTGAACCTTGGATCTCTGTCCGACACTATGCTCTTGGGTATCCCATGTAGTCTCACTATTTCCTTTACATACAAGCGGGTCAATTTTCCCAGAGAATCCGCATTATTGACCGGTAAGAAATGAGCACACTTAGTCAGTCGATCAACAATTACCCAAACTGAGTTCTTTCCACTGGGAGTCCTCGGTAAGCCTACTACAAAATCCATAGAGACGTCATCCCATTTCCATTCAGGAACAGGTAGAGGCTGGAGCAAACCTGCTGGTCTTTGATGCTCGGCCTTGACTTGACGGCAAGTGCCACATCTCTCAATATACAAGGCAATATCCCTCTTCATTCCTTCCCACCAATAATTTTTCCTTAAGTCCCGATACATTTTGGTGCTACCCGGATGAACGGAATAGGGAGCCGCGTGAGCCTCCGTCATAATTCGCTCCTTAAATTCCGAGTCCTTAGGAATTACTCTACGATCTCGGAATCGAAGAATCCCATCTTTATCCAAACTGTAGTGCAACGGCCCTCTAGATTTTCTGACCCTTTTTCTAATGTCCAACAGCTTCGGATCTTTTCTCTGAAGAGTCTTCAATTCTTCAAAATCAATTACCCGAATATCAAGAATTGAAGATATCACTTCCTCTTGCTGCGAACTTCCAATAAGGAGCCTTCTCAACCCGCAAAGTAAAGAATCCACTCCAGAAGATTCAGCTTCATCCTCTAAATGTGACTTCCGGCTCAAGGCATCTGCAACTACATTTGCTTTTCCTGGGTGGTATTTAATCTCGCACTGATAGTCGCTTATTAGCTCTAACCATCTCCTTTGCCTCATGTTGAGATTCTTCTGAGAAAATAAATGCTTCAGACTCTTGTGATCGGTGTAGATCTCGCAAACTGCTCCATATAAAAAGTGTCGCCAAATCTTAAGGGCAAACACTATTGCGGCCAATTCCAAATCATGTGTCGGGTAATTCTTCTCGTGGTCTTTCAGTTGACGAGACGCATAAGCCACGACCCGTCCTCCTTGCATGAGAACACACCCCAAACCAAATTTAGATGCATCACTAAAAACAACAAACGGCTCAAGCGGTTTTGGAAGTGCTAAAACTGGCGCAGTTGTCAATCTGTTCTTCAATTCTTGGAAACTCCTCTCGCACTTGTCTGACCAAACAAACTCTGCATTCTTTCTAGTCAAAGCGGTGAGAGGACCGGATAATCGGGAAAATCCCTCCACGAATCTTCTATAGTATCCAGCAAGTCCCAAGAAACTTCGGATCTCGCGCACAGTCGATGGACGCTGCCATGATAAAATAGCTTCCACCTTACTGGGATCAACTGCCACACCGTCCTGGGAAATTACATGCCCGAGAAATCTGACTTCTTCCAGCCAAAATTCACATTTGCTAAGCTTCGCGTACAACTGGTGCTCTCGTAACTTCCCAAGCACTAAGCGAAGGTGATAAGCATGCTCGTCAACATTCTGGGAATAAACTAAAATATCATCAATAAAAACCACTACGAAAGAATCCAGATAAGGTCGAAAAACCCGGTTCATCAGATCCATGAAAGCTGCAGGAGCGTTAGCCAACCCAAAAGGCATCACTTTGAACTCGTAATGCCCATATCTTGATCTAAAAGCAGTCTTGGGGACATCTCTATCTCTTATTCGCAGCTGATAATATCCCGATCTCAAGTCAATCTTCGAGAAGATAGCCGCTCCTTGAAGCTGATCAAATAAGTCGTCAATTCTTGGAAGAGGGTACTTATTCTTTATTGTCACTTTATTAAGCTCTCGATAATCAATACACATTCTAAGAGTGCCATCTTTCTTTTTAACAAATAAAACTGGTGCACCCCATGGCGAAGTACTTGGCTGGATAAACCCCTTGTCGACCAACTCTTGCAACTGGGCTTTCAACTCTTTCAACTCGGCTGGTGCCATACGGTAAGGGGCTTTATGCACAGGAGCCGCCCCGGGTTCTAGATCGATAGCGAACTCCAACTCGCGGACTGGAGGTAACCCCGGCAAATCATCTACGAACACATCGGGAAATTCTCCTACCACTGGAAAATCTGCCAAGGACTTGTTCCCAATTGGCGTAGACGCCACTTGAACCAAAAAGGCATCCGCCCCACAAGCAATATCTTTCTTCGCTTGAATTGCCGATATAACCATCGGCTTCTCTTTTAATTTACTTCCCATAAACTCTAAACAACCACCATCTGGGAGTTGAAAACTGATTACCCGACTTCTGCAATTTATACTTGCACAATACCGATATAACCAATCCATGCCGAGAATAATATCAAATCCCAACAACTTGAACACCACCAAGTCGGCATCAAGGGTCCTACCACCAAAATCCAAGGGACAACCCAACGCAACTTTAGAACAACAAACCATTTCACCATTCGGAAGACTCACCACTAACGATCCTGGTAGGGGTCCCGTAACCAAATTACATATCCGAGCGAACGTAGAAGACACAAATGATTGAGATGCACCCGAATCAAACAATGTGCAAGCATAAAAGTCATATAACCGAACTCTTCCTGAACCAAACACATACACCCACAAAATCCGAAACAAACAAACATCAAACCACACCAAACATCAAATCCAAAAATTAGTTAATTTAGAACCATACCTGTAATCACTCCAGCATCGTGGGTCGCTGGTGCCTCATCATCCACCTCTCCAGGGGTAAGAGCATACACTCGAGCCTGTGCTACTTGTCTCTGATTAGCTCTTCCACCACGTCGACCTCCACGGCTTCCTTGAACTGTATTAGGACACTCACGGGCAAAGTGTCCCTGCTGGCCACAATTATAGCATCGAGCTCCACCCAAAGTGCACTCACCCGTATGAGCTCTATTACACCTCATGCAAACGGGCATCCGACCTCCTATACGCACTCCTGAGGCAGCTTGTGGTCGAGTTCCAGACCGCTGAACAATTTTCTGAGGCGATCCAGAGCTACTTCCTTCTCCAGTAAAACTTCGCCTTTTATGTCCCGGAGGGGAACCCATACTCAAATTATTCTCCCGCTCCACGAGGGTGGCCACATCCACTAAATCCTGAAAGGTGGATATCCGGTGGCTGACTACCAACCGGCGTATATCGGGGCGTAGACCCTCCTGGAAACGCTCAGCTTGCATCTCCTCTGTGGCGATGAGGTGGGGAGCAAATTTCCCAAGTTCTACAAACCTTCGGGAGTACTGTTCCACGGTCATGCTCCCTTGGACCAAGTGTGAGAACTCTCTTGCTTTTTGCCGCCTTACAGAAGCGGGAAAGAAGCGGTTATTAAATTCCTTCTTGAAGCGCTGCCAAGTCACCGCGGCAAAAGACCCCAATTCTGACTCCAGCATTATTCTTTTGGTATCCCACCAATCAAAAGCAGTGCCTTGTAACAGATAGCTGGCGTAGAGAACTTGTTGCGCCTCGGTGCAACCACATACCTCAAAAGTCCTCTCCAAGTCCTTGATCCACTTTCCAGCTTGTAGTGGATCCTCGTCTCCAGTGAAGTGGGGAGTCCTATGCGCCAGAAAGCGCTCATACGTGCACCCCGCTTGCACTCCTCCACTGGACCCTCCTGGTAGCAGCCATGGCCCTCCTTGTTGCCAAGGCCCTCCTTGTTGCCAAGCCCCTCCTTGCTGCCAAGGTCCTCCTTGTTGCGGCCAAGGACCTCCAGGTTGTGGGCTAGGCACTCCTTGCTGAGGCCTAAAATTTTGCTGCATAAATTCTGTCATTTGCCGTATAGCTTGGGCAATGGAGTCATCTCTCTGTGTATCATCCCGTGGCCCTTGTGTAGATTTCCTCGGTCTCACCATTTTACCTGCCACCACAACCTTTGACCCCCTTTTAAAAAAAAAAAATAAAACCAATAACATAAAACCAAACCAAAACCAATCCACATAACAAGAAAACAAAAACAAATCAGCAGCAATAACATAACTAATTAAATAAAACAACCAAACAAGCTCAAATAAATTCAAAACAACTAAACCACGTCAAAAAGCAATATTACTTAAAATAAATTTTAAAACACAACTAAAAAAAAACATTCTGGTACCTCTCCTATGGGACATGTGGTTTTACCCAGAGCCAAACCGCTCTGATACCACCTGTGGCGCCCCCAAAATCCCCACGTACGGAAAACGGGGAATTCGAGGCGCCCGGATGGTGACATCACGGGTCACCACCCTATCGAAGAGTGCCAAGTGTGTGCAAGCGACAAATGTGCACAAGAAGATACGCAGCGGATAGCAAAGTCAAATACTAAGTACCAGAATTTTTTTTTTAAATAAAATACAAACGGTTCAAAGGCACATAATAAAATATTACATGATATAAATATTGTTTTAAAACTAAGTACAAAGCATAACTTCAAATCAGAACTCCGGCGGAGCCGTATCCTCGGGCTCAGCCTCCTCCTCCTCCTCGAACGCTGCATCAAAATCTACGGTACCAAAAATGGTGCCGCAGGTAAGTAAAATCCAAACACCACTAGATAAAAGCATATTAAACTCAAACAACAAGTATGAATGAATGTCAATGCTCCAAAACTCATAAATCATATTTTCCACGCACGCCAAAAACCCAACTGGCTTAAAAACATAACCTTTAAAACCAAGCCTCGCCATTATCCCAGATAATGGCCCAAACCACCATTTTCCCCGAAAATGGATCACAAGACCATCGCCATTTTCCCAGAAAATGGCCCATATCCGAAAACCATGAAAACCAACCAATTATGCATGCACCATGATCTCCCCTAGGGATCATCCGCACACTCTGGCTCTGTGCCACACCGCAGGTAACGTCTACGCGTGTGACACCTACACGAGCGATGCCCAGACTCGCGCCTCCAACTCGCGCGTACCTGGCCAGGCCATCCTCTAGTCCCCGCCACTAAAAGGACCACGGAGTCGACACGACAGCGTTACCGTATCGTGCGATCCGGTCGTCGCCCGGCGACAACCCAGGGGATGTCACTCAGTATTATCCACTCCCGAGTGACCAGAGGAGCTCCACCGAGATAATAACCCATCCCGGCTTGGGCTCGTGATACGCACACTCCCAAAAATCATTTACGCCAATAAAACATGATTTTTCCAATAAAATAAAATACAAGTGCATGCATCATGTAAATGCCAATTTCAATGCTCGACAAATAAATTCAACCATAGCACAACAAATCAAGCAACTCCGTCCTCCATCCATCCGACCCCCGAACTCCTCGGACTCAGTCCGGAATCAGCGAACCAACCAAATAATTTATTGAAAGAGTAAAATACATTTAAATCTAAAAGTAGCGTTTGGAAAATACTTACAGCGCTATATAGGATTTTTAGAAGGTTCGGCGCGAAGCGAACGGCGATGCGAAAGCAACGTAACAGTGCAAATGCACTGTTCCCGTGGGTCGCAAAATACCCACTTTTGACCGGGGACAAACCAAGACACCAAATTGATAGGGAATGGTCTAGAGATGTTTATGAAGCTAGTGGAAGTGAGTTTTGGCCGTGGGTGGCGGCGAAAACGCCGGTAGGGGCGGAAAAAGGGCAAATCGGAGTTGAGCTCGTGGGAGCCGCTCCGGTGACCGTTTGAGGCCGGGGATGGGTGGGTTAGGTCGGCAAGGAGTAGGGGAAGAAGTGGTGAAGAGGTGGTGGCCGGAGGTGGAGCGACGGCGGCGGATCGGGCCTCAAGCCGTGCGGCTTGTTGGGCTTTTTCCGGCCAAACGGCCGGCCGGTTGGGGCTGGGAGTCGGAGGGGATGATCACCGGCCGGAGGGGAGTCGACCGGCAGGGGTGGCGTCGGGCACGACGCCGGCGAACGGCGGGCCTGGGCGGGAAGGCTTTCCGGCGTGGGTGAGGAGAGAGAGAGAAAGAGAGGGACGCGGGGAGAGAGAGAGAGAGCCGAACGGGAGAGGGAAAAAAAGGAAAAAGAAAAAAGAAAAAAGGAAAAAAGAAAAAGAAGAGGAAAAGAAAAGATGAAGGAAATTAATGAGGTCCAGTCCTCACGTCGGAAGTCCAAAAACTGATCAGCCGAAAACGGTAAAAACATAAAACGATTAAAATAAATTAACACTACATCAAATAAATAAATAAACACCAATAAAATATTTTAAACACATCAATAAGCTAAAATAAAATAAATAACTAGTAAAAACCAATTATTTAAATTTTTAAAACCAAAAACAAGCCAAAATAAATTAAATCACAATTTAAATCCAACAGCCAACAAAATCCATTTAAAACTCGATAAATAAAAATAAAAGTACTATAAAATATTTAATTAAATTAAAATATTCCTTCAGTGAAAATACACATAAAAGCGGGTCATCACACTAAGACAGTTAAGAAATTGAATCAACATATAAAACACCATTACAGTAGCTGTTTAACCAACCCCCCTTTGAGCTTGCACCAAGAGGAAATTTTACAGACAGAATTAGTAAAATAAATAAGAACATCAATAGCTCAAAGAATTCAGTACGAGAACATTAATTTCAATACAAGCACCAACAATATCAAACAAATATAGATTAAAAAATATGAATGAATGGTACCATCGTACTGAGCACTATATTTTTAGTTGTAAACTTTGGTTTTAGGCATTTGGATCTTATTGTTGCTAAGTAAAAAAAGCTATAGAAGCAAGTCAGCCTGCACCCAACCTACATACATATATGGTTAATCAACCAATTAACTTCAAATTCTATAAATTTTTTCTCCTATAAACCCAGAAATCAGTAGCATATAGATAAAGAAAAAAAAAAGAAAAAAAAACAGAGTTCTTGGACAAAAATCGTTGAACCCTTGAATCTACACATAAGTATCATAAACAAAATGTCTAACCAAAATCAGTAGGCAACACAGAACAAAACAGGCCCAAATAATAAAAAATTTAAAAAAAAAGACCCACATTTAAAACAAAGATAGCAGATCTAGCAACCATGTCAAAGTATAAAAATATTTAAAAGACATAACACTGAAATCGACCCTTTACGCAAAAAATAGGGGAGGATAGGGTTTCAGAAAACTACCAAGATTGTTAGGAACCTCAATGAAGAGCACCCAAACTTGGATCTCCCCGATAGCCTCTAGGATCCACTGGTTTGGGACCCTCTTACAAATCTGGCAATAGAAAAAAAATTCTTTAAAATAAAATAGCAGATCTAGCCAAACGGAGTGAAAAGTAGAAGAAGATGGCAACGAATATGATCGGCGATGAAGATGATCGGCGAATGAACCCAAACAGATGGAAATAGAAGATCAAACAGAAACCGAATGAACCCAAAAATAAAATAGAAGATCAAACAAATGAAAATGTAGAAGATGATCGGCGATGAAGGAGATGAAGACGATCGGCGATGGGGTCACGATGATGGGTCACGCCGTCACAAGGTTAGTGGGCACGATGAAGGAGGCTAGGGTTTGAAGTGTTTAGTTCGTAACGAGAGACTCGGAGAGAGAGAGAGAGAGAGAGAGAGAGAGAGAGAGAGAGAGAGAGAGAGAGAGAGAGAGAGAGAGAGAGAGAGAGAGAGAGAGAGAGAGAGAGAGTTGGTATAAATATCAAAGAAGATTTATGCGGTTTAATTTTGTTAAACAGGCGGGTACCGGATTGCAACGGTTTTAAAACCGTATCTGAACCGCATTGGTCCAGATTTTATAATCCGGTTTTCGGACCGGGTCAAACCTAGGCCGAAAACCATAACCGGAATACGGTTATCCGGATTTCAGATCCGGGCCAACAGTCCTAATCCCAAGTCCAGCACACCAAAGGGCCATCATTAGGAAATAAGGAAGGGAAAGAAAGGAAGAGACAATGAAGGGAGAAAAAAAACTAAATGTTAGAGGGAAAGAGGGAAGTGACTGGAAAAAGATGAAAAGAGAGAGAGGTTCAGGTGTGCAAAGTGGACAACGAAGAGACATAAAGCTGAGTTCTTCACTTATACCATTGATAATGGCTCAATTAAAGGGATTAGATCGGCTAAAAGATGGGATCTCTTATGGACTACTTATGGGTAACTTCACGAAAAAGCTTTTTCAACCTTTAGAGGGGTAACTCCAGCTTAATTACTTTCTAGGTAAAGGGGGTTCACCGACCCCCTTTTGTGTATTGGGCTACGAGTAGGGCTGTAAATGAACCAGTCTGTTCAATAGCCCGCTCGGTACTCGCTCGGTTAAACTCGAATCGAACTCGACTCGTGAAAAAAAAGCTCGTTCGTTAAAGCAAATACCCGCTCGATTTGTAAATGACACATACCCGACAAAACTCGACTCGACTCGACTAAGGTTCGTTTAGGCTCGTTCGTTTATGCTCGAATCGACTCGTTAGCTCGACTCGATTAAAACTCATTCATATATTGATAAATATATACATACACCTATGCATATATATATATGTATTAGCTAATAATATAAGCATACCACTTTTATAATTAAATATATAATATGTATTCTAATTACTTATGTCTATTTAGTGAATATACTTCTTAGGTATATTTTATAATTTGTATAATAATTAGTCAGTAAAATTCAATAGTTTCATATACTAATATGTGGGAACTATATATGAAATAGATATATGCTATCTTATTAAGTGTGTGTATTAATAATATATGTAGACATATAATATATTGTTATTTTGGATAAATATCAACTAGTTAGATATTACTTATTTATAAAGTTTTAAAAATTTTTATAATTTAATAGAGGTTCTACTTGTTAGTTGTATAAATTCAATATTAGTTTTATTTATTTATTTAATTTATTAATTATTAAAGCTTATTCAAAAAAAATAAATAAAGCTCGAGCTCGAACTCGAGCTCGGCTCGACTCGAACTCGTTTGTGAGACGAGCTCGAGTTGAAAGTTTTGTTTGTCGAGTCGAGCTCGAACAAAGAATTAAAAAAAATTTCGAGCTCGGCAAGCCAAAAACCGGCTCGGCTCGGCTCGATTACAGCCCTAGCTACGAGAGATTGTAAAATACTCATATTATAGTAGATTTTCCCTCCAAACAACTTGTGGACGTAGGTCTTGTACCAAACCACATATATCTATATGTATCCATTTCTATTTATATTTTCTACATTTATTTTCTATTTACTGCTTGGTTAGAGCACTCGCGAGCAAAGTGCCCCGTCTGGCCACGTCTGAAACTTGGGTCCCACTCTTGTTGCACTTGCCCTCGTGGGATCTATTACATCTATTGTAAACTGGAGCTCGGCCTCCCATACGTACACCGGAGGCTATCTGCGATCGGGCCCCAGTCCTCTGCACAAACTTCTGTGGCAACTTGGAACTACTCCCTTCTCTAGCAAAATTTTGCCTTTTCTGACTTAGAGGGGAGCCTACCTCAAAAGTGTTTTCTCGCTCTACAATAGTGGCTATCTCGACCAACTTCTGAAAATTTTGAATTTCATGCAAGTAACCTACTTATGAATCTGTTGGCATAACCCTTTCTGAAAATGTTTTGCATACATCTTCTCGGTGGCTATTAGATGGGTTGCAAATCGCCCCAGCTCTATAAACTTTCAAGCATACTGCTTGACAGTCATATCCCCTTGGACCAAATTATTGAACTCCCGAGCCTTTTGTCGACTCACAGAAATAGGGAAGAAATGGTCGTTGAACTCTTTCTTGAAGCACTGCCAAGACACAGCCACAAATGATCCCAACTCCTTCTCCAAGAGTTCCCGCTTGGTCTTCCACCAAGTAGCCGCTTGACCTTGCAGCAGATAACTCACATACAACACCTTTTGGGCCTTCTTGAAGCCACAAACTTCGAATGTCCTTTCTATATCTTCAATTCACTTCCCAGCCTGAAGTGGATCATCTTCACTCGTGAAGGCAGGGGTCCTATGTACTAAAAAGCGCTCATAGGCGCATCCGGCTTGTGCTGCCCTATTCTGATCTCCTCGCGGTGGCTAAAAATTCTACTGAAGGAACTGTCATCCGATTCAATGCCCTAGCCATTGCGTAGTTCTCATCGCCTCACGGTAAATCATCCACAGGTTCACCGGTTGGCCTTCTCGATCATATCATCTTCCTACCATAGTGTAACCCTTAACCCCACTTTTAACTCAAAATAAAATACAATCAAAATGCAATACCATAAAATAAAATAAAATAAAATAATTTCAAAACAATTTCAAATTAAAGCTTTAATAATTTCTGGTACTGCACCTACGAGACATGTGGATTTACCTAAAACCAAACTGCTCTGATACCACCTGTGGTGCCCCTGACTCTCACGTAAGGAAATGCGGGAATCGTGATACCGGGATGATGACAACAAGGGTCATACACCCCAAACGACAAATGCTAAGTGTGTATACATGTAAAAAGTATACAACAAACATTACAGTGAATAAATAAATATAGATTCACCAAAATAAAAGATTTTCAAAAGGTTATACAGTTATCTAGTAAAATATAATACAAAGACAAAATACACAGCCAAAAAAAGGGAAAATAAATCCCAAAGCCAACAAGCGACCCCAGGTCACTTCTCCGGCGAAGCCGAAATCTCAAACTTGATGTCCTCATCTGTATCAAAATCTACGATTTTATAAAATGAAACCGCAAGGTAGGACTACCACGCGAGATTATGAGTTTCAGTAAGTAACCGACCAAACAACCCAAGAGATAGAAACACATTTAAATAATCAACATGTATACATGCATGTGCTGAAACATACATGAGACTAAAACTATAATTTTCTCCGAAAATGACCATTTTTCCAATGCATGCCAAAATATCTCATCTGGCCTAAAACAAGTCCATTAAAATACCAATCACCATTTTCCTAGAAAATGGCTCACATATATCCATTTATCAAAATCTGCTATTTTTCCAAAAAAATGGCCCACATATCCAGTTATCCCGTATGCACCATGATCTCCCCTAGGGACCATTCGCACACTTTGGCTCCCTTTGTCACACCACAGGTAAAGATCATGCGTGAGACTTTGTAACAAGCGATGCCCAGCTCCGTGCTCAGCGCGTTCGTAACCAAGCATCCTCTAACACTTGTTAGTAGAGGGGCTACAGAGTCGGCACAAGAGTATTACCATCTTATTCGATCCTATTGTCACCTAGTGACAACTTAGGAGACGTCACTCAGTTTTACATGCTCCCGAGTGACTAGAGAAGCTCCACCGAGATAATATCCCATTTTGGCTCGGGGTCGTGATACACACGCACCAAAAACTCCTTTCTAAACAATGAAAACTCAGTTTTCATTCATAAAACATGAAAATGTATGCAATAGTGTAATGAATGTCAAGACACAATACTCAACTGAATAAAATACCTAATCATAGTCTAACTCTACAAATCAACCCATCCTCCAATCAGGCCCAAGGCCCACATTCGACACCAACTACCATTATTAATCCCAACACTTCAGGGGCCCGAGGCCGTCACAACCAACCAAACTACAGAAAAAAAAAGTTAGTATAAAAATATATTTAAATCTTATTAAATTCTTTGAAAAATAATTTACAATGATGAAAAGGCAAAAACTCTGGAAGATCAAAAGGCATAAACACCCGATTAATGCTAAAAGTGAACTCGAAATAAAATAACCAACAAGCACGACTTGATACTAAAAAAGGGACTCGAAATCAAGGAAATTCAAGACAAAATTTAAGGGAGAGATGGTCTGATTTACAAGATGAAAAGAAGATGATAGTGACCGGACAATGGCATTCACAACAAGAGAACATACAACCAAGCAAACCAAAATGAAGCTCACAAGTTGGACCAAAACAGGGGCAGGGGTGAGGCCAAAAATAGAGCACGGGTTAAGGGAGAAATGGAGGTGACACGGGTGGATGGTGCAAGGCTGAGACCAGTGCCTGAATGGTGGGGGTTCGGAGGTGAAAATGGGCGGCGTCACGGTTGAGTAGTAGGGCAAAAACAAGTGAAAAAAAACTAAAAAGAGGGGAAAGGGAGTCATGGCTTCTGAAGGGAAAAAGAAGAGAAACAAACCAAAGGAAGAGGAAAACAAAAATAGAGGAAAGAGATAGAAGCTACTACAACACAGATTTGCAGAAGAAAAAGAAAGAAACTGAAAAGAAGAAGAAGAAGAAGAAGCTGATCGGTGCAAGGGAGAAGAAGGAAAATTAAGCCCTAAGGGCAAAAGCCAAAACGACACGATTTAGAGAGAAATTGAGGGTTGAAAGCAGGGTGGGCTTGGGGATCGAATGGGTTGGGCCCAAAAGAAAATAAATCCCATCAAAAAGCAAGTCCAAACCAAAAAAGAATGGTCCAAAACAGAAAAAATGCACAATAAAATAGATAAAAGATAAAAAAAACCATATAACTAAATATTAATAAAAATAAACAATAAAACCCAACAATAAACTAAATTAAAATTGAGATTGTTGAGGCAAAAATGAGTTGATTGGCATATTCTTGTGAAAACCTGTGTAAAATAGTGTTGTAACAAGTGTTGAAGCGAAGAGGATTGAAATGTGATGATCAATGGTCAAAACAAGTGTCACCGCTCGACTCTCGCTCGACAGGGCGCTCGAGCGAACTCAAGCAGATTGGACCGCTCGACTCTCGCTCGACACATGGCTCGAGCGAACTCAAGCAGATTGCACCGCTCGACACTCGCACGACATTTAGCTCGAGTGAACTCAAGCAGATTGGACCGCTCGACCCTCGCTCGACACTTGGCTCGAGCGAACTCAAGCAGATTGGACCGCTCGACTCTCGCTCGACACTTGGCTCGAGCGAACTTAGACAGATTTCGGCGCTCGACCTTCGCTCGACACTCCGCTCGAGCGAATGTTCCAGATGACTTAAAATCTAGGGTTTTAATGCGCCTCATTTGAGTGGTACTATAAATAGAACAGCTTTTCTGCTGTTCTAGGGTGGAGAATCAAAGCAAAAACCCTAAGGGCCTCCAAGAACATTTAGAGCAATCTCTCCCCCACTTGATTGATTCTCTCTTGGATAAACACATCTCCACCACACTACATTCAACATCAAACTTCAGTTGAGTCCATTGGAGTGGACAAGTTCGTTGGCCGGAAGAGTCCGGAGCTGCTGGTGATGCAGAGATCGAGAGGTTCTCGTGGGAAGCTATAGAAAGGTCGGAGTTCCGACACTACATGCGTGTAGAGATCGAGTGGGTCGCTCGTGGTGTTGCAAGCCAAGTTTAGCTACTACAAAGGTTTTGTGAGTGTCTCTAAATTGGTTGTAACAAACTAAATTTTCTATAGTGGATTTGAGGTGGTGTCTTACACCCGGAGTGGTTTTAGATTTTGAAGACGTTCTTCAAATGAGTTTCCACTCCGTGAACAAAATCTTGTGTTGATTATTTATGTTGTTTACTGCTTTGATTAATTGTTGTTTAACTATCTTTTTAAAAAGACCATAAAAATCGGATTACACCTATTCACCCCCCCTCTAGGTGAAGTGTTGTGTAGAACCACTGCTTTTTCAATTGGTATCAGAGCGGGTTCACTCCGCTAGGATTCAGTTCCTGAGTGTGATCCTGCCGTAGTGGTTTTAAATGGATAGGTCTCAATCACTTACATCTCCACCATATTTTGATGGAAACAACTATGCTTATTGGAAAGTTCGAATGAGAGCTTTCTTGAAATCTGTTGATGAACGAGTATGGTTTTCCGTAACAAATGGTTGGACGGAACCAAAAGTTATTGTTGATGGAGTTCAAACTCCCAAAAGTGTGGAAAATTATTCCAGAGATGAAATAAGTGAATGTGGCTGGAATAGCAAAGGACTGAATGCAATCTTCATGGCTGTGTCCCAGGAAGAGTTTAAACGAATATCAATGTGCCAAAATTGCAAAGAAGCTTGGGATATTCTTGAGATCACTCATGAAGGTACCAAGGCTGTAAAGAACTCTAAGCTTCAAATGTTGACCACTAGCTTTGAAGAATTAAGGATGAAGGATGATGAAACATTTGATGCTTTCTATGCCAAGTTAAATGATATCGTCAACTCTCGATTTAATCTAGGGGATAGAATTCCTGAGAATAGAGTTGTGAGAAAAGTTCTCAGATCTCTTCCTGAGAGATTTCGTCCTAAGGTCACAGCTATTGAAGAAAGCAAGGACGTGGACGCTATGAGAATAGAAGAGTTGGTGGGCTCTCTCCAAACATATGAACATACTCTTCCAGTAGACAAGAAGCACAAGTCCATAGCTCTCAATACTGTTAGAGAGGAGTCAGATGAGTCATCTGATGATTTGGCTATGGATGACAAAGAATTAGCATTCTATGCTAAGAAATTCAGGAAAATGTTTGTGGCTAGAAATAAGAAGAATCAGAGTTTTGAAAAGAAAAAGTTTGAAAAATACAACAGAGGCTCGAGTTCAGGGAACAAGGATAGAAACTCTGAGAAGCACACTAGAACAAATAGAGACAAGGGTCAGTCTAGTGTGCAGTGTCATGAATGCCATGGTTTTGGACACATTCGGCTGGAATGTGCAAACTACAAGAAGGCAAAAGAAAGGGCAAAACTGGCATCCCTAAGTGAGAGCGAGTCGGAGTCAAGTGATTCCTCAGGAAACTCTTCTCCAAAAAGAAATCTGAATTACATGGCATTCACTGTTTCGGTAGATAGCAAAAGTCAACACAGTGAAAACGTGTCGGATGAGGAGAACTTGTCTGAAAATGAATCTGAGTATGAAGAAGAGCTGCAAGAAGTATATGAGAAACTATACAAGGACTGTGTCAAACTGAGGAAACTCAACAAAGTTCACATTCAAGAGATAGACCTCATCAAACAAGAAAATGAAGAGCTTCAAGGGAAATTAACTGAAGCCATTGCTCTAGCTGATCAGTTTAAAATGAAGAATGTGAGTTTGGAAGATGAGTTAAAAGCTCAAGAAAGTGAGATAACTTTGCTGAAGGAAAAACTGAAATCCTTCTCCAATGGGAAGCAAAAATTGGATGAAATCCTAAGCTTTGGAAAGCTTCCGAGTGACAAGAGTGGATTAGGATATGATCCAATAAAATCTGAGGTTGCAACTAGCTCAAAGGTCTCCCACAAAAAGGAAAAGAAAACTGTGTTTGTTCGTGAATCAATCGTCAATGGGAAGACTCACCCATCTGAAAATGGCAAGAAATCCTCAAATATCCAAATGGGTGCTGTGTCTCACGTGAAACCAAGAGCTAGAAGTCCTATTTGTCACCACTGTGGTAAAATAGGTCATGTTGCAACGGATTGTTTTAAGCTGAAAAGATTCATCAAGTATGAGAATATCTCATCGTTCAGGAGACAAAGAGACAGCAAAGAAAACCGGGTGTGTCATAATTGTGGTAGGGCTGGTCACATCCGACCAAATTGCTATGAGCTTAAGAAGAATCCCATGAGAAATGGAGATAGACAGCCAAAAAGAGGGCATCTGAATCTTTGGAGTCAAGTCATGGCCTTGACTAGGCAAAATGAGATGCTAAATGTCAAGCTAGACCAACTGTCAACTACCAAAAAGGGTGGTTTTCCAAAAGTTAGAAAGATGTGGGTCAGAACTGGAGAAAGAAACACATGTCATGTGGCACACATTGCTCTAAAGGCTAGAGACACCTATGTGTGGTATCTTGATAGTGGATGTTCACGTCACATGTCAGGTGATAGAAGCCTATTCAAAGCTGTTGAGGAGTACAAGTGTGGAACAGTAACTTTTGGAGATGGTGGAAAAGCTGAGATAATTGGAAAGGGTGAAATTGAAATACCTGGACTACCCATCTTGAAAGAAGTGCTGTTTGTTGATGGATTAAAAGCAAATCTTCTCAGTATAAGTCAAATGTGTGATAATGGTGCTGAAGTTCGTTTCTCAAAAGAAATATGCATTGTTTCAGATAAGGATGGAAATTGTATGATGCAGGGAACAAGGACGTCTGACAATTGTTATGGCATCAGTCCTAGTCTTCAGCATAGTTGCAATAGTGCTAAGAGTGATGCTACAGACTTGTGGCACCAAAGACTTGGACATGTGAATCATAAAAATCTGTCCAAAATTGCCAGGAAAGAGATGGTGATAGGAATGCCTGAGCTGGGTAAAGTGAAGACTCCGGTGTGTGGGTCATGTCAATTGGGAAAACAAGTTAGAACAGCTCACAAGAAAACAACGGCTATCCTAACTGAACAACCATTGGAGTTATTGCACATTGACCTTATGGGACCGTCTAGGACTGAAAGCCTGGGAGGAAAGAAATACATTCTGGTAATGGTGGATGACTTTACCAGATATTCATGGGTAGAATTTCTGAGAGAAAAAGCTGAAGCTCCTAATGTGATTAGAACCTTGTGCAAGAAACTTCAGAATGAGCAAGGAAAGGGGATAGTCAGAATTAGGAGTGATCATGGAAGAGAGTTTGACAATTCAAATCTTGAGAGTTTCTGTGATGAAGAGGGCATTAGTCAAGAATTTTCTGCCCCTATCACCCCACAGCAAAATGGAGTGGTCGAAAGAAAGAATAGAGTTATTCAAGAAATGGCTCGAGTCATGTTACACAGTAAGACTCTTCCTGCCCATTTTTGGGGAGAAGCTGTAAACACAGCATGTCATATTGTGAACAGAGTCTATCCAAGACCAAGCACTTCCAAAACACCATATGAACTGTGGAAAGGAAAGAGACCAAATGTGAAGTATTTCAGGGTGTTCGGAAGCAAATGCTACATTCTGAGAGATAGGGAAAACTTGGCTAAGTTTGACCCTAAGAGTGATGAAGGGATCTTTCTTGGATACTCTAGGAATAGTCGTGCCTATAGATGTTACAATCTGCGCACTGGAACTATAATAGAGTCCATAAATGTGATAGTGAATGATGCTCCAAGAGAAGAATTGAATAAGGATGAGCCATCTCATTCAACAAGTGAAACTGAAAGAAAAGATTCTGATGGTTTACAAGAAAACTTGGAGTTCTTTTCAAATGAAAAAGTGAGTAGTCAAAAAGAGCCTTCTTCAAGAGTAAAGTTGAATCATCCCCAAGAAAACATTATTGGAAACATAGACGAAGGGATGAGACTAAGAAGGAAAGTGATAAGTCAACTGGCTCACTCCAGCTACATCTCACAAATTGAACCAAAAAGGGTTGAAGAAGCCTTGGATGACGAGAATTGGTTGGATGCAATGCATGATGAGATAAATCAGTTTGTGAGAAACGATGTGTGGTACTTGGTGCCGAGACCAGAAAGTCACAATGTGGTAGGCACAAAATGGATCTTTAAGAATAAGTCTGATGAGAATGGAACAATCGTGCGAAATAAAGCAAGATTAGTTGCTCAAGGGTATGCCCAAATGGAAGGTATAGACTTTGATGAGACTTTTGCTCCGGTTGCTAGACTTGAATCAATTCGGATACTATTAAGCATTGCTTGCCACATGTGTTTCAAGCTCTATCAAATGGATGTCAAGAGTGCTTTTCTTAATGGAATTCTCCAAGAAGAAGTGTATGTCGAGCAACCAAAGGGTTTCAAGGATCCAAAATATCCTAATCATGTCTACAGGTTGAAGAAAGCCCTCTATGGTCTGAAACAGGCTCCCAGAGCTTGGTATGAAAGACTAACTTCCTATCTGGAAAACCGTAAGTTTCTGAGAGGAAATGTTGACAGGACCCTGTTCATTAGAAAAGCTGGAGAAGACATAACAGTTGCCCAAATCTATGTGGATGACATTGTATTTGGATCTTCCATTAACTCTCTGGCTCTTGAGTTTGCTAATGAAATGAAAAATGAATTTGAGATGAGCATGGTAGGTGAACTAACTTTTTTCTTGGGACTCCAGGTAAAACAGTTGAATGATGGGTTGTTCATCTCTCAATCCAAATATGCAAAGGATCTTATAAAAAAATTTGGATTAGATGGCACAAGCCATGCTAGAACTCCCATGAGCACTAGTGTTAAGCTTAGCGCTGATCTGTCAGGCAAGAATGTTGAACAATTATTGTATAGGAGCATGATTGGGAGTTTGTTGTATCTCACTGCAAGTAGACCAGACATAGCCTTTAGCGTTGGGGTTTGCGCAAGATTTCAGGCCAATCCAAAAGAATCACATTTGACAGCTGTTAAACGCATACTTCGTTATGTAAATGAAACAGTTAACTATGGGATTTGATATTCACGAGACTCTAATACAGAACTTGCAGGGTATTCTGATACTGATTGGGCAGGTAATGCAGATGATAGGAAAAGCACCTCTGGTGGGTGTTTCTATGTTGGGACGAACCTGGTAGCCTGGATGAGTAAGAAGCAAAGCTCGATTTCCATGTCCACGGCTGAGGCTGAATATATTGCTGCAGGAAGTTGTTGCACGCAATTGTTGTGGATGAAGCAAATGCTATGTGACTATGGCATTGACCAAGGTGTGATGAGCGTCTTTTGTGACAATACCAGTGCTATAAACATTTCAAAAAATCCTGTTCAACATTCTAAGACTAAGCACATTGACATTAGACATCATCTGATTCGGGAGCTTGTGGAAACACAGGTTGTGACTCTTGAGTATGTTCCCACCGAGCATCAACTAGCCGACCTTTTTACCAAACCCTTGGATGAGCTTCGATTTGAACTACTTAGAAAGGCTATTGGTGTATGTGCTTTGACATGAGCACTGAAACATGCATTTCATGCATTAAATATTTACATGCATTTTTGTTTTATTTTGTTGTTGGTGTTTATTTTGTCTTTGTTAGTTGTCTAGTTTCCTTACTGTTGTTTGCTGTCCATACATGCACTTCATGATTGTGCTATATAATGGTGGAGTTGTTAATTGTAAAATCTAAGGACATGCATCTTTTGAGATTTGTATATATACTTATGGTTCACAAAGGTTTGAAACATGAGTATTTTGTGTAATTTATGACTTGCATCACACACTTCACTCCTGCCTCAGTTAATTGACATTTCACCACCTGTGAGTATTGGGGATCGCTCGTGGTGTTGCAAGCCAAGTTTAGCTACTACAAAGGTTTTGTGAGTGTCTCTAAATTGGTTGTAACAAACTAAATTTTCTATAGTGGATTTGAGGTGGTGTCTTACACCAGGAGTGGTTTTAGATTTTGAAGACGTTCTTCAAATGAGTTTCCACTCCGTGAACAAAATCTTGTGTTGATTATTTATGTTGTTTATTGCTTTGGTTAATTGTTGTTTAACTATCTTTTTAAAAAGACCATAAAAATCGGATTACACCTATTCACCCCCCCTCTAGGTGAAGTGTTGTGTAGAACCGCTGCTTTTTCAGAGAGCAATTAAATAAGAAACAATAATCAATATTAAGGAAAACACTTCAAAATAAATTCTATAATTTAGTAATTATGAAATAATACAATGAAAATTATGTTAAATTTAAAACATGACAATTAATATTAATATTAAATTAAATAGATATTTAATTAAAAAACACAAAATATACGGGATGTCACACCGGTCTGCTAGCCATCTCCACGTCGCACATGCAACGTTGGAATTTCATTGGGGGAAAAAAGTAGAAAAATACAAGACAATTTCACAAGAAGACCAACTTCTAGAAAATAATGAATAGAAGTAAGGCTCGATCCCAATGGACGCCATTACTGAACCGAGGAGGTCCTAGAGGTCCTAGAGGTAGCTTCAGGAACGACGTCCTCTTCATTGAAGCTCCAGAAATCAGCCACAACGCTTTCCTGAGCAGTACTGGGGGCTGGTGGTGCCGATTGGCTATCGTAGTACGGAGTCTGACAGAATTTCATGAAGTTCTCGTCCTCTATTAGCTCTTCAGACAGCTTCTGCACCTCTCTCGCTTCCTCGATTTTGTTAACCACTTTCTCATCCTCTTCAGCTTTCGCCTCCTGGTCATTAGCGCAAACCAACGCTGTCGATGGATAAGTATTGTAATTTGCAGAAACAATGGTTGGGTCAGTGTTCGGTTCCCCAACAGACTCAAACCCATTATAACCGAATCCTCTAATTTGGTTCAGATCATAACCGAACCCAAAATCTGAACCTCTTGAATATTTATTGTTCAAGTCAGCATTGTCCTGGGGATGATGATCAGGGAAACTGGGGACGCTTCGAACAATGGGCGGGTTATAGTGATTTTGGTTTTGGGAGGTGTTAGTGAAGTAGCAGACCTCGTTCTCGTCTTCATTGGGGAAATTAACTTTGGCTTTCTTTCCACGGATCTTCCGGGCCTCTCGATCGTAGGCGCGGGCCGCTTCCTCGGCAGTGTTGAAGGTACCGAGCCAGACGCGAACTCCTTTCCTCGGATCGCGTATCTCGGCGGCCCATTTACCCCACGGGCGTTGCCGAATCCCTCTGTAGAGATTCTTCCTCTGCCTCTTTGAGGGCTTCTCAGCTTCTCCACGAACATCACCTGTTTACATAACGCTCACGCTCAGAACCTCGCTTCACTTCTCTTGTTTTGAAAAAATTATGGATAAATTACATTTGCTAATCCCTCTGTACAGTAAGGGAAGGGTATGTACCTGAAGGAAGCTGCTCTCGTTTGGGTGGGGATGAGACATCATGGACGACTTGACTCATATTTGACTCGAAGGGGTTGAGCTCGGCGTTGGGCAAGAGATCAGAGGCGGGGATGAGATTGGCGAGAATAGCACCGCCACACATTCTTAAAGCGTAATAATAAGCTTAAATCGTGAGATTTATGAAGGGTTTTAGGAAGATAATATGAGGGGGTTCTCTTTCAGACGATAATGAAAGGATTGCTATTAGGAAGATGATGTCAAAACTCAAAAAAGGATTGAAGAAGAGTGAAGGCATAGGATGGGGCCTTTTGTAGGGGTTAGAAGTGTGTGGCACGGGTGGATCATGATCTCTTGTGTGAAAATGGAAACTTCATGGGTTTCACCCCTTTTTATTTTTTTTTTATTTTTTTAGGGATAATTATTAAAACAGTTTATCATCTTTCTCATATACCTTAACCACAAAAATATTATATAAAAATAATCCTAAAACTAATGTAGCTTAATAGGGTTGGTAGATTATAACGATATTTTTATTATAAAACAGATCTAACAGATCACATAAAATTACGTCAGTTTGTAAGTTTATTTTTGTAGAATCTCATTCTGTCTGTAGCACTTCTCTTTTTAGATATATATGTTTTTGTTTCTTCTGTTTTTTTTTTTAGATATTTATTTTAAAGAATACAAATGTAAAATTAAAGAGAGAAAAAAATTATTTAGAAAAGCTAATATTCAAAAAATAAAACAATAAAAACTAAAATAAATAACAAAACTAAACATCTTGTGGGTAGTACAAGATTGAATGATTGTATATTATTAGATAGTCATACAAGTTTGAATGGCTTTGAATTATGTGAAATGGGAATGATTTGTGCAAGTTTCAGGTGTAAGTCTAAGACAATCTTTTTAAAAATAATTGAGTATTAGTGTTAACCGGCTCTCGCCGGGACAACTAATTGGTATTTGTATATGAATCCGTATCAAGTGCTAAAAGAGAGATAGACACTTGTTTTATACATATAATTATTGTACCATCCATTTAATATTTCTATCCATCTACCATTTTAGTCCTTAAAACTACAAGAATATTAATTAAGGAATCTTGATCATGTACATTATTGTCAAAAGAATTTTCCTTTTCAAAATTTAAGTATCAATAAACAGTAAAAATCGTGTCCTCCATTTTTCAGTATTTGTGTAGATGATCCTTGTGTTTGCATCACTTAACCTGAATTCATTTAGGCTTTATTTGGAATTTGGATTGAACTGAGATCAACTAAGTTCAGTTTAATTTTAAGTTGAATCTAACATCCAAATAATCAATTTTCAAATCACTAAACTCATTTCTAGGCCTGTGCACATGGACCGATGACCCGAGTGACCTGACTTAATCAACCCGATCGGACCGACACATGACAGGCAATTATAACGTCGATTCCCCAACTCGACTAGTATGGAGTTTGTTCTTCAGGTTTTAAACCAACCGAACTATAGGTAGTCAGGTAAGCTTCAATCTCATAAACAAGCTCCTTCTCGAACCTTTAAAGAAAGCTGCAAGAACAACGATGTCCCAAAGCAAACCAAAGGCATTCTTTCCTTTGAGGTAGCCACCGTTATGTCAAAGACCATTATTTTTCACAAATCCCTGATTGATTCCGAGATCTCCAAGCTCAAGACCAAGGTCTTTGAAATTTGAAGGAGTGTTGAACTTGGTGCCCCCAACACTCGGTGGACTCCCCCCCCGACGAGATCCACCTTCTAGAGCTTACATTGTTGGAGAAGCTCGACAACTTGAACTACATTTTTGGCATGCATAGCCCTGTCTTCTCTGTCTTCTTTGCATCCCTCGGATGTACAAGTACTACATCCACACATGGGACATCTATGCAAAGATATACTGGGAAACCATATTCCTTGGGACTGTTTGTTTTGCAAGGATGTCTCTTGATGGTACCTTAACCTGCAGGGTCATGCCTTTTGGCACGTCTTAATGGGGTTCAGTTCTTATTTTGCAAACACATTCTTGATGTTCTGTTGTGCTCACCAACTGGGATGAAACAAAAGTGGTTCATTTCATGGGATTTGTTTTCCCTACATGAAGCTGACCCATTAAATGAAGTTTTAGTGCAAGGAAATGTACTCACTCTCCTTTCTCGATCTCTGGGATATGCATATTGTTTTTGTAGGTCCTCATAGAAACAACGATCATTTTCTTCCCTTTGTTCTTGATGGTTTTCAAATCTTAATTTGTCAATGTTTTCGCCTTGCAAAAGAAAAAATAGGGGGCTAAACTCATCTATTTACATGTGGGACCCATATCTTTTTTTCAATTTTTCATAAATATATCCAAACTCATCTTAGGTGGGTCCCATAAAACTCACTCTACAATTTCAACTTGTTGCCCAGATGACTAACACAAGAGGGGGGGTGAATTAAGTTGTATTTAAAAAAAATAACAATTATAAATCAAATATACAATATAAAATATAAACAAAATATGAAACAGCAATAAATATAAAGAGTAAGGGTAAGAGAGAATCAAACTCAGTATGTTAACGAGGTTCGGCCCCACTGCCTACGTCCTCGCCTCAAGCTACCCCTTGAGGATCCCCGAATTCACTATTCAACCTCCTTCAGGTGGAGGTAAAAACCTATTACACTTTTGAACAACACCGCTACAAAAGATCCATATAGAACACCCTCTACACTTGCAATCACCTTACACGTGGTGATTCAACGATTTCCTGTGTAGAACACTTTCTACATGCACAAGGGTTGTACACACCATTTTATCAGTATGTTAACGAGGTTTGGCCCCACTGCCTACGTTCTCGCCTCAAGCTACCCCTTGAGAATCCCCGAATTCACTATTCAACCTCCTTCAGGTGGAGATAGAAACCTATTACACCTTTGAACAACACCGCTACAAAAGATCCGTGTAGAACACCCTCTATACTTGCAATCACCTCACACGTGGTGATTCAACTATTCCCTGTGTAGAACACTTTCTATACGCACAAGGGTTATACACACCCTTTTACTAATACAAGAATTGATAGTAGGTAGAATATCAGAAAACACTCCTCAATGAGTGAAATAAGAACAATACAGCACAACCTATATCTCTCAAAATGAACAAGAGTTAAGGCTCAATGCTTAGAGAAGAGAGAATGAAAGCTTTGAATGAATATTGTATGCTCTTGGTGTTTGAATGTGAAGCTCTCAAATGATCTATTTATAGGCATATGAGACTTCATATTCAAATTTAAAAAGATTCACATGTCAAAAACATCATCATTCATTTTTCAAAAATTTCAAACCTAATCTTTTTACTTTTTGCATATGACAAAAGGAGCACACTTTGCTTTTCAAAAATTTCAAACCTAATTTTTTACTTTTTGCATATGACAAAAGGAGCACACTTTGCTTTTCAAAAATTTCAAACCTAATCTTTTACTTTTTGCATATGACAAAAGGAGCACACTTTACTTTTCAAAATTTTCAAACAAAGACATCTTCCTTTTGCATAAGTCAAGAAAAGCATCAATCACTTTTGAAATTATTCAAATAAAACATGCACATGTGAAAGATGACAATCAATCATCTTTAATATTTTCAAAGTTCAAACCTTTAATCATGGCATGCACATGTGAAAGATGACAATCAATTATCTTTCAAAATATTCAAATTTAATTTTCAAAAATATTCATGCACATGTGGAAAATGTATTTTAATGCTTTATGATAAAATATTAATTTTTGAGCCTTAATCCTAATTTCGAATTTTAAAGAGATTTACAACATTATTCTATGACTTTAATGTGAACTTGCTCCCTTCTTGCTCATGCTTGGTTTCTTGATGTGCTTGACTCCATTGTGTAGATAACTTGAGCTTGAGACTCCTTTATTCTATGAATTCATTTGTTATCATCAAAATCCATGTGTAAATATATAATTACACAAAACTTGAAACCTTAGGTTCAACACAACTTATTATTATTTATAAAGAACAACTCATTTCACCTCAGCTCAACATTCAAATGTAGGGGTGGGTAGCAGGGCCACGCTCCCGTCCACCCCACTCTCGCACGGCAGGATGGGCGACCCTGCCCCGCATTTAGCCCCCTAGCAGGGGTGAAGGGCTAGGAGGGCCCAACCCCACCCCACTTATATATATATATATATATATATATACAAAAACATAAATATATGTTTATATATATATAAACATATATTTATATTTTATAAATTGTGTATATATCAATATATATTACAATGTATTAGACTTATTTGCAAAGTATGCACTAGCAAATTTAAAAATTACATAAATTTTAAATTATAGTCATATTTACAAAATTTAAATTTACAATTTAGATCTAAAAATATATTTTTGATCACTTTTAGACTTAGAAATAATTTTTAAACCTATTGAAATGTAATCTATATTTGAAGTGAATATAAGGTGGAACGAATTGAAAATTTGCCCTACACCCCAGCCTCGGGATGCCAGGGCAGGGGACAGGGTTGAAAACCCTTCCCCCTGCCCCATGCAAGGTGGGGTGCGTGAGATCAGCACCTCTATCCAAATGGGCCCTTAATGTCTATAATTAAATGCAGCACCTTAACCAAGTATGCAAGACATGTACTAGTAAATAGAAGTAATAGAATGAATAAAGTTCCTCTTAACATTTTTTTTTCCTTGCTTCTCTTTAGAGATCAAGAGACCTTCACTCTTTCCCTACGGGGAGCATCCATTACCCTCTTCTCCTCTCCCACTTATGCTTTCATTTTTGAACTTTTTGCCTATTAAGTTGGGAAAGAAGTAATGTTAAATATAGTTTAAGAATGCATAAACTAGTGCAATCTTTTTAAAAAGTAGTAGAGTCAATTATTCAAAAATTCGTTTTTTTATGTTAGTTTTGTATTTATTCAATTTCTTTCAAAGGAATTGCATGGGTTTTATCCATTCCACGACTGCAAGTATCATTTTTCATCTTTACAATACGTACAACCACATTCCATTCCTGCCAACACTCACATCGGTACAACAGCCAATCCTCATTTTGTGTTGTCGGCATTGTTGTTTTCCACCTCTCCCTGACTATCCCATTATGTTTTTATTTTGGAAAATGATACTTAGTCCCATGTTTTTGTCCCCTCAGAGTTACTGTTTGGGTATTTTATTATTACTTATTATTTATTATTTTTTTAATAGTTAAGGAAGTGAATATTAGTGAATTTGTGATTTTTTTTATTTTTTTAATAGTTAAAAATGCATAAAAAATAATTGAAATAAAATAAAATAAAATATAATTTACACTAACAATAACTTTGAGAACGTAAAAACAGTAACATCATATTTTTTTTAATTTATTTTAAACGTGGAAATGGTGGCAATAGAAGTAAATGCTGTGATTTTTTATTTTGTAAAATTTTTCTACTTAGTGATTACAAAATATTTTTTAATGATATGAATCTTTTATCTTTTTTAAATATTTAAAAATATGAAAAAGATGTATATTAAAAAAAATACAAAATACACTAGTAGGAGAGCTCGCAGCAGTGGCTAGCCACCCTAATTGATTACACTGTCTTTTTGTTGGCTATGCTTTACAAACCAATGCAATCGTATTATTCATTATTTCTACCTATTATATATCACATTTTTTTTAAAATTTTTTTCTTTTATTTTTTTAAAATAATTGAGTTTTATTATTCATTATTTATACATACCATATATTTAATGAGAGGAAAAAATAAAAAATTATATAATATGCCGTGTGAGTCATACATTTTTTTAGTCAACTCAAACCGCTTTTACCATATTCCTCTTTATATGACAAGTTTGCCGAAACCATGTGAAAGGGTGTTTCGAAACCAGCAGCGCCGCAGAGCGCTCGTGGAATTCCCAAACCGTTTGCCCTATATTTTTCTTTTTAATTTAATTGTTTGTACTTTGTCGGTATAATTGGACTTTTGACACCAAAAAAAAAAAAAAAAAAAAAAAAAAAAGCATTTGTCATTTTGGGCTAACGAAAAAGATTACTTTTAAAATGATCGATTTTGTCTATTTATTTATTTAATAATTAAAAAATATTTTTTAATGAATTTTTAATATTTTTTTAATAATTAAAAATATTTTAGAATACTTATAAAAAAAATAAAAGAAAGGAGAAATTCAAAAAAATTAGTTTGTCCATTCAAATTTTCCGCTAAGTAATTTTTTTTATTATTTTTTTACTTAATCATTAAGAAAATAATTTTTAATGTACTGAAGTATTTTTTTTCTAATTTTTAATAATTATTTAAGTATACTTAAAAAATATGAAAAAAAAGAGAAAAAATATCTTTCTTTTGTTTGAGCGGCACGCTCAACGGTAACCACTGAACGACATAGTAGCTCATTCAGTCATCCAAATTAGAGGTAGAGGTTGTTTTGATATTAAGATGATACAAGATGATTTTAGATGAAAGTTGAAAGTTAAATAAAATATTTTAGAATATTATTTTTAATGTTAATATTATTTTAAGATTTGAAAAAAGTTGAATTGAAATTTAAAAATATTGAATTGTTTATTATATTTGGTGTGAAAATTTTAAAAAATTGTAATGATAAGATGAGATAAGAGTGTTTCTCAATTCAAATTGCGGTACAATCTATCTTATGGTTGTTATCATATCAAATTCCACTTTACTTTTTACAGCTGCGTTTGAATGTTAAGATGAATTGGGTTAAGTTGTGAATAATAATATTTTATAGATCTCGTTGAGATGAGTTTAACTTTTCAAGTTAAAATGTATAAAATAAATTGAAATTTTCTTATGAAAAATTGAAAAAATAGTAAGTCCCATAAATTATTAGTTGGAGATGAACTGAAATGATTTGAGTCGGATCCAACAACCAAACACATCCCTAGGACTTCTCATGATAGACTTATACTATATTTAATTGTTGAATCAAACTTAACTTGTCTTAAATTAATAATTGATATAATCCACTATTTTTTTTAATTTCTCATAAAAAATACAAGTTATCACAACATATTTTATATATTTTAACCTAAAAAGTTAAACACATCTTACCTTAAAAAAATATTAAACTCATCTTAATATAATTCAAAAAATATTACTATTCACAATTTCATCTAACTGTACAAGCCACCAAGCACATCCACCTGCGTCACGCAATACGTCACAGCACTTAAAGCCCCTACAAAAGCCCCCACTGCTATAATACAATTATAATATATTACAATATATTATCACTATAGTATTATATACTATTAAGTACATTAAAGCCGGACCGAACCGGGCCGGAAACCGGTAAAATCGGAATACCGGTTTAGGAAGGTAACCTGTGTGTAATTGGTTTTGAAAAATGCAAAATCGGTGTATACTTGTTCATTCTTAAATTTTGTTCAAAAATAGACTGGATCGGACTTGTTACACTCCTAGTTATAAGCGAGTGTGGATAACACCTAGTAACGTATTTATATAATATAATTTGATTTAAAAAAAGACTTAAAAAAATTTGAATCTTATTAATTAAATTTTATTATTTAAATGATATGGATGGAGTACAGTATAAACTAGTTTGTGAATAGAATAATTTTGTTATAATAATTTCAAAGATTAGGATCCTACAATTGTTTCAAAATATTCATATTGAAAATTTTTGTTGAATTGGTAAACATTCATTATGCAAACCCAAACTAATATACGATATCCATGTTTAGATTCTACGTTGATTGCACTGAATTGCTTTAAGAAAGTAGAAAGTAGATTTGTGCAAATAGGACAAGAAACACCGAATCTTCATTGGATTTTGCAATAGTTGTTGTTTTTCTCAAAAATCATCATTCATTTTTATTAGCTTAAGAAATATTTTATTTCGAGTTTTAAAAGTGATTATTTAATTTTTGCCCCATTTTTAGTAGAATTATTGTTTAATTATATATTTATTTTTTAGGCAATAATTTAGATTTTCATGTTTAAAAGAATTCACATAATTTTAACTTTTGAAACTATTTAAACCCGATTTGTAGATTTTGTTAAATAATTTTGGATTTTATCATTAAGCAATATGTTTTAGATTTTTCTTTCTGTGCTACATATTTTTTCAATCTCAATTTCTAATTTCTATTTATTAACTAGCCATGAATAATCCTAAACTTACCTAGTGTAAAGTCAAAACAATAACTCAAGACAATATTGAAAAAGAATATGGTGAAGTTAGTTGGTACTAACATAATAGAAAAAAGCTACTTTGCCGCTTGGTATGTACAACTCAAGTGTATCGCCCGGCAATTTTTTTTTTTAATTTAATGATTTAGAAAGTGATTTTAAGTATATTGGTGTATTTTTTTTTAAAAAAAATCTTTAAATATATTAAAAAAATATGAAAAAAAAGAAGCACAAATGTGCTAGTGGTAAAATAGAGTGGTGCTACTCAGGTGGCAGAGAAGTACAAATGTGCTAGCGGTAAAAGGACTATTTCCGACAAAAACATACTCATTTTCGTCAAAAATAGTCATTTTGGTTACAAAATTTTAGCCACAAAAATCAAATTTTCTTGTAGCGACGTAGGTGGCCTCACTTGTGGAAGAAAATGGTCGTGCGACAAAGAGGAGTTCCATCCTCATTGAGAGATCAGGGGACACGTGACAAAGCAGAGGGCTGGGCTGGCTGAGAACTACAACAGTGGCATAAGTTTTTGAGAGAGAGAGAGAGAGAGAGAGAGAGAGAGTGAGAGAGAGAGAGAGAGCTAATGTGAGGAAGCGAGAATACCATATGGAGGATGAGAGAGAGTCCAAGTTGTGCATTTATAATCACCACATCCAACAGTATGGGCAGCAATTGAGTAGCTCGGTGTGACAGAGGGAGACCTAGTTGCGCTGTTGGAGGAGCTGGGCGGAGGGAGATATAGCATGGAAATTCTATGTTTTTGTGTGGTGAAACTGGGGCTTTCGGTGGTTTACAGAGGCCGTTAGTGATTGTGCAAAGCAATGGCTGGGTGGTGTTGGGTGGGTTACAGCGTTCATGAGTAGGAGGAAGGAAATGATGATGGTGGCTTGGTCGTGGATGAGGAAAATATTCTGGGTGGCCTTGCTGGCCGTTAAACTATAGAGAAGAAACAAAGTGGTGTAGGATGCATGAAGGAGGCTCATAGTGTTGTTCAAGGGTGATAGAAGGGTTGAGGCTATCGTGGGGTAGGAAACTCATGGTGTGGAGGTGGGTGGTTGTTCGTGGTGTTGGGTTTAATAGTTGGCGGGGCAACGGTGCTCAGTTGAGCTCTTGGCCTCTCTGCCAGGTTACATGTTGGCAGCAATTGGCTCATGGTGCACGTGTGGCTGGGCTACTCTATGGTGGTTCTCAGTTTGGTTGTTGGTGATTCAATCGATGCCTAGTAGTTTATGGAGATGCAGGGGAGTCTTAGGCATGTTAGGTCCACGGCTGGACGTGGGTCTTTTGCATTGCACTTTCCTTGTAGCTATCACATGGTGCAGCGACGTGGGTCTGCTTGGAGTCTATTGTTTCATACTATAAGGGGTGGTTGGCTATGGAGACTTGAGGGGCAACGAGACTAATTTGATATAGAGAAAAGAATAAATCTATTTGCAGTCCCTGAATAGGGACTGCGTTGCAGACCTAAATGAAACGCTACGTTTCATTACATGAAAAGAATAGGGGGAAAGGACACCTGAGGGAGGTCTTTTGGCTCTTAGAGAAACTTTCCTTCCTTGGAAGAAATTGCCCCCCCTCGCCCCATTGCCATCGCCATTGTCGTCACCGTAATCGTCACCTCTCCCCATCGCACTCGTTGTCCCATTCTTCAGAGAAGAGTAAATTTGTAGTACCGATTCCTTGACTTTCATGTTGGGTGGAATAAAAAGCAAACGCCTTTATCAGCTTTGGCTACAACAATATAAGTATGATATTTCAAGGCATTTTGCAAAAGGTTGTGACCGTCAATTGATTGGAGTTTTTGAGCTAGGAGTTGGAGAATCTTTTCAGTGGATTGCACACTCTTTAAGACATGCACCAATTAGCATGATTCATTCATACACAAAACGTGAAACGCACATGGTTGAGCTGTAATGACTTCTATATGATTCTTAGCAATTTTATATATATGAAAAAGCCCAAGAAGTCAATCCTTCCAATTTCTAAAATCGCTATTGGATTTCTTAGCATACCTTCATCAAGGACCAGAACCGATTCATTGTTGATAACAATATTTATTTGATGAGCAATAGTAATGATGGTGCATCCCCTTGTTTCTTCTTTTATTGTTTCTTGAATTGAATTATCTATTGCAGTATCAATAAAAGCAGTAGCTTCATCCAACACTAGAGTTATTCTCTTCTTGAGGAGCACTCTGGCTAAACAAGCAAGCTGCCTCTGTCGAATGCTCCAATTTCCTCCATCTTTTGCAACTACATTCCCCAAATTCTAGAACAAAAAACCCAAACAGTGAAAGATAAGTGGCTTTGTGAAAGAGAGGGAAAAGAATAACAATTCGGGACAAAATATTTGAGCACAGAGAACAGAAAATGAAAATATTTTAAAGGGGTGGAGGAGATTGGGTTATGGGTGGTCGTCGATGGTGGAGGAGAGAGTAGTTCGGGTTGGGGGGCATGTACGGCAGAGGGAAAAACAATTTTCTGCAATTTGAAATATTTTGGGTTTAGGTTATAAAAGAAAAAGGGGTAATGTAGTCAAGCTTAAAATGGGGACAATTTGGTCATTTCATACACTGGAACTGCAATACAATCCTCTAAGGAGGACTATATATGGAATTACTCTAGAGAAAATCTCAGCACAGATCAAGTATTTAGTCCTCTTTTATACCAACCAATAAGATGTGAACAAATATGTGACTTATGTGATTTATGGTGTGTACTAATGTACAGAATCAACCATCTTTCATTTCTCTTCCTTCTCCCCCGTTTCTCTCCCCTCTCCTTTAGGTGAAGCTTTCTCCTTTCCTGTTTTCGCTTTCTCTCATCTCTACCCACGCCCTCTCCTGGAAAGAATCCTTATGGTAAGTTTATTTTAGCCTTTTAGGATTCAATTTTTTCATGGTGATGCAATTTGTGGGTTTAGTAAAATATATCAAACTTGGTTTTGTGGGTTAATTTTTTATGGTTTTGAGATAGTATATCAAACTCGGTTTTCTTGGTTCAATTTCTGCAATTTTTTTTGGGTTCATGATAGGTCAAACTCGATTTTGTGGGTTCGATTTCTGCAAATTTTTTGGGGTATGCTTTCCAGGTTTGTGAATTGGAGGTGGGTTTTTTCTGTTCTACTAAAAGAATTCCAATTGTTGAATTTTTCTACCCAAGTCTTGACAGAGAGCTTTTTTTCCCCCCCATTTTTTATATGTTTAGTTTTATTTTCTACTTAAATTGTTTTCAAAATTCCTCTGTCACCAAGTTTTTTCTTTGAACATGTTGTCCTACCAAGTTTTTTCAAAATTCCTAGAAGAGAATGTTGGGGAGTAATTTTGTTATTTGGTTGTTTCTTTCGCAATGTCATATTGATGAAGGGATGATTCATTAGAGATGCCATTGTTTGATGGATAAGCAATTATGCAGGATAACGATAGAATAGTCTCTGTGAAGATTTTGAAACATTGAGAGGGGGTAACAATTAGTGGAGAGGGAGGGGGGTTTCGAATGCGAGAGATTATTTTCTTGAGAGAGAGAGAGAGTGAGAGAGTGAGTGGGGGAGTGGAGAGAGAGGGGGGAGATGACAAAAGCAAAAAAAAAAAAAAAAAAAAAAAAAATTCAAGGATCACTTGTGTACGAATGCAAACTTGACTTTGCTGAAATGCCTACGTGACAGCTCCTTATTGGCGTGTGTAAAAGGGTACTACACACTCGACCGGCTAGGAGTTTCACCCTTTGACAAGAGAGAGAGAGAGATAAAAGGATGAGGGAGAGTGGTTGTTGAGATAAAAAAGGAAGTGGGTAACGAAAAGGAAAATTGTTGAGGAAAATAAAAGGAAGAGAAAACCATCAAGAAGAGAGGAGAGAAAGAAAAATAAAAATAAAAATAAAAGTAAACTCACTTATAAAAAAATGGTGCCATTTTCCACTATTGGGCTTCTCTATGCCATATAAACCTCAACAAAATGGCATTATAGAAAGAAGAAATATAACTCACTTGGATATGACGAGATCGATGATGACATATGCTAATCTACTAACACATTTTTGGGGAGAAGTATTATCGATTGCGGTATATATATTTAATAGAGTTAAAACGAAAGCGAAACCTTTAAGACCTTACTAGATATGAAAGGGTCATAAATCAGAGTTAAGTAAACTTAAAGTGTGGGGTTGTAAGGCACAAGTGCTCATCCAAAGTAAGGAATATTGGCAAGCAGTGAAGCATATATTAAGGTATTTACAAGATAATAAAAATATGAAATTGTGCTTTGGGATCAGTGATCTAGAATTAATCCGCTGTAGTAATTTTTATTTTGAAAGTGATGTAGATGATAGAAAATCTACAAGTGGATATATGGTTTTATATGGTGGAACAACATTTTCTTGGTTGAGTAAAAGCCAAGGTTGCGTTACTAATTTTACTATGGAAGCAAAATATATTGCTTGTAGTATTGTAGTGAGTAATGTGGTGCATGTGGATGAAACGCTTTATTGAAAGTTTAAATTTGGGTAAATCCATAGAACTAATCAATATGTTTTGTGATAATTAGTCTGACATCTCATTGATAAAAAGTGGAACACAAAGTTCCAAAGGAAAACACATTGATGTGCGTTATCACTATATTTTGGATATAATGGAAAAATGTGAGGTTAAGGTTAATTTTATTTCCTTGATCGAGATGGTAGCTAATCTGATGACCAATGGATTGTCTTTGAAGAAATTCAGAGAACATGTGACTAGAACGGAGTTGAGAGTTTCCAAGGTGAAACAACCTCATGGTCAACATGCATAACTCAAAAAATTCAGGGGATACCCAGATAAATGGAGTTATGGTGATTTACACAAATGAAGATTTTGGTCATATGTAAAGTCATTGATAAGATGATCAAGGAAAACCTATGTAATATCCTTAGGGTGAGTACTTGATAAAATTTCAGTGCAGGTTGATTAACCAAGTAAAAGGTTGATCATGGTAAAGTCGCTGATAAGGTGATTAGGGAAAGCCTTAGTAGAGGAAATACTTCACAAAAATTCAGTGACATTCACTAAAGTTTTAGTGAAATGTGACTTGATTACTCAAGTGAACGTTTGATCATTTGTAAAGTTGCTAATAAGGTAATTAGAAAAAACCTCAGGAATATCCTTCAGAGGTAATACATAATGAAAATTCAGTGCAAGTCAATACATATGATATGTATTTGGCTAAAGTCGTCAATTATGACATGAATATTAATTCAGTCACAAAGAATTGATGTCGCTCACCAAAGTTTTAGTGTAATGAAGTCACCCCTAATCTATGATCAGTAGGAGAACATATGGTGAAGTGTGCAGTGTCAGATAAAATAATGGCAAAAACGTGCATACGTAGTGGCTTGTCATGCTCTGACGTTGATCTGCAAGAATATGTAGATAAGAGTTGAGTAGTGGAAAGTTTATATCGGTATCAAGGTAAAATATTCAACTGGATTCATCACTGTCGTTGTGTGTTCAAGTGGGAGATATAGATTTAAGGGGTTGTGATCCCTCAAATCTACGAGAACCTCAATCCCTCCGTAATGGTTATTAGGGATAGAATTATCCTGTTATTTAATGTTGATTATATTAGTGGGTGGTAGGAGGATACATATACCCTCTGCCAATCTGAGAGATTTGTAATAAGCTCTGTGCTTAAGCACTGTCCACCTCCTTTCTTTCTCCTTCATTTTCGTTCCTTTCTCTTCTATTTTGGCTGCTGTTGCTTCTCCTTGCTTCTTATTCTCTCCATTTCTTTTGTTTCCTCTCATTTTCTTCTTCTCCTATTGCGCCGACTGTTCTTCTTCTCCATTGGAAAATTTTCTGCTTCATCTTCAACCATTGTGCCGGAACTCCTTCTCCATTTAGTTCAGGTATTAGTTTGCACTTTTAACTCCTAGTTTTATGTTCCTTTTGGCTGTTAAACCATGCATTACCTATTCTCTCCTGCATTTCTATTTTTTTCCTAAATTTTTGCTGGTTTTTACAGGTGAATCTAAGGGTCATGCTCTGTTTTTGGCCCCACTTTCATGCTCGGTTTCCTCTGTTTTTTCTCTAGTATTTTTGTGGGTTCATGCTTGTGATTATTCCCTTGTTTTTTTTTTTTCACTTTGTTTGGAGCTTTTCCCTGCTCTGTTTCACCCTTGCCGTGCCCCTGTTTTGCCCTTGTAGTAATGGCCATCATTTTCATTTCTTGTGAGTTTTTGGTTCTAACCATGTGCTGCACTTCCAGCCTTTTATTCTGAAAATATCTTTTTAAAAAACATTTTGTTTTCAAAACCCATTTTAGTCCTAAAAAGTGTAGTTTTTGGCGATTTATTTTTGAGATAACTTTTGACATTAGATCAGGTCTTTGTGTGCTTCTACTTTTAGATTATATTGCCTTTAAAGCGCTGTAAGTATTTTCTGAATAAACTTTGAGATTTAAATATATTTTGCTTTAACAAATATTTTGTGAATTGGTGGTTGTGTCGAATTGAGTCTGAGGAGTCGGTGGTCGATTGGAATGGTGAACGGAGTTTGTGTGATTGAATGATGTTAGGATTTATTGGATGTTGGTCATTCTTGTGTTGTGTCATTATATCGCATAATTGCATGCATATTCATGAGCATGAATGAAAACTGAATTTTTATGTGTAAAATGGATTTTTTGGGTGTGTGTGTGTCACAACCCTAAGCCCAGATGTGACATTATCTTGGTGGAGCTCCTCTAGTCACTCGGGAGAGTATTATATTGAGTGACATCCCCTGAGTTGTTGTTGGGCGACAACGGCATCAAACATAATGGTAATGCTCTCGTGCCGACTCCGTGGCTCCTTTGCTGGCGAGAGTTAGAGGATGCTTGGTTACGAATGCATTGGGTGCGGAACTTGGCATCGCTCGTTACCAAGTCACACGCATGGTTGTTACCCATGGTGTGGTGAAGAGAGTCAGGGTGTGCGGATGGTCCTTAGGAGAAATCATGGTGTATACGGTTAAAATGTATAATGGGCCATTTTCAGAGAAAATGGCGAGATTTGGTTAATGAATTTTATGTTGGGCCATTTTCTGGAAAAATAGCGGATATGTTTTAATGGATTGGATTTATGGGCCAAATGAGATTTTTGGCGTGTGTGGAAAATTACTCATTTTGGGAAAGGATGATTTTTGGGTCTCATTCATATGGCATTATGCTCATGCATTTTGTTATTGCATGAGTGTATTTTTTATCTCATAGTTTGTTTGGATTATTACTTATCTGCGGTATCGTTTCTTGATACCATAGATTTTGATACAGATGACGAGGAGGCTGAGCTCGAGGAGACGGCTCTGCCGGAGGAGTAAATTGGTGGCTTTTGCTTACTTATGTTGGGGATTAATTCCCTACTTTTTAATCATGTATTTTGTTTTTTATGTTGTTACTGGATATTTGTAACATTTTTTATACGATTGTGCTTAAGCGAGTTTGTAATTTTAAAAATTATGGTACTTAGTTAACTGACTTTAATTATCCGCTGCATTATTTTGTTGTACACTTGTTGTATGTACACACACTTGACACTTGGTGATGGGATGGTGTGACCTATGTTGTCATCATCCAGACGCCTCGATCTCCACATGTCTGTATGTGGGAGTTGGGGGCATTACAGGGATAACATGCAAATCTATGAAGAGCAAGATCGTTTAAAGAATGAGGCGAAGATTATCAAAATTCTGTAATTTTATTTGGAGATAATAAAATTATATTTCACAAATATTTATATTGTATTTCTATCTTCTGGTAGATGTTTTGTGTATTCCTTTGAATTTCTCTTTCAATCATGCACCATTTCTTACAAAACTATAAGATGAATTTGAATACTAATTGCATTTAAGAAATGACATTTCAGGACTAATAATCTTATTCATATATATATACTACAATAAAAACTAATCCAGATATTGAAAATATATTGAAAACTGTATATAAGGATTTTTGGAGCTTGATAGAATAAATACTTCGGGCCTATATATTTCATGCATTTCATATCTAGTGATCCATATAAATATACAATTAATCATGCATACCTAAACTCTCTGTAACTATCAAGCGAATAAAAATCTCAATGTAATTTCATCCACTTCAAATGCAGATTAATATATGGTTTCTGTAAGAAATTGAGTTGTGATTTATATATTATATTTTTATTTCCTTTGTACAAATACTTACTAATATTCAACAAGTATAACCCTTAGGTATTTGGACTACAGGTCCAAATATATCACATTTTATTATTGATATCAATTCTGTAGAAATTGTTTTTTTCTATTTAGACCAATATTTCTATGTCGGTATTTTTTGACCCTTTTTTTGTTTATTTTTCATTATCACTACTAGTGACATCAAATGAAAATATGTTGTTGACAATAATTTTTATTTCTATCAAATAATTCCTCCGTATTTATATAATATATCAAGATCTCGTTATTTTAGATACATTTTCCTCTTTAGGAGATATACTTCAGGAGATCATTTTACTATGAGAGAATTTTGTACAGAAAGTTTGGATAGATCTTATAGTCTTATTGCTTGTTTTGTGGGTACGACTTCTTAAGGAGCACCGATTTCTTTTCTTTGTGTTTTTCTCTTTTGAGATGTTTTATCATTTGTATAAATGGGTCTCCCATGCTTTCAGGTGTGCCTTATATTCATTAGACTACTAAATTTCTAATTGTCCTACGGGAACTTTAATTCTCGTTGGGATATTAGCAGATAGAATATGAGACATTTTTATCGTTTTGCATCCGTAAATTAATTCATAATGAATGATCATCTCAACTTTCAGTTCACATAAATTTATATAATAATCAAGATAGCATCGAATTGTTTCATCTCATGTTAGGAAGATTTTATAGTAAAAGAATCTTCTGATTCTTTAATAGACATCTATATGAAAATTATTCGATTTATCATAATTGATTTCGGATGATTAAGTTAACTATGAAAAACCATAAAAATATTTTGAATCACAGCACTTATGATGCATCATAATATTTGATGCAATAGTTATATAACGTAATCCTGAAGAGATAGTTGGCAGTTTTTTCAATAGGAATTTCTGACCCGGAATCATAGAAGTAATATAAATATATTCATTACTGCATTCATTGATGGTTTCAACATGATAACTGTTACAACGAATATCTTTAAAACTTTATATTCACTCTTACGGAGCCTTCAATTAGGCCTGAAGAAGCAGATATGGTATTGACATACATCTCTATTAATTTTCTTTAAATTCATCAATTCATCAGTAAAATCCATGTTTCTTTATAAAAACAAAATACATATAAAACTTTATTAATTTAAAAGGGAGATTACAATTGATCAATTTACAAAAAAGTTTGAATCATCTAGGTGGGTGAGATCCATTTCATTTGGAGTATAAGTTGGATCTATTGGATCCTTGTGATTATAAAAATTCATTTCGATCCCCTTTCCTTTTTCTTTAATGGTGGGTGATATAGGTCTACCAAATTTTTTGGTGTACGACAAGTATATGACCAATGTCCATTCATATCACATTTATAAAATTTATCTTGATATTTCTTCGCAAGCTTATTCTGTAAGCCTTTATTTTCAGCATTTTTTGTCTCAGTGTTGTTCCACTTTCAGTGGTATACTGAGTTCTTCTTTGATTAATATTGAGTATGGTATCCTTGATTATTATAACTTTTCCTACCACGTCCATGAGCCCGTCCAGGTCCACGATTTCCTTGATGATTATAAAATGAGGTTCCATTTGTTTTAGGGAATGGAGTTGAACTAATTGGACGGGATTTGTGATTTGTCATTAAAAACTCATTGTTTTGTTCAGCTATTAATATACAAGATATTAGTTTAGAATATGGTGTAAATTTGCGCTCTTGATATTACTGCTGCAGGAGCACATTTGGTGAATGAAATGTGGAATGTTTTTTCTAATATATCCTCACCAATGACTTTCTCTCCACATAATTCCAACTTTGAACTTATTTTAAAAACTACATAATTGTATTCAGACATTGTTTTAAAATCTTGCAACCTCAGGTGCATCCCATTATACCGAGCCTTTGGAAGGATTACAGTCTTTTGGTGCTCGTATCTCTATCTTTCTCCCTCAGACTATTCCATAGCATCAAGGGATTTTTTGTAATAAGGCAGTTTTCAATTCTTCATGTAAATAATGGTGAAAAAAATCATTGCTTTGACATGATCCTACAAGGATGATTCATTTCCTTTTTGGATAGTATTTCCAAGGTTTATTACATCAAGATGGATCTCAGCATCCAAGATTTAAGATAAGTAATTATTGCCAGAAACATCAAGAGCAACAAATTCTAATTTTGAAAGATTTGACATTATTTATAACAAATATATTAAATATATAACTTGTATGTAAACCGTGGGTATAAAAATTCACCACATATATAACTGGTATATAAATTAGGGGATTATTAATTCACCACAGATATAACTGGTATCTAAACTATGGAAATCAAAATTCACCACAGATATAATTGGTATATGAACTATGAAAATATTAATTTACCACAGATATAGCTAGAATGTAAACTATAGGAATATTAATTCGTCTTAGATAATAATAATCAGTTGGTATAACCAACCATATGCATAATATAATAAAAATTAAGCATAAAAGTAAAAAGCTGTAATTGAAAATACTTGCTTAACTGTATCTTACTAGAAATCAGAGATATGAAGAATACTATAGCTGGTTAGAGTCTCGTGCTGATAAGTGTTATAAAATTAAAGAGAAGTAACAAATGATTGAAAGATTACAATAGATAAGTAGGAAGAGTGAGAGATTGCAATATACTTGACTCTTCAAGAGCTTAATATCATTCACTACTTTTCTATTCTTATGTGTTACAAATGATCATCAAGATCTCATTTTATAGGCAACTTCCATGGTAATTTGTTGTGTCTACCAATTCAATTGCACAACAAACCATCACATGGACAATAACCAAGTCACAAGCATAACAAACTCTTACATGCACAACAACCACTTCACATGTATAATAATATTTACAACATGATCATCCACCAAATACATATATTTACAACAAAATAAGGATTTTGGCACTTTTTTAAGAAAAAAGCAACAAATAGTGATCTGCTTAGCATTAATAACGAAAAATATTAAAAGGGAAATCAAATTAATGGAGAAACAACTATTTTTCTAATTTATTAGAATTATAAATAAAATCTCATTAAAGTAAAAATGAAATACAAAATGATGGGACGGAAAATCCCAACGTACAAAACATTCCATTATAATCAACACAACATCACATAGATAAATACAAAAGAATGGGCAATGCAGCCAACAGGGACGTCTTTGCCTTATATATATATATATAAAATACGTTCCAAGCCTAGACTGTGGAAAGAGTTGCTAAACGATAGTTTTTGATGTTATGACTGAAAGCCACAGGAGTAAGAATGCATTGTAGTCGAATGCTACAAACTTTATGTAGAGATTTCTACTGGGGGCGGGCAAAGTTTTGAAAATTCTGACTCTGACCGAACTCTGTTCCGATCCTGACTCTGACGGAGTCGGAGTAGTCATAATTGGAACGGCTCCAAAAATGAGAACGGAGTCGGAGTTCAGAGTTCAAGTGAGCTCCAAACTCCGACTCTGAACTCTAACTTTTTTTAAAAAAACACAGATTCAAAACGACGTTGTTTTGAATCTGTGTTATTTTTTTTCCCTTAACTTAAACGACGGTGTTCCTTGATATAGGAACGACGCCGTTTTGCTACATGAGGAAAACCCTCCCTTCCCCCTTTCTTCTTCATTTCTTCTTCCCTGGACCCTGAGTCAGCCGCCCCTTTTCTTCTTCGTTCTTTATTTGTTATTCCCTTGCTCAGCCGCTCACTCCTTAGTGCCCCCATTTTATTTCTTCTTCAGCTGCCGTCGTAACTGTGCCGCACCAGTGCACCACCATTTGTCTTATCATTGTCTTCACAGTGCCGCACTGCCGCTGCTATTGCCCATGCCTCACTCCTCAGTACAAAATCATTGTTAGGGTTAGTATTTTCTTGATCCTATTTATTCTCATAGTTGGTAGACTTTGTTTTGTTTCCTGAAACTTATTTTGTTTCTTCATAGTTTAATTCCACCTAGCTAGAGTATTGTTGATCAGTTAGATACAAGCAGCCATTTCTATATATGTTTACATATATGCATGATATATAATGGCCGGCTCAATTTCTCAATGATCGATGCTTTGTTTGGTTGCCATGAAAATACATTAAAGGCCATTCTCTAATTTTACTGTTTCTAGGTTCTTTTTTTTGAAAAAGAAAATAATTAATGATCATGTTCATCCCCATAGTAATTAGCTGCAAGTAAAGTAATGAGCATGAAGTGTCATGGTCCTGATCATATGTCCAAGTGTCCCAAGCTATAGCTAGCTGATTCTCAAAGAAATTAACCAACACCACCTACTATACAATTTACCAGCAATCATTCCCCCATTTTTGTACGTTATTTGCTGATTCTGCAGAACGTGCATCCTATTTTCTTTGTTTTTTTTTTCCTACAAACTCTTTGGAAAGTGCCTTTCTATCTATCCTTTCTGTAATATACAAGCCACCTTTTCAAGGAATACTCAATACAGCAACATCCATTCACAGTATAGTTTCGTGATTTGTAGTATCCGAGTTATCTATGATAACTTTTGTTGTTGGATCAGTGCTTGTATAGTGTGAGAGCACACAGCACAGTGGGAGATATTTTAAGTAAACAAGCCTGTCCTTTGAAAGCTACATTACAGATAGTGTCATTTGCTATTTAAAAGATTTGTTGTCGCTCCTAATCAAATTGATTGAAATTCAATGAGCAAATGTCAAAAGATAAGATTGTTATATGGCCAAAAGAAAGCCTGTAACATCCATTCTGATATGAGCTGCCATGGGTCCCAGAATGACACCATTTTTTTTCCCAAAAAATCTATTTACAAGTCTTTTATCATCAACACTTCCATCATACTACTAATGTAAGATCCTTTCACACCATCTAGCACATAAAAGTATCAAGTATTTTGAGGTTTCTATAAATCTAATGAATTCCACAGAAAGTAGTGTTATTCACGGAACTCTGTTAAATCCATGGCCTTTACTCTATTAAGTAGTTGAAAATCCACTGCAAGTTTTGACTCCACACTCAGTAGCCCTAGTATTCTAAAATCCGTATATGTACAGATAGCATGTGCCCGAAACTTCCTCAAAGGGCCAGGATTTTCTTCCTACAAAGAAGAAAATCCCTGTGAACTGCTGCAGTTAGTCCTACTTAAATAAAGTTAGCTCCAGTTAAGAAACCACATCAAGAGTCAAGAGCCATGCATGTCCTACCTTGGTCTGGTTTCTAACAGGAGAAAGGTTTGGTTCACAAATACATTTCATAAAAGTAAACTCATAAATTAACGTCATTTACTAAAATGCAATTAGTTAGATCTACTTCACTAAAAGGAAAAAAAAAAAAGAAAAAGAAAAAAAAGAGCTTTAAAATCTCTATTTTACCATGTCTCTTTTTAAATGCATTGGTTACTCTTGCTTTAAACAAACATAGATACCTGAGAGTCATATATGAACATGTATTAAAATAAGAAGTGGGACATCTCATAAAGATATGATAATGGGTTTCTACCAAATGCTATTAAAGTTGGTCAGAGTATCCAAAGATGCTTATATTAATCAGAATCCCATCACCCCCAATTCCAAACCTGTCCATCAAGCAAAAGCAGAGAACACTCAAAACAGACATGACTTCCATTTCCACGAACCTGCTGCAATTTAATTGAACCAAACCATATGGTTGCAGGCCCCAAGAAGACATGTCTTTTGGCTCTCAACAGATCATATATAAATGTCTGGTTTTCTTTTTCCCCATTCTTTGGTTACAGAAAAGTTCATATAAGTTCAATTTGCTGTTGCAGTACTCTTCAGACAACAACAAGAGATCATGTATGTTGTCCCCAGTAGTCCATACTGTAAATCACCTCTCAAAAATTGTGTAGCATTGTGTAGCATTTTCTAGCACACTTATCAAAATTATCAACAAAGGAACTTTTTTTTTTATAAGAAATGTTATCAAATGCCTGCTGATCAGTAACATGCATGGTCGTAGCTCTATGATTAGACCTCAAATAATTTGTTTCCGGAAATTGCTACTCCCTAGACGATCCAATATATTGCTAGTGTGATGCTAGGGAAGTATGTATATAAAGACCGTTGTATACATTGACTACAAAGTGGGATGCTTTGTTTTTCATCTTTTGGAGTTTGAGAAGATTTGTTTTTCATCTTTTGGAGTTTGAGAAGACAAATTCAGTATTTAATGGATGTTTCAGTATTTATTTTATTTTATTACCATTTAAGGCAGCAACCTCCAAACTAATTTATTTTATTTTTGATAAATATGGAGGCTTCACCTAGTGGAAGGTCGGAAGGGAATCCAAATGCCACAATTCTGTCACCAAATTCTAGACCCACTTCTAGAGCAGCTACTTCTTGTGTAAGTAGTCGATTCCTACTTCCAGTAGACATACAAGATGAGGATGAGTTTGATGAGGATGAGGAGATGGGTATTGGGGATCTACCACCTCCATCTACAACGCCACCTCAGCCACGAACTATTAAAAAAAGGTCTTAGATATGAGAGTATTTCACCAAGATTCCTGGTAATCGTGAGAACTCACAGCCGAGATACCACCACTGTGGGCAACTCTGTGGATGTCATTCAAAGAAGCAAGGCACATCTGTCTTGATAGCCCATCTTAATGGTTGCCAGCAGTATAAAATAGCGAAGGGAGAGGCAGCCACTGATCAGACCAAGCTCAGTTACGAAACTTCCACGGCCACTGATGGTACACAGATTAAGAAAATGGTCATCCCTCAATACAGTGAGAAATTGGTGAGGGATATGCTTGCAAAGATGATAATTGAAGATGAGATGCCTTTTACCACAGTCGATACAAGAGCCTTCCGAAAGTTTGTCAAGACTATTGAGCCACGATTTCCATTGCCATTACGGTATACGGTGATGTGGAATTGTATGAAGAAGCATGCAAAAGAGAAGGCGGAGATGAAGAAGTTGTTCACTACCACTAGCCAGAGATTGTCATTTAAGACTGACACATGGACTTCCATATAGAACATTTCCTACATGTGTATCATAGCACACTACATCGACAGTGAGTGAAATTTGAGAAAATGGATTATTGGATTCAAAGAAATTATTGATCATAAGGGAGCATCAATTGGGGCACTGATGAATGATTGTTTAAAGGATTGGAGAATTCAAAAGGTTCTATGTATTGCAGTTGATAATGCCAGTGCCAATGACACTGTAATTGAATGGTTCAAGAGGAATACGAGTGTGAAAGCTGATGTCATCCGCAACCACGAATTTATTCATGTTCGACGTTATGCTCATATCCTCAACCTGATTGTCGTTGAGGGGTTAAAAGAGGTTGACGATTCCATTACTAGAGTCCGCAACATTGTGCGGTATGTGAGGACTTCCCCTCAAAGACTGTCCAAGTTCAAGGCAATAGCAAGCCAGCTTAGGATTTCATGTTTTAAGACATTGTGCTTGGATGTTCTGACTCGATAGAACTCGACATACCTTATGTTGGATGTGGTACAAAAGTACTAAAGAGCATTCGAGCGGATGGAGGTCGAGGATGGGGGCTTTCAGTATGCTTTGCTGGAGCCTGCAGGAATGGGGCTTGGTGTGCCAGACACACATGATTGGACTAGTGTGAGGCACTTTGTGAGATTTTTACAAGCTTTTTATGATATGACTATGTGGATATCTGGATTCACATATATAACTGCAAACTTGTTCTTCAGCGAGCTCTGAGAGATTCACTACCACTTGCAAGAAGGTTGTATTGATCGATGCTGACTATTATCTGGTATGGCTATGAGGATGCAGGCCAAATATGATAAATATTGGGGGGTTGTTGAGAGAATAAATAGATTACTTTTTGTGGCTGTGATCATTGACCCCCGATATAAGTTGGCCTTGATAGAATTTTGGGCAAATTCCACAATGGGGGCAATGAAGGCTGCACGGTTTATTACAACGCTTAAAAGGGATCTTGATAACTTATATTCCCACTATAACAATAGTGGTCAGCCTTCATCTGCAGCGGGCACCTCACACTCGATTCTGACACCTCTCTTCGATGACTCATTACATCCACCACGTTGAGGTTACAATATTGTGAATCAGTGTCATCAACTTGTTGCAATGAGGAATATTATACAGTGTACTTCTAAGATTGAATGATATTTTATGGAAGAGGTCGAGGCACCTAGCAATGTATTTTAGCTATTAACTTAGTGGAAGGTTAATTCCACCAAGTATCAGATCCTTTCTCGTATTGCCCGAGATGTGCTGGTCATTCCTATCACTACGGTTCTGTGTGCAAATGAGTCGGCATTTAGCACTGGAGGTCGAGTATTGGATTCTTACAGAAGTTCATTGTCACCGTCAACTGTGGAGGTCCTCGTTTGCACACAGAACTGGTTAAGTGATACGCCCATTGGACCAGATACCATTGGCTTTGATGTTGATAGCTATAAGCTTGAATCTGGTAACTTTATTTGAGTATTTCAATTGATTTATTTAATTCTTTTTATGATTTCATAAATCTATTAACCTTATACTTTTTATGATTTCATAGATATAATTGTGAACCCTAGCATACTTGCCGATGACTGATACTTAGAGTGTGGCTAAGTTGATAAACTCCCTTTAAATTTTATTGGTGAGAAATGATAATCAAATTTTATTTTTAGCAATAATAAATTTTCTGAATCATTTTTTTTCTTTTTATTGATTGTGACTTTATTTTAATTTTGGGTATCACTAACGACAAATCACGATGTATTGGAAGATGTTTTGGAGCACCTCTGTATAGAAAGATGTATTGGAAGATGTTTTTATTTTCGTATTGGAAGATGTTCGAAATGGATTGTTTAAACTATTATCAATGTTTTGAACAATTGTATATAAGTTTTTGAAAGATGTAATATGTATTATATTTATTTATTTATTTATTTTAGTTTAGGGCTCGGAATTGGACTAATGGGGTCCAAATATATTAGAATCAGATCGGACGGAGGTCCGAGCCCGATTCCAATTGGAATTCCGGACTCTGTCCTCCGATCGGAGTCGGAGTCAGAGCCCAGACCTAATTTCTACACCCTCCTCCAAGTCCTCATAGTGGCTGGGAAGAAAGAGAGAGCTTATGTGTTTTTTTGGGTAAAAGAGAGACCTATAATTTGTTAGTGCACGATAATGCTTATGGTAATCTCAAGCATTAATTGTCTCATGTGATTTTTTATAAAATAACTTCTTATGCTTTAAAGTTTAAACTACAGAGAATCGATAAAAATAATGTTTTAGGTAAGAGTAATGCTTGATATAATCCTAGAGTGTAAATTTCATGTATTCCATTTGAGAAAAAGTGAAGTTCATCGTTAAAAAAATAATTTTTTCATGTGAATCTTAGATTCACTCTTTTTTTCAAAATCAAAGCGCAGAATTTGCATAGATTACCTCAGACTACTTTACTATTATTTATTAACTATTTTTTTTAAATTTTTTTACAACTATTTCTAGCTTACTTTTTCACTACTTTTTTATTATTATTCACAGATCATCTGAGATCATTTCAACATTCAAACATAGTCTAAGACTCTAAATTATATTATTTATCTTTAGAGAAAAGTGATGTACGTTACATGCTCCGACGTTGAAGACTGAAGTATTTTTCGTAAGAATTTTATAAATATTACACAAGGATTTCACATGCAAGCTTAAATTTGTTTAGTTATTTCTAACATAAATCCTATTTACAAGAAAGTCTATGTGTCTATGTATGCATGGATTGACGCATCAGTGCCACAATTAAAGGGTCAACAATCAAACATCAATCGTGAACTAGCGTATGGACGTGCATGCCACCTCAGTCCATGCACATTGCACACGACCTAAAAAGTTGGCATAGTGCTCGACACAAACGTGAATGAAGGATGATACAATAGTACCACAAAGAATCTCCCATCAATTTGTCACATCCCTCTTGCAAAAATGTTTGTCCTCCGAACATGCCGGACGTGTCAGAGTAACGCAAGTTTATAGTATTTTGAAATTTGGCTAACTATATATTGAATAGGAGTTCGAAAAGAAATTAGAAAATAGAGCTAGCTGTATGCCAGGACTGCTAATTGTGGAATATGATGCACGTTGTCGACGATCCTCTCTTGGTGTCGTGCAAACAAGTAAACACTCAAAAATATAGGCTTACAAAAAGGCCATGCATTTGTCTCCCTTTCATCGTACCCACATCCTCTGTTCTCTTTGTCTATACGCAAATCTAGAAATGGCTTCCGCACGCTTCTTGTGTTCTACCTCTATCCTTCTCTTGTCACTGCTTGTTATTGCCTCTGCAACCGACTACGGATACGTCCCAAAACCAGACTACGGGAATCCCAAACCCGAAGATAATAAGCCTCTCCCCTCAAAACCTGACTTTGAGAAACCAGAGCCCGAAGGAAAAGATTACAAACCGTTTCCCACAAAGCCAGAATTTGAGAAACCAAAACCCGAAGAAAATGATTATAAGCCTCTTCCTACAAAACCAGAGTACTTCGAGAAACCAAAACCGGAAGGAAATGATAAACCCCTCCCCACAAAACCAGAATATGAGAAACCAGATCTTGATGGAAAGGATGAGCTAATCTCATCGCTCATCGGTATTCAAGGGCTTGTATTATGTAAATTAGGCTCCAAGTATGTTCCACTCAAAGGTAAATATCTCTCTCTGTGTGTTTCATTTGGTGAGATTTCAGTGTCATAAATTATACGGAAGATTGCATTCGTTTTAGCTATTCATTTTCCCATTATATTTTATAAATGCAAGGAGCCGTGGCAAGGATAACATGCAAAGCTATTGATGAGAGAGGGTACGAGAAAGTTCCCTTATCCATATTGAGCAATGAGTGCGATGCAAAGGGTTACTTCCTGGCAACATTATCTTCTTCCTTTCTTAAGGAAAACTGGAAGATAAAAGAATGCAAGGCATTCCTAGAACATTCTCCCCTGAAAACATGTAATGTTCCTTTTGATGTTAACCATGGAACCACTGGTGCTCTCCTTTCGTCTTACCGCATTCTCAACGACAATCATATGAAGTTATACTCTGTGGGACCTTTCTTCTACACCCCTAATGGTTATTAGAGCACATGACAATCTTGATTCGTTTTTTTGTTTTTTGTTTTGCTTTTGTTTCTGTATTGATTTAGTTTGTGGTATGGGAATGTGATCATTGTATTGAACTCTGGTGTATTATTGATTTTATTTTTGGTCAGAGGATAACGCCTCTGCCATTTGAGAGATTTGTAATGAGATTTATTGAAGTAATAAGTTAAGGGATTGCATAAGAATGCTGATCAGTTTCTTTATCTTCCATTTGATATAGATGATGAAATGCACATAAAGTATTGAGCCATGTCATTAAATTCTGCATTAAATAATCAAACTAATTAAAAAAAATGTATAATCATTATAAATGGATTACTTAAAACTTAAGAAAGTTTGAAACACTTTCCATAACTAATAATATATTTAAAAAAATTGTGCAAATCATTTTTGTATTACTATTCATTATATTACGTCTATTATATATTAAGTTTATCTAAAAATGACTGATTAACCATGGTGACTTTTTGTTTTGACATGGTCTCATTTGTTTTGACAATATATCTCATCTTATCTTATCTCATCTTATTTAATCATTACAAATTTTTTAAATTTTCACACAAAATAAAATAAACAATTCAATTTTTTTCAAATTCTAAAACAATAATAATATTAAAAAAATATATTCTAACAATATTATATTCAATTTTTAACTTTTATCTTGACTTATTTTATCTTATCTTATCTGCGAAAACAAGTAAGCCATAAACTCCTAAATAACAATAGAGAGATTGACAAAATAGTAACCCTTACGATTTTGGAAATCAATCGTTCCACTATATAATTAATTTTAAAAAATAAATTGAAAATAAAGTAAAATAAAAGAGGATTAACAGATTTAAAAATAAAGAAAATAGCTTATATACTATCTTGCATAGGAGGGCGAATAAATTAAGGGACAAAGTGGTATATAATATTTGATATTGGAGAAGAAAACTAAATTGGAAAGTAAATAACAGCGCCCTTGAACAAGGTTTGAATTGAAGTTAGAGAATTTTCTCATCATCACCAACGGTCCAACATGGAAACAAAGAAAAGCAAGCGATAGAAGATCAAGTTGCTCGACCAAAATTTGAGATCAAAATACGAGTTTGACCGATCTATTAAAGGTTCCATTGATTGTATAATGTGTCAGCTGGGTATGTAACAGTAGTTACATAGAATATTTTTCCTTTGAGAAACGTAATCGATCATTAATGCATGCACTTGGCGTACATTTATGAATATATATAAAATTTGCACAACTTGGAAGGAATATGTCTCCAGTATCGGAGTGCCCCTGCGTTGACATGAGAGGCACTCGTAGAACAAATTCTGTAAACTACAACATTTAGAAATACAACGAAAGAAAGAATAAGAAAACGAAGAAAATTAAGGAAAATATATGGTGCTAGAGATGTTGAAGAACTTAATTAAGTATCACAAGCTGCTGGATTCTGTTTGCCCCCACAAGTAATCTTTGCGTTCAAGCATGAGGATGAAATGGATTTTTCTTTCCCACCAAGGCCCAGCTTGTATTGCAAATCAATATCGGTCAACTGAACACCCGTGCAAGGAACCAATGAGCTGCAGCCTAAATACACTGCGACAGGTGAAGTTGAGGTGCCCCTAATGTTCTTGAAACGAACGTTGCTAATCTTTACTTTGGATGGCTGCAACATCATGAATATCATGAAACAGATTAACAAAAATCAATGTTTTCCTTTTTTGTAAGTGAGTATATAATCAGACTAATGCTACTTTTCATCGTAGATCTTGTTATCCTCAATCATCCTTGTTGATTATAGTGCGTTTTAAGTGGCTTTACGTGATGTCAACCAATTAAATGATAACCACTTAAAAAATGTCTCATAATTAACAAGTATGCCTGAGGATGAGGTAATTGAGGAAATAGAATAATATATCTCTATATTATGGTAAGGGATCAATCGATGGAGATAGCCGTAGATAGAAACTAAGATATATTACCGCACTCGTATGTGAACCATATTTCTGATCTATAGTAATAGGATTTTTAACAGAATCCATAGTTATATCTTCGAAAGAGATGTCAGAAGCTTGGCTTGGAGGTGAGCCAGGCCAGGTTTTGATCCTCACACCGTTCGTGGTTTCTTTGAATGTGCAATGAGTCACATGAATCCCGCTCACATCCTTCTCGTTCTTGTACTTGCCAAGGCTGCCAACACTGCAAGATACGTAGAACCCAAAGTTGCAATGTTAACACCAGCCATATCTATAGGGAATTTGCATTTAAATTTAGGTGTGGATGGTATGAGTAGTGCTAGGTTCACGGGAGATCCCGACAAAAGTAATGTTTACAAATTGACATGGCTAGACTAGTCATGATGTGTTAAATATTCCTTATAATAAAGAGTTCTATAATCTGATGTACCTTATTAAATTACATCGGTTTGTAAACTATGTTTTTATGAGTAATGCTATTTACAATACCATCATCTCATTTATATCCTATTAAATAAGATTTGATACATTCATCACAATTAGATGATAAAAAAATATGTAATAAATGATTATTCAATGGTGATAAATGTGTCACATCTTACTTAATAAGATGCAAGTGAGATGATAGTATAATGTATAAAATTTTCCTTTTTTTTTTTAATTAAGATCTCTTTGTAACCCAAGCTTTCCTCTCTATATATGGAAAATAATTTATACAAGTCCAAAATGTGTAGGTGTTGTGCAAGTTCTTTGAAAAAAGTGAAACTCACTTATAAAATCTTTTTTTTTTTTTTTTTTTTTAATGATGAGTTCCAATTTCAAAATGCTAGTTTACACGCTTTGGACTTGCGTTTTGCATTATTCTAAATAAATTACCTTATGCCATGTCCGGGGCCACAAGTGACATTAGAGATGGTGACATGGGTTGCCCCTTGTCCAATGGAAATGCAATCATCACCTGTTCCGATTTTGGTGTTGGATACAGTGACAAGACTGGACCTGCTGATATGCATGCCATCGGTATTGGGGCTATTAGATGGAGCAATTATATTGAGGTCATGAGCGGTGAAGTTTTGGCAGTTAACGACGTGCGTGTGGAACGATTTGCTATTGAGGGAAGTGATGCCACGAATCTCGGCGTTGTTCACAATGAAGAATTTGATCGACTGCATAAAACACATGCCACATCATTCCAGTGCAATCATATCATTCTTTCTTTTTTTTCCATGAGCGGATAATTTGTGTAAGTGTGCAGGGCTTACAGAGGGAAGAAGTTGGCAGTTGGAGTTTCCACGGCAGTCATTGTACTTCCAGACAGCGGCACCTTTGCCATCGAAAGTTCCTCCGCCATTAAGTAGGAAACCATTGAGGTTTTCGAAGGCAAACCATTCGGGAGAACTGTATTCAGAAATATCTGTGGTTGCTTGAATAATTCCTTGAACTTCAACAGTCATGAAGCCCTTGCATGGCCCAGCAAACACGACTGGCCCTGTCACAAATGTTCCTTTGGGAATAAGAAGCTTAGCAGGACCACCAGATTTACAGGCTGCAACCCATGCCTTCATGAATGCCTGAATGAAATATTCAACAGTATAATATAGGTTGTTTAGATATATGAATGGTTTTATTTTTTTTATTTTTATTTTTTTTAAGGATAATTACGCTGAATATATCCTTTAATATATTGTACCTTTTAAGTATGTCTCTTAATTTATGGATCATAATGAAATTGAATAACATAAATCTTCAATTGAAAGTACTGATGTTATTTTCAAGGCCAAGATCCTATATATAGAGCGTTTAGCGAGTTCTTATGTAACGTCCTAAGAAAGCTTCAGATTACATCTAGGCTTCTGTTTAAAAAAGACTAGCCAAATTTATAGACTCATATCGGAGCCTAAATAACAATACATGACCTTGGTTCATATTTTACAAGGACTGGATAAGGCTTAAACAATATGAGATTCTATTCACCACATATTACACATTATATTACATTAATCAACTTGATCTTAAATTCCGAAGTTATCGTCATGAGGTCAAATCTATCGTAGATACGTAGATGACATAACTCAAATCATACATTTCTTTTTTTATTTGGATTGGCTCTAATAAAGTTTATGCCGACCCAAAGAAGGCCCAAACCAATAAGTATAAGAGACTGGCTCAAATAATCTATTTCTAGTTGGAATCGGCTGATCTGGTACTATTTGTAACGATCCAATTAAAGCTCAAATCATACATTTGTGACTGGAATTAGTTCTACTACCATTTATGATGATCCAAGGAAAGCCAAATAATGTCTAGGCCTATAATTCAAAAGGACAAGTCAATATTATAAATGTAATCCTTTGAAGCTGTCATGATAAAGGATTTGAGTTTTTTCCTTCCAAAAAATATGGAATCTTATTCACCACCTTAATTCCAACACACTTAAGACAATTTGGGATTATTTTAATTATTGTGGTATTCCAATTATTTGTGTCTAATATTGGTTTGTTAGTTAATGCAATAGACACTTATAACGTTAACAAAACAAAATCAAGAGTTTTCTCAGATTGAATGCAACTTTCAATATATTTGAATTAATTCAAGTGACGTTGGAATGACCAAAGAGTTGGTGATTAATGAATATATATATATATATATACACACATATTGGCTAGCTAGGCCGTGAGATTTTTGTATCAGAACGATCAGGAAGGAGTAGTAGTACTGTCGTTCGAATGCGAAAGAAAATAAATGATATCGTCTTTGGAACTCACCTCTACATTATTTTTATGGCCATCTGCCTTAGCACCATAAGAAGTAACATCGAAAACCTTGGAACCAGCGCCACTAAGGCTACGACGGTGATACGTAGATGTGGCGGCCACGCAAGAGAGCAAAGCTAAGGTCGTCCCTAGGACAACAATGGATAATTTTGCTTCAAATCTTTTTGCAATGGCCATGGTAGCCTTAAGCGCAGGTCTTACGTAGGTGGTTTGATCAATACGTTTAACTGCAAAAGCTCCAGGCTTACGGCTTTTTAATTTATACAAATATATGCCTTGTTTTAGTATTAATGACTATCTATCCGTTACTCCTCAGCTATCTTTAGCAGTTTCCAAATAGAAATGTGAATGTGGATATCCTTGATCTTAGCATCCAGAGACAGAACTTTAGGTGAGCACGAAATCGCCTTAGGTACCAAAAGAGGCGACCCCCCATTCTGGCAAAGGAAACTCCCTGCATTGGCTTATGGCACATTACCGGTACTCTCGAACTTCTTCTTTCCAATCAATATGGAACTTATCATACACCACTTAGGAGTACTCAGTATGAGATATTATAGTTGCATGCCATGTTTTCTGCTTTTTATTGTTATTATGATTAAATTATATTTCATGCATAGGTTCTAGACTTTCAATTTAGATCTGAAAGTAGCTCCAGTTTTTGTATGTGGTAATCATCTAATCGTCACAACCTCATCCAGCCGAAGTTACCTATCCTATAAGCTCGGCTTCCACATTCATCACTTTGTAAGAGGGGCTGGGTGTATCTCTAGCCATTCTGTTTTAGCACGTTCTGAAATGGCAAGAAAGCAACGAGGTCCAAAGACGACCTAGTGGGGCCTAAAATTTTTAAAATGTTCTATTTGGTTCGCAAGCAGAAGCTGCACTGGTTGAATGCTGCAAAATATGGAGGTCTTAAGGCCACAGCTTGGTGCTTAAATTCTAGGCCCTGTGGGGATTTGAAAGCATTTAGGGCCAGGATTCGGTCTATAACTTCCAAGACCCATAAAAAAGGAACATAAACGGTTAACTATTCTTTAAGGTTTTAACATGGTCCTCCAAACTAAGCAGATAAACTACTATAATGGGTTGGCCTGGTACAATATGTAGAAAGCTAAAAAGACCCAGAAGTATGGCCTTCAGTTTCATCTTCCGCTCCTATATATGCAGGGCTTCATATGGTCCAAATATTTTTACAAGTTTCTGCCATCAAGCATTGGCAAGCCCCACTGCCCCTTGGTCCAGTTCAATCAACAAACTGCAGTGAAAGTAAACAATACAGACATACATAATGCAGTTTTCAAAATTGCAACTACTGAATAATGGAAACTTTAATCCTTCCTTGATCACTGCTCAACATCGGAATCTGTCTCAGAGAAGTTTCAGTACTTTCATACAAACCCTTATAAATGATTGTTGTAATTCAATCATATAGCTTCTTAACATTACAAATAAAGCAAATGATCAGGAGGCAATATTATAATTTTTTGGCTTAACGTAACTCAAATTGAGATAGTAAGGAACACCAGTAGAATTCAACCACTCATTTCCTTGTATAAATGCCCCTACTGTGAACTGGCTTGCCTCGGCCGAGCTGTTGATGACCCTATAACCAGGCCATGTGACTCTTGCACTTGTGTTTGAACCCGGACCTCTGTTCATGTACTCCCCATAATAAAGGCTGCTCAACGCAAACGTTCCATTCCATTCCAACCACCCAGCTGGATCAACCAAATCATCAATGTTTGACTTGAGAAAAACAGTTCTAGAATACTCCCTCCAAGGACGACCTAGGTAAGTTTTAAAGGATGCCTTCACTGGAATCAAATCAGAAGCGGCAGTAACTTTGCAGTTCAAGATTGAGATGCCAGTGTTTTGGTTAGGGTCCTCTCTCCCTTGGGCAGTGAAAATGTTTCTCTGGTTTTCATCAGGTTTCCGGGCGTACAAGTTGCAGTTTTGGAGAACAACTGCAGCGTTTCCGAAGATGAAGTCGATTGTGCCATAGATGTCACAGTCGCGGTAGAATTGTCTGAGGGAATGGACATAGAGAGTGTCTTGGTAGGCTACAAAGCTACATTTGTAGAAGGCAGAGAGATCTGCGCCGCTCCTTAAGGCCACGGCTTGGTGTTTACTTGGTCCTGCAGAGTTCTCGAAGGTGATACCTTTGGCTATGAATCCGTTGCCCACCACAGCTGAAAGAAACCACAACGATAGATACAAGGAATAATCAATTATGCAATTAGGATTCATTAAAATCATTATAAAGAATAATAAAGTGTTATACTTAAAAGTTTTTGATAATTTATCGGTTATTTTTGTATAATTATTTTATAGTTAAAATATTTCTCTTTTCATAAGATCCAAATGCTAAACGTTTTTCTTTAGATAATATAGATTCCAAGTTTAAATATAATGAGATTAATATGCTTATGCTTTTTAAAATTATAAAAGATATCAGATTTAAATTCTTAAAAACAACCAAAAACAATAATAAATGTCCTAAGATTTATTATTTTACGGAAACAATAACAAATATCTAAAAGATCTTATCCTCTGACAAAATACAAGTTGGACGGTTGACTGATAAAAAGAATTAAAAGGACAACTACTTTACCGACAATATGAGCAACTCACGCTGTTTAACGATGCACGCGCGGGACACAGTCATCCGAAGATAGACTTCCTAAGCCACCGACATCCGTGCACATTAATATAAATAATGTAATTACAGTTAAAATTGAAAAGAAAATTTATTAATATTTTCTAAAAATTTAATTTAATATTATAAATTAAATGTTATGATATATTTTATGAAAAAATTTAGTTGTAAGTATAATTGTGCATTAATATGTGTACTAATTTAATGTGATTGGTTAAAAAATAAATTTTATTAAAAATAATGTTAATTTAAATTTTAAATATAAAATAATAAATTAATACACAACTTTATTTATACGTAACAAAACTCATATTTTATAAAAATTTGAATTGTCTTTATCATTGCCAGTAGGTCGGTGCCTTTCTCAGGCTCCCGGCTTTTCAGTTTTCATCTCGTAATTCAGAACCGGAACCCGACCTCTAACAACCAAGTATTGGGACAAGTTTAATCGGCTGTATAGTGAGTATACAGAGAAATTTGTTCTAACACTTTAATCTTATCTTTTTTATTTTTTATATATATTTTTAATCATCTTTAATATATTTTTTTTAAAATAAAAAATTCACAACACTATTAAAAAATATTTTTTTAATAATTAAATTAAAAAATTAAAAAATATAAAAATATTTTATCGAGACACACGATCGGATGCTTAGCAATTTCCTTTTACTTTTAATTTTAATATGGTCATCCGTGCACGTTAACAAGAGGCGGTACAAAGTGTTGATTGAGTATTTTAATTTGAAAAAAAAAAAATTAGCCTACAACTTAATTTTATTATTTTTGTAATCTTATACTAATAAGAAGTAATTTTAGCAAATTAAAATTTATTTTTAATAAAATTACATAATTGCATTAGTTTGTCTTCCTTATAATAGATGTATTATTACCCTTTTTATTTAATATATAGTGCCTTTTAATCAACACGACATTATGGTTCTGTGTTTTCAAGTTGTAGTTTAAAGTGTATTAATTCGGAACTAGTAACGTGTCCTTAATTGGCTCAAATCAAATCATACTCCATTTATAATTAGATTATGCATTCATGATAATTACACGAAACTATAAAACTAGTTAAACTCAATGAGTGGGAGATTAATTCACAATATTGCATGGTCCATATTGTCCGCCACCTACCTTGTTATTTGTGGGTGCGCATGCGCAGTCAGCTTTATATATGGCAGTGGATCTACGTGACCTTAAAAGTCTTCACGTGTTGGGTCCCCATCTAGTGTCGAGTTATCTTTAAGTCAAAGTAATATATATATATATATATATAAATAAAAATTTTATGTATAGTGAATTTTACGTATTGATCTTTTGCACAGTACTCTTTAATTAATTTGACCTATCATATTAATATAGTGCATAAGAAATATATATAAATGACTGTAAGTATCAAAACTCAATCTCTTTATCTATGTAACACTTCTCTTATTATATATAGGTCCCTATTATTGATTTGGAATATCATGAACATTATAAGAAGATTTTTGTGGGAGTTTAATTAGAGTCATTGTGTAATTATATGTAGGGGTGGGAAAACAAAACAAGTGAACCGGTAAAACAGTGGGTTTGGTCTGGTATCGAGTTCAGTCCGATCCTTTACCGATCTCATTTTTAAAAAAATTGGTCGAAATCGGTCCAGTTCCGGTTTTCTTTTTTCTAACACCAGACTGGATCGGTTCATATATATATTTTTATTTTTTATATTATATATAATTTATATATAATATATAAAATTATGTATAAAATAATTTTATATTATATATTAAATTAATAATTAATATAATTTAAATTTTAAAGTCCTATACAAATAACTATATATATATATATTATCACTATATTGTTATATACTATATAATATATCGGTAAGGTCGAACCGGACCGATCTGGAACCAATAAAACTAGAAGTAACATGTTAGGGATGTAATCAATGTAGTATCGGTTCTTCAAATCTCAAAACCGATATATGCCAGTTCATTTCTAAAATATATTCAAAACTGGATCAAATTAGACTGGTTACATCCCTAATTATGTAGTCTAAATCCCATCAATCAATCACCCATTCAATGGAGTTGTTCGAAATTAATGATATTTTTTGTAACTGATCTTCTGGATTTTGAGTATTCCACGTTAATCTAATTGAATTGACTTGCATTAAAGACTTCGATCGACATTAAAACATACATGAGTGAGGTTCATATGATTGAGGCAAACAAGAAGATGCATTTGTTTTTAATATATATAGTAGCTAGTAACAAGCTCAAGAATAAAATTAAACATGTGAGAGAAAGAAGAAGAGGGAGAAAGTTGAAGTTTTGGAACTAATTACTCACCTACGGTGGCTGAACGGAATGTAGTCCACCCATCAACCACATTTCTACTTGCTTTCACAATCGTCTTTCCAATTCCATCTCCAATGAACATCAAATTGGTCTTGTTCCTCTCAACCTCTACATTCTCAAAATATGCACCGGCCTTTATGTATATCACAAACCTACACGACAAATTAATGTTGGAGACCTCAGCTTTTAAATTTTGAAAGATTAGTACAAGAAAGTCGTAATTAGATATCTCTGTCAGTATTCCATTAGTAAATTAACGAGGCCTCCCATGTCAGTTTTTAATTGGCTGACTCATGGCATTAGTATCCACATTAAATAATTGAAGGCTGAAAGTGACTTATTAATGTTGCGTGGCAATCTTTATTAGTTTTCTAGCGAGAATTCTTGGGATACTTAATTACAAATTTTTTTGAGGTTTGAGTACCAATTTTATGAAAGTTAAATACTAAGGCCACAAAATACATAAACTTAATAAGCCAAGTACTAATTTTGTAACTAACCCTTAATCTTACAATAATTGCAAGGTTGATCAATAATTCTTTTAATGTATAAATCTATGTCCTTAAATTGGAAAGGAAAAGATATTACTTTACATAGTTCATTGGTGAAGAGCACAAATTCAGTAACATCTCAGACTGTATATATATATACATAGGGGATAATGTACTGTATGACAAACCTTGTTGTGCTGGAGTTTGGAGCAGCAGCCACAGCCTCACCGATAGTGGTGAAATTCCCAGTTCCATCCTTGGCCACCACCAAGTTATATTTTGTCCCCTTCACTGAAGATTGTAACAGTTTTCTCTCCTTCCCCGGAACCCACGAAGGAAACCCATCTTTCATTTCTCCATACTCAGGGTATACTTCGGACTCGGATTTGTTAACGCCGGGGGATTTCTTGAGTATGGCGAGAGCATTACTTAGATGGTGAGAGATACTATACAAGCTGTTTTTGATCACTTCTCTCACATGACTTCCGTTGCTGTAAGCAAATCCATCAAGGCACGTGTACTGGTTAGTCATTGCCGCGCTTAAAAATGTTTGCAAGTTATGGAAATTATTCTGGGTGGCTGATTCCTTATGGAAGAGATCGGAGATGGTTGCATGAAGCTCGGCAAGGGTGTTGTCAAAGAGCTCAAGGCAATCTTCGAGAGCTCTCTTTCCAAGGGGGTCGAGATTCTTGAGCTTCTGTCGAATGCCGGTGCAGTTTGAGGAGGAGGTTCGTACCTCGGATATGGTGTAGTTTACGGTGGCCGAGATTATCTGTCGGGGTGTTTTGGCGATTAGATCTGGGAAAGAAGAGAGGGTTGAGACGCAGAGGTCAGGGTAGAGTGTGCCTTGGCATGTTGAGTGGGCTACTTGAAAGTGTTTGTGGATGTGTACGTGGGGATTGTCTATGGTTTTGGGGCTCTTTTTCAAATGGGTGGAGAGCAACACCAAGACAATGGCTGAAATGGGCAAGAAAGTGGCCAAGAATCTAGTTCGTTTTCTGAGATTATTCATGGTGGGTGTACGTTGAGAGACAGAGATGCTCGAGGGAGAGAAGTGAGGCCAGGGGGAAGCATATATATATATATATAGCACCTACTAAATAGGTGTCAATGTTCGTTAAATGTCGTAATGGGTTCAACATCAATGAGTTTTTGTTCATTGAGCATTTAATATTTACTAAGTATATAAATTCAACTAAGAGCATGAAGGAAACATTTATGTCAAGAAATTGGAGGAAATATAATCTAAAGCGCAAGGATAATAGGATTGTCAGGATCTCACGAGGGCACCATAGAAATGACCTTTTAATGCATATGGTTGTAAAGAGCAGGAAGAGCCTCCTTCGCTACTCAATTTGGAGAAAGATGTGTTGACCATCATTCATTATGTGATCCCAATAACTTCTAGCTAGATTTCTATAAATCGGTCCACAGATTTTACAGTTAGAACTGGTACAGCATGACAATGCTCTTTTTTACCATTTAGATATTAATCGAATTGTGTTAAGATAAATATAAATAATTAAATATATCTATTTTCATCTGTTTAATCTTTTAGAATAAGTGATAATTTCACTTTATATTAGAGTAGAGGTCTAGTTTGAATCCTAACTCTACGCTTTAGTCAATTAGTTAAATATTTTACTTGTTAGTGATGTGAACCCGTGGGATCAAAATCCCTTGAACCCATAATCAAATTAAAAATTTATCCAAGAAAGCCAAAAATCAAGTTAAGAAGATCTAGACCCATTGAAATATTATTTCAAAAACCTAAATTTGGTGAGAATGCCGCAAAGTGTTTGCTTTTGATAAATTCTTAGCTCAATCAAGAACAAGTAGATAAAACTTAAAGTTCTCTATGAAGAAACTTCATTTATGTTAAAACTTGTCTAAAATGTGGCTACAAGACTGTTTTTAATCCCTCCATGAACCCCTAGGTTGACTAACATGAAACCCTATGCCGACTAAGGCCTTTATTAATTAAAAGACATGGGTTGAACATCTTTAAGCCCAAAGCATTCCCTATAGCTAATAAAAGAAGTCTATTTAATGAATTAAATATAAGAACATAAAATAAGTTCACACGTCTGTACTTATTGAAATAAAGAATCTACACTAAACTTTAGGCTATGCCGCCTCCCTTTGTAGTTTGTATAACATGGATTAAAGCTAATTTTTCTTCTTTCAAGCCTATCTTGAATATTGGAGTCATGTTCGATAAATTTGCAAACTCAACTTAAGTGGATTGCACTAATTTTTGCATTGTTTTCTTAATTTTCTTAGCTCTTAACCTTGTGATTGGCTCATCTAAAACTTGCAATGGATCTTTGAGACACAGTCCACCATGGTACCCATCATTCCCCCTCTCCTCAAAAGGATTCGACCTTGAATCGTCACCTGTATCAAAGGGAGAAAGATAAAAAACACTAAAAGTATTAGTAGAGATATTATACTCACATGGAAGATCCATTTTATAAGCATTATTAGGAGTGTAACCGGTCCGGTTCGTTCCGGTTTTGGACAAAATTTAGGACCGAACCGGTATGTACCGGTTTTGGATTTTTCAAAACCGATTACGCACCGGTTACCCTCCTAAACCGGTACTCCGGTTTCCGGTCCGGTTTTACCGGTTTTAATGTACTATATTATATATTATATAATATATATAATATAGTATATTATGTATATAATACTATAGTGATAATATATTATAGTATATTATAATATATATCATAATTGTATTATAGACTATAATGATATATTATAGTATATTATAATATATAGTGATATAGTATTAGTATAACTATTAATATGCACTATATAATATTAGTATAACTATTAATACAATAAGCAAAATGATATAAGATTTTAAAATTTAATGCTATATTAATTAGTAATTTATCATATAATACATAACTATTTTATATATAGTTATATATTATATAGAAATGTTATATACAATATAAAAAATTAATATATATATATATATATATAAATCGGTCTGGTCCCATCCGGTCCGGTTTTAAAAAAAGAAAAATTGAAACCGGACCGATTTTGACCGGTTTTAAGAAAACTAAAACCGGTACCAGACTGAACCAACCTTGGGACCGGACCGATGCCACCGGTTTGGTCCGGTCCGGTCCGGTTTATCGGTTTTTTTTTACACCCCTAAGCATTATCATTAATTTTCTCAAGAATTTGGAAAGATCCATCTCCTCGAGGATGCAATTTAGTCTTTCTATAGGCTGGAAATCTTTTTTTGTGCGTGTGAACCCAAACCCAATCTCCTGATTCAAAGATGACACGCATTCGTCCTATATTGGCTTGGGAAGCAAACTTTTCATTCTTTTGCACAATTCGAAGTCGTACCCTCACATAAATAAACTTCACCAATTCGGCCTTCTTGTGTCCATCCAAACTACCCCTTTCATCAATAGGTAAATACATCAAATCTAAAAGAGTTAATGAATTAAAACTATAAAGAATTTCAAAGAGAGAATAAGAAGTAGTAGTATGCATAGTAATATCATATGCAAACTCTATAAATGGCAAACAGTCCACCCAAGTTTTTAATTTCTTTTAAATGACAGTGTGTAAAGTTGAGTTAGAGTCTTGTTGACTACTTCAGACTGTTCGTCAGTTTGTGTATGACAAGTGATGGAAAATAAAAATTTGGTACCTAATTTTCCCCAGAAAACTTTCCAAAAGTAGCTAAGGAATTTAATATCCCTATAAAAAATAATATTCCTAGGTACACTATGGAGTCACACTGTTTCATTGAAAAACAAATCAACTATATTTGTGGCATGATCTGTTTGATGGCATGGAATAAAATGTGCTATTTTATTAAATTTGTCAATTGCCACAAAAATAAAATCTCTACACTTTTTTGTCCTATGCAACCCTAAAACAAAATCTATAGATAAGTCTACCCATGACTCGCTAGGAACTGGTAAGGGTATATACAACCCATGAGGTAAAACCTTAAATTTGACATTTATATATATAAAGCACCTACCACATATTCGAGTAACGTCTCTTCTCATCCTAGGCCAAAAGAAATGTTCATGTAAAACTTCTAAGGTTTTTCTAACGGCAAAGTATCCCATTCATCCCCCACCATGTGCCTCGCACACCAAAAATTCACCCATTAAACAATTTGATACACACAATTTGCTTTCTTTAAACAAATAACCATAATGCTGATAAATATAAATGAAAATGAGTGTTAAGATAAATATAAATAGTTAAATATATCTCTTTTCATCTACTTAATCTTTTAGAATGGGTGTTGATTTGTAGAGGAAAATTTAATTATTTATATTTATTTTAACAAATTCTACCTACTTTATTCTTTATTGATTAAATGACAGAAATCTCTCAAATTTTATGTGTATAAATGTTAGTTAAGTTTTCCATCAATCTTTTGCTTATTTATTTGCACGTTGAACCTAGGCCTGCAACCCGATGCACCCAAGCTAGGTTTGGCCTAACCCTACTAGACCATACCGTTTATTAAAAGGTGCCAACCCGACCCAATTCGAACAGTTCCATTCAGGTCGGGTCATAATGTGGTAGGGTCATAATCCTCATCACCTTCTTCCCCCAACTTCCTCATAGTCCTTCTCCAGCGTAGCCAAATCCTCCCTTGCCTCTAAAAACTCTCCTTCCACCATACCCTCACTGACGTACCAATGCACAAAAGCCCTCTTTGCATACATCAAATCAAACTTATGATCAATGCTAGAGAACACTTCCACAACACTCGTCAAGTTATAAATCATGCAAGCAACCCTCTAAACCTTAACCAAGTGACCCTCAGGAACCACTGTGGGTGGCTGGTAATTGATTCCACACTCAAACTTGGAATTCCTAGAAGCCACAACTCTAGCAACACCATATGCATCAATACCCTATATCAATCCATATATTCACAAAACAACTAAGAAATTACAGCAATTGCAGTACTCACAAAAAACAACCAAAATCTCTATATTATATATCTTGGTAAATTAAGTATCACATACGTAATTTGGTATATGTACCTCATTGGAGGTTATGCCGACAGAAAATTTTATGGCACTTTGAGAGGAGCTATAACTCTTCATGTGGTTAAGCTGGTATGTGTAACAGCCCGTTAGAAATTCAATGGTAGAATTTCTATAGACTTGAGGAATTTCGTGAAAACTCCGTAAGTTTTAACGAATCGGCTAATCGCAAAGGTTTTAATCTGTCAATATAGTCAGTGTTATCACTCGTTACGATGTCAGAAATACGATTTTAATTGTTTGAGGTAGTTAGAAGTGTCAGATTACGTTATAATTTACGCCACTAGACTCAATAGAATATTTAGCATTTTATGGCCCAATAACCCATTTTCATAATTTCGGATGAAAAGGCTATTCGAAACTGTGAATTTATTTATAGGGGCACTTCGGGGTTGAGTTTTGGTAAACGGTTTTTACTGTAGGTTAATATGAATATTTAGGATTTTTCAGTACTAAGTTTATTGTGCATTTTTTTGGAGTGAATAGTAACCTCGATAAGCGTACTAAGTGCAGTGTTTTCAAAATCATAGTGTGGAATGTCCAAATTAGGTTAGAAAAGTTTTAGTTGGACACTTGGCAAGATCTTAGCCACACATAGTGAATAGTATTAGATACTTGGCATAAAGAGGAACCATTAGATGGATTTGTGAAGGAAATCAAGGTGTAAGATCATGCCACCTAAGCAAAACCCTTTTCATCTGATCAACCAAATTGAGCCAGATCAAAGAGGGTTTCAACCCTAGTGAAACCCTAAATGGTTGGAATCTATTTGAAATCCCAAAAACTTGGTTGAAACCGAAACCCTAAACGGTTTCCCCAAACCCTAAAGTTGGCCTTCAAACCCTTTTTGATCCAATTTCTAGCATTGTGTTTAATCGCTTGATTAAATCACTTTCACATGTTATTAATTTCTCAAATTTTGTTATGACATTATTATCCAACCTTTTAAACCTTGGAAATTTGATTGGGTCAAGAAAAATTAGATTTGGGCTTGATAGCATCTCAAACCCTAACCAAACCCCCTTTACAAATTGAAGCCCACTTGGTTGGGGCCCACCAAGGCCCACGAATTTGGCCACCTTGGCAAGGCTTCTTGGAGAAGTTTCCTCCCCCACATGGAGACCATTCACTGCCCTTGGTGCACCCAATAGTGCCTTGATGAGATGGAGAAACCCACCCCATCAACCTCCATACCTTATAGCTTCTGCAGGCAGTCCTTTGCCCCCCATTATTCTTCACTTTATGTCACATAGCCACCTCCAATCAATGGTCATTCAGGTCCATATCTTCCCCCTACAGAAGTCTTGAGTCGTGCAAGACACACTTACTTCACTTTCATCACTTCTTCACCCCGTTCTTAGAGAGAAACCCAAAAGTGCTATCTCGGGAAGATTTTTGGGTCTTTTTATGTGGAGCTTTTTGATCCTTTGTAAGTATTTTCACATAATGACTCTTTCATAAAAGTTGTTTCTCTTTGAGTCTAGTTTCCGTAGATATATTATTCGTATCATTCCATGGTCATTTTCTTGGTCAAAAGTATTTTTAACTATGGGAAGGTCATTCTGGGCGTGAATCTGGAGAGTATGTTATGTTTTGGAGTTTTTGACCAAGCTATTGGACATATCTTGGTCCGAAAATTTTATGGAGTGTTTTTAGCATATTTTTAAGATTGTTCATTGAGGTTTTGTTGCATGACTAAAGCTTTTGATGATAGATTTTCTTAGATCTAGAAACTTGAAAACTGGAAGTGGCAAAACAATTTTTATTTAGAGAAAGTTTGAATATTTCGAGGTTTGATCTTACTCTAAAGGCTTTGATATTTTTATATGATGATCCTAAGTCTCTTTTTTCATGTTAGGATATTATTTTGAAAATATTTAGTATTAGTTTCAAAGATATGCTTTTTCTATGCAAGAGGATTCCGGTTAGGCCTAAGACTTGATGTGTTTGGGTTAGATCTATGTTTTATTGATTTTTAGCCATGTGATTTCAAGTTTGATGGTTGGATCCTATTTAAGACACATTCTTAAACCATGTGATGCTTTATTTCAAAGATCTCACATTGTTAAGCCATTGATCAAGAGATTTATCAAAACTAGTTGAGGAAAAAGTTTATGTTTTTGGACTAAGTGTAAACCCAAAAACTCCAAGTTTTATTTTGTGATTTTGGTGACTTTAGTTTGATGATTTAAAGCATGGTTGATCTTAGGATGTTGGAAGTAAGATTTGATTTTTTGGAGATGTTTTGATTTAGGGTCAAAGCTTGTGATTAAGTGTTTGGATCTTTTTACAAAAAGTTTGGTATTGATTATAAGCTTTTCTAAATGGATGTTTTAAGTATGGTTTTAAACTTAGGATTGGAATATGTTTGTTGCAAAATTTTGGTTTAAGCATGAGTTTTGAAGTTAGAAGGATTTGCAACAAAAATCAAGAGAAATGGCCTATGGATGTTTCGGCCATAGTGTGTTTTCCATAGTTGTGTTGTGTTTTAAATTTTTCTAAGTTGATATTTGAGTTTAGGACAAAATTTTCATGAGGAATGTAAATTTTGGAAGTTTTTGGAATTAGGATGTGAAATCCTTAAGTTAGGGGTAAGATGGTCATTTTCCCACATGTAGAGAGTAAAATGGTAATTTTACTCTAAGTTAGCTTGTTTTCATGTTTTTAATTGTTAGTAATTAAATTTCCAACTTTTAGAATACCCTCTTACAGTTCCTCGTGTTTCACGCTTTATTCTCGTAAAACGCGACGATCGAGGTTAGTTAGCTTCTAACTTACTATCAGTTTACTGTGTATGTATGATAGGTAAGGGAACTACAATTGATGTATGTATGTTATCATATATGTCATTTCGTGCCACATCATTACATGTTTATCTGTTATACATGACTTATTTTGTCATGAATATTTATCTGTTACACAATCTATTCTGTCATATATTGTTATACGTTACAAGTATGCCATGTTAAGTATACCATATGTTACATGTATGTCATGTCATGTAATATTCACCATTGCAAGTATGTCATGTTAAGTAAAGAAGTCAGAGCAAGTTTATGTTCAGTCAAGTTTCAGATCACGTTTAAGTTAACTTATTCATGTCAATCACGACCCTAAATGCTAGGATGGGGTAATATCCTAGTGGAACTCCTTTGTTCACGCTGGAGTGTCTAAATAGGTGTGAAATTCCCTAAGTTGACGAAGTACAGTCAACAGGTTGCGAATGGGGCCTAATTAGCTGGTCACCGGAGTGCGCCAGGCACTAACGCTGATGGTGCCATATTTTATTTTACGTGTATTCATGGGGCCATAACAACTGTGGAGCATGAAGTATGGGACCACAACAACTGTGGAGCATACAGTACATGAGACACAGCAATTGTGACACGTAGAATACGTGGGGCCACAACAACTGTGGAGTACGTATTAACGCATTCGTAGCTGGTGTAGATACCTGTGTTGTGATGCGGTAATCGGCAGGGACACACGACTATAGGGGACCCGTGTAGCACCCATATGGTCACGTTATTAATTAAGTCTATTGAATAAGATTCTAAGTTCATGTTAAGAAGTTAAGAATATGCAATCATGGTGATCCCATGAGATAAGAATAAGTTTCAGATCAAGTCCACGTTAAGACAAGTTTCAGATCAAGTTCATGTTATGTTATGTTATGCTCACGTACAAGTTATGTTCATGTTCACGTTAAGTTTCAAGTCCATGTTCATATCATGTTATGTTCATGTTTATGATATGTTCAAGCTCACGTTCATGTTATGTTATGTTCATGTTCATGTTATGTTTCAAGTTCATGTTTCTGTTATGTTCTGTTCACGTACATGCTATTTTCAAGTTCACGTTCATGTTATGTTATGTTCACGTTCACATTATGTCTCAAGTTCACGTTTATGTCATATTATGCTCAGGTTTATGTTAAGTTCAAGTTCATATTTATGTTATGCATGTTTATGTTCATGCTATATTTCAAGTCCATGTTATGTTTCAAGTTTCACGTTCATGTTATGTTGCTAGTCCATGTTATATTTTAAGCTCAAGTTCATGTCATGTTTAGTCAAGTTCAGTTCACGTTTAAGTTTAGGTTATGTTATGCTATATGTCAAGTTATACTATGCTTATTTACGACTTTATTTATGTATTTATGCTTTTACTGCCATGCATGCATCTTTAATCTATGTGGGAGTTTCTTGTTAACTTACTGAGATTTGTAATCAAATCTCACCGTGGTAGTCCCAACTACCATTCCCCCCGAATGGTAGGCGATGTGTCAGGATCAGAGCAGGAAACAGACATTCGTAGACTGAAGGAGGTTGACTAGATGCCGCAGACACGACGCGAATCTTACAACTTCCATAGTTAGTTTTTGGACAGTTTTCTGACCTCGTTAGTTGAGTTACATGAGTTACATGAGTTACACAACGAACTTCCTCAATAGTGTATTTTGGTAATGTAAATAGGAGTCTGGTCTCCCATGTTTTTGAGGTTACAGTCTTCTAAGACTCATACTGAAATCATGGATGTTTATTTTGTTAAATATGCTTGGATTACGATTTAACTATTTGAGATATTATAAGTTTGGTGCATAGTATTGCTAAAAAAAAAAAAAATTATCCGCTGCGAATATTGCATAATGCTAGATGCATGTTAGGAACATTGCATCTTATATGTCATGAACAGAGGCAGGTAACCATGTGTTGTATGTCCCGATGCTTCATATGTCCGTTCAATCCCGAGCGGAATTTGAGAGCATCACAGTATGGGTCAATCGATACATAGAGATTCTTCACTACGACATCATTGGACATAGGCTCCACTGTTAGAGTAAGAAATGCAATCTTCAACTCGAAAAAGTGTGACTCTTATAGTGCACCATCGATGTGAGTCTTTGTTACTATGTACCTGGCCCCTAGATCTCCAAATCAATCGAACAAGAAAAATCCACATAGCTTTGGCGAAGGGAACCTGGAGACCCAGTAGTGATTGAATCTACATTATGAGAAGAACTACTCTAGCCTGAGACTTGGCGTATTTGGATCTAGATTTGGTGAAGGACGCACTAAGACCCAACACTAATGGAAACCCAGTGGCACTAGGGGATCTGAGAGAGTAATGGAAGTGAGAAATGAGAGAGGGGCTTCACTTTTTTACTGCAATGGATTTTGAGTCGGGTTCAAATGTCGTCTGATATTGGTCGGATTGGATGGTTGTCAAAACTGACATTTACTCAACCAGACTTTAGTGGGTTCGACCCAATTGGGTTGTGCGGCCCAGCAGGTATTTTGCACAGGCCTATTGTTTGATAAATAGTAATGTTATTCATAATCTTTTTTATTATTACTTTTTATTATCATATTTTCATCATTTTATGATTATTTAATATTAAATAATTAGAAACTATTTATTATATTTCACTTAGAGGCCTATCATTTAATGTCATATTAAGAGATATTGAGAGGATGATTATGATAAAAAGAATAATAAATAAATTTTTATAAATTGCGAACCATCAAGACCTAATATATATAACATTCAATGCGTTGGTTTTTTAATTAGATTTTTTTATACGCCGAACAATTTTTTCACATTAAGGATAAAAAATGCCTTTTAAACCCAAAAGCACTTATGCAAGAGTTTATCTTTTATACATTAGTAGAGAAATTATATTCACCATCCTCTAAATTTTCATCTTATCTTCTCATTATGTGGCATGAAATGATTGAAAAATAAATAATGAATGATAATTAGCTTAGAAGATAAATTTGTAAAAACTACCTTTTACAAATGTGCTTAATTTAAAATGTGATTTTTCATAAATTGGCATGGTTTGACATACTACGCTATATTGTAAAACTTTTTTTATTGTGAAGTAGATTTAACGTATGATATAATAAAGTCATATATTTTATATATTTATTTTCGTAATATCTTTTTGTAATTGTAACACTTCGAAATAAAATAGCATATCTAAAGGCACATATTGGTATGTAAAAAGCTAGTTTAGTTTGGAGTTAGAGACTCATTTCATTCTTTCTTGCATGGTCACGACCGTTGTCCTTGACCGGGTTTTGGAGGGAGCCGCCGCACTTCTCGCTCGTTGTGCTAATCGAGCTAGTTGCGGATGCTCTCCTCTATTTTTATTTTTCATTGCATTGCTTATTTTCACCTCTAGAAATAATTCGGGACCCAAATTGTGTCCCGAAACCTTTTTTTTTTTATTTTTTTTATTTTTTTACTTAGCGATTAAGAAAGTATTTTTTAATACCCTCTCCCATACTTTTTGTATAAAATGATGTCATTTTGGAACAAACCCTAAAAGACATCATTTTATACTTAAAAAAAAAACCCTAGCTCTCAGCCCATTTCTTCTCTCTCTCAGCCCATTTCTCTCTCTCTCTCTCTCTCTCTCTCTTCTTTCTTCTCCTCTAAGAGTCCACCATTCCCTCCTCCTCCTCCTCATTTCCACCCTAAAACATCAATGATTCATGCCCTATTTTTAGTGTTCGTGAAGTGTGGCCATGGAACCCTAACCACGAATTGCCATGGGTTGGTTCACAAGCCCACAACCATTTGTGATTGTAGTTCCCTTACTCAGACTATGGTCTTGCTATAGCAATGATTTTTAATTTTTTTTTCTCGTGTGTCACTGTTTGTACTTTGTAATTTATTGAATTTTTTGTTGGATGATAGATTTGTGGATTTTAGGGATGGATCTATAGATTTGTTGTTGTTTTCTACCATGAGTGGACAAAGGATGGCAGGGGATGGATGGACTAGGGGGCCAATCCACCCCCGGCATGCAGACGGGGTCCCATGTGCATAGGGTGCGGGGGATAATTTTAGGCGGCAAATCCCAACCTCCACCCATGTGAGGACGAGGTGCGGAAATGGGGCAGCCTCGCCTCGGAGGGTGCAGGTAGCACCCTTATGGTACATGAAGCTGTACTTATGGTCCAAGCTAGAGGTTGAGGATGCTCCTGCTCAAGTGGGACAACGAATGCCCCCATTAAAGTTGGCCAAGTGCTCGTTCTGGACACTCGTTCAATACGGCCTTTTGGGCCAAGCCAGTTGTTGACAATGCTCCCACTAAAGTTGGCCGAGTACTCGTCGCAGACACTCACTTGATTCGGCCTCCAAGCTAACTCAATTGTCAAGAACACTCCCCCTAAAGCTAGTTGAGGCCCTATTCCCGAGCAAACAGTAGGCAAGTGGGGTCATTCATTAGAAAAATAAACCAAAAGCAAAGACCATTAGGGCAAAATGGGAAGCAGAAGGAGTCCAAGAGAAAGTCTAACAATCCCATCCCATGAGGAGTTAAGTCCAGACTCCGACTTGACAACTCTCTGCTGGGACATGGCCAACCTTTCCTTCACCCTATCAGTCACTTGGTTGAGTTGGAAGAACTTTCTATCATATGCGCCCAGAGCATCTTGGACAGACCTTTAATTAGCCAACATCCCAACGGACACAACTGGGGTATAAGATGTGAATCGTCCGCCAATGTGAGTGGTAGCATTAGGCGGTGCCTCTCCTAGTGGCAAGTAAACAAATGGGACCGCTTCTAGGTGAGGGGTGCAACATTTACCCTAGCATGAAAAGTCCTTGGTGGAAACCATGTTGGGGTTTGGAGCGAAACAATGAGCACAAGGTTCTCCCCTTAGGTTGGAAGGGTTACAACAAATCTCCGCTCAGCCTATATCATGAAGGAATCTTAGGGATTGGCACCCTCCATGAGCGACCACTTCCCTCTGGGCCAAACGTGAGAAGGGTAGGCCATTCCCACCCCAGATGGAACTTGAACCCTTTGAGCCAAACACCGTGCAGCCAAAGTCGGTCAGTATTCTCCTTGATAAGGATTGCCTTGGACCTTAAAACAGTCTAATTATCTCAAGCCTAGACAAAACCAATGTACTCTTACTCCCTTACAAGGTACAACCATAGGGAACATGGCTCCAAGAAGCCTTTAGGGGAAACTCTTGACCGTTAACCTCTCCAATGGGAAACTCCCACTTAATTCGAGAGATTGAGAAGAACTTTTGGTCCTAGTTCTTAAAATGGCAGAAGCTTGGCTCCAACTGGGAAACCCTAAAGCCTGTCCACCAGCAGAAGCTACACTGGCTCCCATCTTGCTGCCTAAAACTACTAGTATAAAATAACTCCCTATGGATAAGATCTGGATCCTACTCCCTTGTGGCTTCCAAGACCTGCCACCAAACTTTGCGGTAGGACAACATGATTCTCCAAGTGTTGGGTAACAATTGAGCGGAAGCCACCTTTAAGAAATACAAGACGCCGCGAACTAGTCAAGGGAATGGGAGTTTGAACATACCGACTGACAATTTGACCAACTCGACATCCCCCTAAGGGTCGAAAATCCGATCAGATGGGTCGGGCAGCACTAACTCCATGGATTTAGGGACCCCGTAGAGATCCCTTACAGAATCCAACTCCGCCAAAGTTGTGATTGGGGAGCCATTACAACCTTCAAAAAGCTCTAGCCACAAAAGACTACTACCAAAGGCTTCAATGGAACTTACCTGAAAAGGCCCAAGAGAGTTCTTAGGAGCCACGGGAGCAAAAATGTCTGCCTCCAAGTACAAAGGGGCTAAGACAACATTAGGTGCAGAGGTACAAAGGAAATGTGAGGAAGAAGAAATGGCCCCATTCCTCTTAAGGTTAAGAATGGCCTCTCAAGGAGAACTCTACGGGCCAACATGCCTAACCGGCTATGTCCCAGTAGAATATTGCCCATGAGAAGCAACACTATCGAGATGGGCTAATGCATCCCTAGTATTAAGTCAAGTTGGAATGAACCCCCATACCCCATACCCAGGAATGGTTACAACATTAAATGCACCGAAGTGCCCTTTCATGCCCATGTCAAGTCATGATGGTCAGACGCCATGAAAGCTTACCACATTCAATGTTGTGATGTGCCTCCTCAAAGGACGCGCTGCTATCAGGCTACCGAAAGAAAGGAAGTGTACACAAACCCTTAAGCAGTATATAGGAAGAGGAGGAAAGCCCAAAGGGTTGTCATTTCTGTGAAAAACACACACACAAGCATCTACCAATAGAGATATCAACTGACTTATGCGTCGGAGGTGCCCCTAAATCAAGCCATCAACTTCATTTTGTCTACAGGTAGTGCAGAGGTGGTAGGCGTAGTGAAATTGACATCAACACTTAGAGTGAAATTTCATGATAAAGGAAATTTTAAGAATGATTATCATTCTTTAAAAAAGTTTTTAGTTGTGAATTCAATTGAGTTTTGTGAAAGTTATGAGAAACTTCAATAAAACTTTGTACTGATATTATTGAAAATCAGTAGATAGATTTAAAAAATTGTTTGAATATACTTTTTAAGGTTCTTTTATAGAGTTGTGTATTTTTTTGTATTTTTCACTAAAACCTTTATAAATGATTAGATGAAAAGCTTTTTGGTATAATAATTTTCTTTTAAATTTAATGCTGGTTGAAATTAAATTGAAAACTTCTTATGGAAAAATGTTGTATCTTTCTTGGTAGCCAAGTCTTATTGCCTTAGGGCTATAATTGAGCCGGTTTTTAGTTTTTCGAGCTTGACTCAACTCAAAAAACCTGAGCTTGAGACTTTTATTTACTCTTTGTTCGAGCTAAGCTTGGCTCGAGTTGTTTTTATTTTTATTTTTTGAATATGATTTAATAATTAATAAATTAGATAAATAAATAAAAATATAATATTGAAATTTTACAACTAGCAAGTAGAACCTCTATTGAATTATAAGATTTTAAAATTTTATAAATAATTAAAATCTAACTAGTTGATATTTATCTATAATAACAATATATTATGTGGTTACATAAATTATTAATACATACACATAATATGATAGTATATATCTATTTTATATATTGTTCCCGCATACTAGTATATGAAATTATTAAATCTTATTGATTAATTAGTGTACAAATTATAAAATATAGCTATAAAGGATATTCAATATATAGGCATAAGTAATTAGGTTACATATTATATATTTAATTATAAAAGTGCTATGCTTATATTATTAGCTAATAAATATATATACACAAGTATATATACACAATGTGTATATTTATCAATATATAAATGAGCTTAAATCGAATCAAGCTAATGAATCAACTCGGGCATAAACAAGCGGGACTTAACGAGTCTTAGTCGAGTCGATTCGAATTTTTTCGGATATACGTTATTTACTAATCAAGCGAGTATTTGCTTTCATAGACGAGTTTTTTTTTTCTTTTTTTTTTCCCCCACAAATAAAGTTCAATTCAAGTTTAACCGGACGAGTACCAAATGAGCTATCGAACAGATTAGTTCATTTACCGTCCTATTTGGCCTACTTTGTTTTATTTGCCTCAGTAGTAGATAAGAGAGCAATTGATCTTCTTTTGGAAGGAACCTAACCTCACCCCCTTGGGAAAAGGATGAATTGGCATTAGAGCTTAGAAAATTACAAACGGACTGCTGTACTGCTCAAGGCACAACTTGCGGCACATTTGTGCTAATTATATATAGTAGGAAGTACATATAGTTGTGCTAATTAATTAAACTTGCTTTGGCAAATGATTGTTCATCTTCTTCTTTTTATTTTTTCTAGATCTCTTGTTCTCAAGTTTTATAGGGATACATCCATGAATCGGGTTGGGACTTGATGCAACGGTGGAGGAGATCCTATGCATTGAAGATATTGACGCACACCATTTTTTTTCTGCCACGCGAGAGCTTGTCAATTGACCCTCCTTTTATAAGCCTTCCTAGCTTGTCACCGAGTTCAAAATGATAGGCATGCATGCTATCCAAGGGCACTTTAGACACAGAATGATGTCATATGGCCATGCGTCAAACAAATAAAAAACAAGTTTGATTCTTTTTCAAGAGTTAAAGACCATTTGGGTTTGGATAGTGAGGTAAGTTGAGTTAAGATAAAAGTTGAAAATTGAATAAAATATTGATAGAATATTATTTTTTTATATTATTATTATTTTAAATTTTGAAAAATTTGAATTGTTTATTATATTTTATATTAAAATTTAACATAATTATAATGATAAGATGAGATAAAACACTTATTATATCCAAAACGGCTTAAAATGTTCCACCACTTTGGTCCCATTTGGTTTCCCGCACCCTAAATTTTTATCCTCCCACTGGGAGCACGCCATTCTTCGTAACTCTGTTATCGCATGTTTTATATTTTGCGAGAATTAAAAGTTTTGGCATGTCATGATTGTGGGTTCCCTTGTAGCCCGTTTCTTTCTCATGATTACAATGGGCTTAACGACCATTTCTTGTCGAAGGTGTGACATGACAAAAATCTTATTCTTAAAGACATTTAAATTTAAATTTTTCCTACAAATCAAATCATACATTGTATTTTATTGCTAGTGTAGTGGGCATTATCTAGCCAATGATAACACCCCAATAGAAAGCCCAAGTTACATAGTCTATATTTTAAAAAGATTAGCCAATAATATAATTGGAACTCTATTATAACATTATAAAGAACAAGAACTTCCTATTTCCAAGTAACATAGAACTTCCACTTATCATAATAGGATATCACAATTTTCCTCCCTTGTATTGCCGACATCCTAGTTGGGTTAGTTCATTGTAGGTAGTATGTCTCAAATCCCATATTTCTGTTTGAGATAACCTCTGATACCATTTGCAATGTCTCAATGGAAGACTCAATCCACATGGCTTATGTTCTAAAGGGACTAAGAAATTATACCTCACATTGGAATAGTACTATAAAGAACAAGAACTTCTCTTTTACAGCAATATAGGATCCCATACAACACTTATCTTTATCACTCATCATAATGGGATATCACAATAAAGGTCTTTTTTCTATATTATAATAGTAAATAAATATTTCTGAAATATTTCTCTCTTATTTTTGAGATTTTATTTTATTCTACATTTTATAACTGACTCATGTTTACACACTAGTATAGTTTCGCTGCTCACTAAGTCGGTGGTCTCACCCCATCTCAACCATTTTTTTACAAATGACTTTGATGGTTGTGACAGTTGAAATAGATTGCACGTGATAAGATTATAAGAAATAATGGATTTGTGAGATTTTAGAGAATATTTAGTACTGTTGAGTTAATTTTTTTAAAAGGATTTTTGAGGTATTTGATTTAGAGGATTATTGTATTTAAGTATTATATTTTATGGATCTCGAGCTAAAAAGGTTCACTCCAAGTACGGCTCGTGATAGTATTTGTAATACCCTAATGGAAGGTCTAAACCATATGACTTATACTCTAAAATGACTAGTTAATAATACAATTGGAACCCCGTTGAAAAATTATAAGAGTAAGAACTTTATCTTCCCAAGCAATGTAGGATCCCACACACTACCTACCCTTATCGCTTATCAATTTTCATATTGTGTTATCACAATCTCCATCTCCTTTATATTCCCAACGTCCTCGTCGGGCTACTTCATTGTAGGTAATACGACTTAAGCAAGTCCCATATTTCTGGTTGGTGTAGGCTCTAATATCGTTTGTAATACCCTAATAGAAGTCTCAAGCCACATAGTCTACTCCAAAAGGACTAGTCAATGATACAATTGAAGTCCTATTGAAACTGTTGAACCTAAGGTTTCAAGTTTTGTGTAATTATATATTTACACATGGATTTTGATGATAACAAATGAATTCAAAAAATGAAGGAGTCTCAAGCTCAAGTTGTCCACACAATGGAGTCAAGCACATCAAAGAACCAAGCATGAGCAAGAAGGGAACAAATTCACATTAAAGTCATAGAGTAATGTTGTAAATCTCTTCAAAATTCGAAATTAGGATTAAGGCTCAAAAATTAATATTTTATCATAAAGCATTAAAATACATTTTTCACATGTGCATGAATATTTTTGAAAATTAAATTTGAATATTTTGAAAGATAATTAATTGTCATCTTTCACATGTGCATGCCATGATTAAAGGTTTGAACTTTGAAAATATTAAAGATGATTAATTGTCATCTTTCACATGTGCATGTTTTATTTGAATAATTTCAAAAGTGATTGATGCTTTTCTTAACTTATGCAAAAGGAAGATGTCTTTGTTTGAAAATTTTGAAAAGTAAAGTGTGCTCCTTTTGTCATATGCAAAAACTAAAAGATTAGGTTTGATTTTTTTTTAAAAGCAAAGTGTGCTCATTTTGTCATATGCAAAAAGTAAAAAGATTAGGTTTGATTTTTTTGAAAAGCAAAGTGTGCTCCTTTTGTCATATGCAAAAATTAAAAAGATTAGGTTTGAATTTTTGAAAAGTGAATGATGATGTCTTTGACATGTGAATCTTTTTAAATTTGAATATGAAGTCTCATATGCCTATAAATAGATCATTTGAGAGCTTCACATTCACAACACCAAGAGCATACAACTCTCATTCAAAGCTTTCATTCTCTCTTCTCTAAGCATTGAGCCTTAACCCTTGTTCATTTTGAAAGATATAGTTTGTGCTTGTATTGTTCTTATTTCACTCATTGATGAGTGTTTTCTGATATCCTACCCACTATCAATTCTTGTATCAGTAAAAGGGTGTGTACAACCCTTGTGCGTGTAGAAAGTGTTCTACACAGGGAATCGTTGAATCACCACGTGTAAGGTGATTGCAAGTGTAGAGGGTGTTCTACACGGATCCTTTGTAGCGGTGTTGTTCAAAGGTGTAATAGGTTTCTATCTCCACCTGAAGGAGATTGAATAGTGAATTCGGGGATCCTCAAGGGGTAGCTTGAGGCGAGGACGTAGGCAGTGGGGCCGAACCTCGTTAACATACTGAGTTTGCTTCTCTCTTACCCTTACTCTTTATATTTATTGCTTTTCATATTTTGTTTATATTTTATATTGTATATTTGATTTATAATTGTTATTTTTTTAAATACAACTCAATTCACCCCCCCTCTTGTATTAAAGAAAGATCGAAACAAAGGCAAGAAAGCAATGAAAGCTACATGGAATGATGATTCAAGTAGCTCAGATAGTGAAACAAGCAATGGAGAATCAGCAAATCTTTGTCTTATAGCTAAAGATGACATTGAGGTAACAAATTTTGATAATATTGAAAATCCTTCATATGAAGAATTGCAAAATGTTTTAGAAGAGGTATATGAGGAATTTGAAAAATTGGGTATCAAATATACTGCTTTGAAAAAGAAAAATTCTTCTTTAACAAACGAAATTGATATTTTAAGAAAAGAAAATATTGTTTTGAAAGATGAAAATCTTGAGTTGAAGAAAAAGAAAACTGATTTAGAAAATATTGTTGAAAACTTTACGAATGGAAAAAGAAATTTTGAAAAACTTCTTGGTAGTCAAAAATGTGTTTTTGATAAAGCAGGCTTGGGATATATGTCAAAACAAAAATACAAACCTTATAAAAACTTCTTTGATAATCCTTCTACATCAAAGTCTAATATTCAAAATTCTTTTCGTAATAATTTTGTCAAAAAGGGATACTATTATAATCACTCAAGTTCTTCATATATGCCACATGCTATTTGCAATTTTTGTAATAGAAATGGTCATAATTATCATGCTTGTCCTATTAGAAGAAAACATACAATGACTATTAGGGCCATATGGGTACCTAAAAATTTTATTTCTTCTAATACTAATAAATAAAAGACCCAAAGAACTTGGGTACCAAGAAAAATCATTTTAATTGTTTTTATAGGTATGCATGAAGTCCTCTACAAGCAAAAACAAACGGTTTTATAAATAAAGAGGTATATGTTGAGCAACCTCCAGGTTTTGAAAATCATATTTCTCCAAATCATGTTTTCAAACTCACAAAAGCACTATATGGACTCAAACAAGCTCCTAGAGTTTGGTACGAGAGACTCAGTAGTTTTTTGATTAAAAATGGTTTTTCAAGAGGAATGAGACTTAATTTATTTTAGGTTCTAGTTTAATGCAATATCTTGTGATTGAATGTTGATTTCACTATATTACTAGTCGGATTTAAATTGAAAATAGATTGCGGCTCTTGCTCTTGTTTTGTTGTTGACGTAAGGCACAACAAAAGCTTGAAAATTATCAAGGTTTCTCTCGATTGATTGTTAATGTGTGTTTGGCTAGTAAAGTAGAAAATTCCTTAGAAAAATATTGCAAAACTTGAGCATAACTTTTTATCTTCCGTTTATCAATGCCTTGATTGGATTGTTAATCGAGAAAATTATCTAGGATCCGAAATAAAGAGAGTCTCACACCCAACCCCAGTGTTTGTTAATTTGCCTTTTTGATTATAAACTCAAATTTCAACTTCTATTATTTTTTGCATTGCATTTTAATTTTATTTTCATCTCTCATAATCGACACATTTGTTACTCAAAAATCCCATATACGCTTTGATAACCCTTTGTCCCTGTGGAATACGATCCTGGACTTATCCTTGATACAACTTGACACTTCTACACTTGGAAGCACATTCCAGACCGAGTCACTATACTTTTTTTTTTTTTTCTCTTACCAGATGTATGGTGTATGGATGATAATTAGAAGAATTCAATTTGTTTAAGAAGAATAAAACTAAAAAGGTTAAAAAAAAAACAAAAAATAAGTGTGGTGTTTAGTTTGTGAGGATAATGAGTAGTAAAGTTATTTTGGAAAGAAATATGAGTTAAATTTAGAAGAAATTTTAGGAATGATGTTTTTTAGTCAAAATTTAAGAAAGCTTATAGAAAAGAGGATATGGATGCTCTAAAAAGTTTTAAAATTCATACCATACCGGTTGATACGGGCTGTACGGCCCAAATATAACGTATTGAAATAATAACCAGTACAGAAAATGGGTCTGTTTTGTATCGGCTAAAATATCTGCACCGTTGTGTTTCGGCCGGTATTTTAGATTTCAGCTGGTATGTATAATAGGGGCTAGCTTTTGAGTGATCTGGGCATTTTTGTGATTTCGGTAAAATGGCAGGGCTATTTTCAAAGTCACAGTAGTAGAAACGTAAAAATGACCGTTACGTTACTTGCATTTGCACCTCGTTTTGCGAATAGAAAAGCAAACGGAAAATGTTAGGGACACGGCTATTGATTCCCATTTTTTCTTCAATTCTCGCTCGATGTCAGAATTCCACTTTGGCTTTTTCCTTCTTTTTTTTCCTTTTTGTCTTGCTCATTTACTGGTCTTCTCTCCTGGAATACCCAATTTTAGATTCCCTCCCCTCCATCTTTGTCTTCATCACTGACTCTTGAAGAGACTGTCTCTGCCTCAACTTCTTCACTGCTAAGGTCTCTCTTCCTCTTGACCCTACTACTAGAGAAGGATGAAACAACGCTATGAGGGGAAGCTTGTCGATACAAGTCTACCGATTCTTCATAGCCTTTCAAGTTTCATGTTCACATCACCTAAGAGACCCAAAGTCAAGAACGGCTCAAAATTATTTGGGGTCGTGGAGTATGAGCAAGGTTTCTTCTGTACTACTACCATTGATGGAGTATAATTATTCCCTTGTGATGTTGTGAGGTCTAACCCTAGAACAAGGCATGTATTACAAACATCATCAAAACCCATTTTGGTTTACTTATTAAGAACAGCAAGCCAGTCCTTCTGGAGAAGACACAATCTGTGTTTTGTGAAATGGGGATGAGAGAAAATATGAAATTGAGTATTCCAGGAGAGAAGATCAGTACATGAGTAAGACAAAAGTAAAAAAAAAAAAAATGAAGAAACCGAAGCCAAGTCAAGCGGGAAGCAATAGCGGTTGTCCCTAGCATTGACCAAAGTAAAAAGGACTAATGGACCATTACATTACTGCACATTTGCACCTCATTTTAAAAATATTTTCTTAATTTTCTTAATTAATTTTAAATAGATATGGATATTGTCTATTCTAAAAATAAAAATAAAATATTATGTCTTTTAATCATTTCTCTTCGCTTGATAGATCAGAATTGTATTATTTTTTTATGTGATCTCAATGAATTTTTTTATTATTTATTTTAGTTGGTAGTATTATTTTTTATTTTTTATGTGATCTCAAGATGAGTGATTTTATTTTAATAGCTGGATTTAGACTTATTCAAATTTACAGGAATGTGTATTGTTAAAACTTAAGATTTATTATTGAGTTTATGATTTATTTTATTATTATTTTATAATACAGTTTATGTGTGTGTATATATGTATATAATTTATGCATGTATAGATTATTTTAAAGTGGTACACAAAATAGTACTAATATTAAAATATTTTATTCTAGTACCTTGATCGAAACGGCTACTTAAACGATATTAAAAACTTTGCTCCAAACTCTTAAAATTCAGGCTGGGCGTACTTGGATATATAGAACATGATACATTTTCATTACGTGTATTAACTACTTATTACCTGCCTCCCCCAGACAGGATATAGTTTTCCTTTTTAAAAAAATATAAAACAAAAAGGATGATTTTATTTATTTTGCTCGTTGACTTTGACCGAACCTAAATAATTCTTGTATATTTTTTTAATTACTTAGCAATGGACCGATTATGATCATGAATGCAGCAACCTTTTAGAATTACTACAAGGAGCTGTTTTCAACTTCCCAACCTGACAAGATCCAGGAGTGCTTGAAGTTTTTAGAAAAGAAAGTTGATGATCACATGAACAAACACTTAAATCAGTAGTTTACTGGAATTGAGGTAAGGACAGCATTATTTCAAATGAATCCATTAGGTTCTCCAGGACCTGATGGATTTTCTGCTGTGTTCTATCAAAACCAATGGAAGATAGTAGGAGAAGATATAATTAGAGCTGTATTAGATATTCTAAACAATGAAGGAGATTTGAAATGCATCAATGAGACCTATATAGTTCTGATTCCTAAGGTTAAAACTCCCCTATCTGTTACTGAATTCAGACCAATATCTTTATGCAATGTCATATACAAAATTATCTCAAAAGTCCTAGCCAATAGATTGAAAACCATATTGCCACAAATCATATCCCCAACCCAAAGTGCATTTGTACCAGGCAGGTTAATAATGGATAATGTTATTGTGGCCTTTGAGGCCATGCATGCTATGAGAACTGAAGGAAAAAGGCAACAGGGGTACATGTCATTGAAACTTGACATGAGCAAAGCTTATGATAGGGTGGAGTGGCAATTTTTAGAAGCTACTATGTATAAGCTAGGTTTCACCTCAAGGTGGATTGGTTTGGTAATGAGGTACATCTCAACTGTGTCTTACTCACTCATCATTAATGGAGCCCAACAATCTTGGTTTCAAAATACTAGGGGAATAAGACAGGGAGATCCTTTATCTCCCTATCTTTTTATCCTGGTAGCAGAAGCTTTGAGCTCACTACTGAACCAAGCTGAAGATTCAAAGCAAATTCATGGTTTTCAATTTGGAAGGAGTAGATTATGCATCAATCACTTGTTTTTTGTTGATGACAGTTTATTATTTTGTCGTGCCAATGCATTTGAATGGGCAAGGATGCTAGATTTGCTAGATTTATATGAAAAAGGATCGGGTCAGAAACTTAACAAGGCAAAAACTTCAATTTTCTTCAGTGCAAATACAAAGAAGAGGACTAAAGATCACATACTTGATATGGCAGGCCTTAGAGCTACTCAAAGTCAAGAAAAATACCTTGGCCTACCTACTTTTATAGGCAAGTCAAAGTATCAAGCTTTTAAGGGAATTATAGATAGAGTAAGGAGTCGAGTAAGCAACTGGAAAAACAAACTCCTATCACAGGCTGGAAAAGAGATATTACTCAAGGCCATCATTCAAGCTTTACCAACCTATTGCATGGGAGTTTTTAAATTACCTAAGCACCTTCTCCAAGAGTTGAATAAGATCATGAGAAACTTCTGGTGGGGCCAGCAACAAATGGAAAGGAAAACACATTGGGTATCATGGAACCAAATGGGAAAAGCAAAAGCTAAGGAAGGACTGGGATTCAGAGACTTTGAATGCTTTAATACTACTTTGCTAGCAAAACAAGCATGGAGGATTCTACAACAACCTCTGTCACTGGCATCACAAGTCCTTAAAGAGAAATATTTAAAAAAAAAAACAGATTTCTTGCAAGCAAAAATAGGGTCCAGACCATCATTCATATGGAGAAGCATTTGCTCAGCTAGAAACCTAATTGAAAAGGGCTCGGTATGGAGGATTGGCAATGGAAAGAGTACAAACATTTGGCAACATAGATGGCTTCCTACTCCATCATCATACAAGGTTCAATCTACAAACCAGGTGCTGTCAAGGGAGGCTAAGGTAGTAACTCTTATGAAATAGTCAGGCAAAGAATGGAATCAGGTATTGATCAAGGAAATATTTGAAGAAAGTGAGGTTGCAACAATAGTTAAAATCCCAATTAGCTCCTATGGTGCAGAGGACAGATTAACGTGGTTAGGAACAAAGAATGGAAATTTCAATGTTAAAAGTGCCTATCATCTTCAAATGGAGTTGGAAACTACAAGTGCAGGCCAATCATCAACATCTCACTCTCATAATGAAGCTTGGACAAACTGCTGGAAATTAAACATACCAAATGCAGCAAAAAATTTCATGTGGAGAGCATACCTTGAATCACTACCCACAAGAATGAACCTGGCCAAGAAACAAATTACTAAATCTTCTAAATGTCCAATATGCAAAACAGAGGAGGAAAATGTGGCACATACATTATGGAATTGTTCTTAAGCAATGGATGTTTGGAGAAGCTCAATCTGGCCTACAAAAATGTTCATTCAGGTATGCAAACTTTAGAGAGTTAGTCGAAGCACTAATGTCAAATTATGATCAAGATACATTGGAAATGTTTGTAATAATAGCAAGGACCATATGGCATAGAAGAAATCAATTTGTATTTGAAAATGCCTTTACTCATCCTAGTACATTAGTCAAGAAAGCAAGGAAGACATTAGAAGAATATAAAGTGCTTCAGCAAAAACAAATGACATAACATAGGAGGAATACAGAGATACAGAACAGATGGCAACCTCCACCAATAGGGGTAACCAAAATCAATTGGGATGCAAGTCTGAATAAAGGTAGGGGAAGAGCGGGCTTTGGGTTAGTGGCTCGTGATCATACAGGCAGTATTTTAGCTACCAAAAAATTGTCAAAACCATGTCTCATAGATCCTCTACTAGCTGAAAGTATAGGTGGTCTATATGCAACAGAAATTGCTTATGAATTGGATTACAGATCAGTTATATTAGAAGGGGACTCTCTAACCATTGTACAAGGAATAGAAAAACCAATAGATAGATGGGATAGAGTAGGAATGATCCTTAGTGATATAAAACATAGGCTTGTATCCTTAAACAGTTGGAGGGTCTCACATGTCAAAAGATGTGGCAATGTTTATGCCCATAATCTTGCCAAAGAAGCAGTATTAAGTCCAGATGATGTAGTGGAAAGTGTAGTCTATTAAGCCAACTTGGCTTCTGTAAACACTTGATAAGTTAATGCAAGTATAAGTTTCATTTCAAAAAAAAAGATTATGATCATGAATGCATATATAGTACTGTCAATGGCTTTGTGCCATCATGCATGATATTTGTCTCATCCTCCCAAGAATGATCGATTCATAAGCATCATATAAACATATATATATATATTTATATATTATATCCCAAATTCTCAATTCTCTTAATTAATTAATAAAAATATATATTTATAAGATACGTACTCATGATCATGTCCATACATAAGTACTACAAATTAATCAAAGACATCCAGCCTGTTAAAGGACTCAATTGATCAATTCCCTTTCACCAACTTGATTGGTACGTACGTACATTTCCCCAACACATGTATCAATGAGCATGCATTTCATGAATTCAAAGTATAAGGTTTTGACTTAGCCGTAGTGCAAATATTTTTAGTTACTCGTAATTAACAACCAATTAATTAATCCGATTAATATCTAATAATACATAAGCATGCAGTACCATTTGATCTTTTACAATATCCATATATTATATTATATATATATATATATATATATAATTATACACACATATATAATCTTGTCACCACGTAACTTATTACAAAAAAAATAATTATTTATTATTAGTTATTTGTGATGATAATAGCTAGAATATTCATTGTGATCAGAAATGATAATTTTTATCATAAATAACGGGTCACATATAAATCTTTTTCTTGCCAACTGTTTATTTAAGATTTTCAAAACTAGTGGAAACGCGTATTATAAAAAGTCAGAGGATCAATAGCTTGCAGAACCTTCATTCCTTTAATTTGCTGTACTATATTTTCTAAAGTCAAAACTCCAATGTTTTAACAAGAATTAGGTTGTCTTTTGTGCTTCCCAAAGTGGCAAGTAATCATCATGCATGTATATGAAAAAAGTTTAATTATATTTAGGTAAGGCCTCAAAAGAAATTAAAGTATTTACCCAACTTGATAAATAGGTCAATTTGCTATCTCATGATTGGAAAAAAGATGGTAGTAAATAAACAAGATCAGCTAGATCATGTAGATCATGAAAATTAAAAAATATATAATACTTGTTAATTCCATTTTTTTTTTAAGATTTAGCAATATTAAACATATTCCCTCATGATCTTATACCTCAAATAAGAATTTTTTGCATCTTACATTAATCAACCCTTGGAAATTAAACTGTACGTCTGAAATTTCGTTGCTGTTGCATGCAGTGCCAATCGACTGTGGCAAAGTTATATATTTGTCCTCCAATTTTTTAGTAATTATTTATTTGAATGGTCTCTAATTCTCAAACATCTGACGTGGTAGTCACAACCATGGGAGTTCTAACCATTTTTTCTATTTTGGCACAAATTAAAACTTCAGCAGCTGACATGATCCTGCATTAATTAATCGAACTTTCATGCGAGGATCGATGGAACTTTAATCAGCACATGATATATCAAAATGGCGAATCAAGAATTTCCTCCAAAACTTGACGAAAGAGGAATTAATTACTGCACGTTGATTTTAAGACAATCATGAATTAAGTATACCCCAAACTAAGATATATCATTATAAGAAAATTATTTATTTACTATCATTATTTTTTAAAAAATGTCTAATTTCACTTAAAATGAATATATTTTCATCACAGATAATTCTTTTCGTTATAAAAAATTGATCACAAATACCCCCTTTTTTTATGTAATTTTAATAAACATCGATACGTTATCTTTGGGACGATTTTATTCCTACTTGAGAAGGATGTACCTAATCGTTCCCCCCATGTCGACCATTACATCAACATTAATTAAGCAACAAAATGAAAATATATATATATATTTATATATAAATATATATTTATCAAGTACTCAGCATAGAGCCCGGAAAAATAAAATGAAAACAAATTCCTCTACCGCCCAAAAAGTTGACTTTCACAAAAACAATCCCCTTAAGATATTCCCCATCCGACGACCTTATCATCAAGCTTGTTTTATAGTCTCCCTCCACTCCTATAAATTAAAGTCCAATGAACTTCTTCACCAATACACATTCTTCGAACTGTCCCTATACAACTATGGCTTCCAAGCTTTTCTCTCCCAAAACATTTTCAATACTTTTCATTCTCCTTCCCTTGTTAATTGCCACCCTGCAGCTATCCTTTGCAGATAGCTCTGATCCGACTGTTGCCGTCTCACAGGAAACCGTTTGCAAGTCCACCCAGGATCCTTCTTATTGCAAATCTGTGCTCCCTAACCGCAATGCTAGTGTCTTCGACTATGGTCGATCTTTGATTTTAAAATCATTATTGCAAGCACGTAAATTTTCGAACACTGTGGATACGTATCTTCGAAGTAGATCCTCTTTGTCCGTAACCACAGTACGTGCCCTTGAAGATTGCCAGCTTCTTGCTGGACTAAACGTAGATTGCCTTCAAGCTTCCTATGAAACTGTCAATAAAACCACTGTTGCTCTCCCTAGCTCCGAAGTGGATGATGTTCAAACCATGCTTAGTGCAGTTTTAACAAACCAGCAAACTTGTTTGGATGGTGTAGAAACCACCGCTTCAGACTCAAGCATAAAGAATGGTCTTTCAGGGAAACTCCTGAATGACACTAAGCTCCATGGCGTCTCTCTGGCCTTGTTCAGCAAGGGTTGGGTTCCTATCAAGAAGATAAGCTCGCAGCCGAAGAGGAAACATCCTAAGTTCAGAAATGGCCGCTTACCCTTAAAGATGTCCAGCCAGAAACGAGCAATTTATGAATCAGCAAGACGGAGAAAACTTCTTCAGACAAGTGATGAGGTAGCTGTTACGGTTTATGACATTGTGGTAGTGAGCAAGGATGGAAGCGGAAATTTCACCGACATTACCTCGGCCGTTACTGCTGCTCCAAACAACCTTAACGCCTCTGATGGATACTTTTTGATCTATGTCACGGCCGATGTTTACGAAGAGTATGTGTCCATTCCGAAGGGCAAGAGGTATTTGTTGATGATTGGAGATGGCATCAACCAGACAATTATCACAGGAAACCGAAGCGTTGACGATGGGTACACTACATTCAATTCCGCAACATTTGGTAAGGAATAACATCTCCCACACTTTAGGCAAATGCATGCTAAATTACATAATTCGATCGCATGCCATTGATCCGTAACGAGTTTAAATATTCAACATATATATATTATAATATTAACTATTTTGAGCATGAACTAACCCAATTTCACAACAATAATGCAGCTGTGGTTGCACCGGGTTTCGTAGCCGTGAATATAACTTTCCGCAACACTGCTGGGGCAATCAAGCACCAGGCGGTTGCACTACGAAGTGGTGCAGATATGTCAACATTTTATAGCTGCAGCTTTGAAGGGTACCAGGACACATTATACACACATTCTTTTAGACAATTCTACAGGGAATGTGATATCTACGGGACGGTTGACTTCATATTTGGAAACGCTGCAGTTGTTCTCCAAAACTGCAACATATATCCTCGCCTTCCATTGTCAGGACAATTTAATACCATCACTGCTCAAGGTAGAGCAGACCCAAATCAAAACACAGGCACTTCAATCCATAATGCTACAATTAAAGCAGCCGATGATTTGGCTGCAAGTGGTGGTACTACTCAAACATACCTAGGGAGGCCATGGAAGCAGTACTCTACGACGGTTTTCATGCAATCTTTCATGGCCAGTTGGATAAATCGTGCTGGCTGGCATGAATGGAATGGAACTTTTGCACTGAGCACGTTGTATTATGCGGAGTATAATAATACCGGACCTGGATCAGACACTACGAATAGAGTGACATGGGATGGTTACCATGTGATTGACGCGATTGATGCTGCTACCTTTACTGTGTCTACCTTCTTACAGGCCGATGATTGGGTGCCTCAAACAGGAGTGCCTTACACTGATGGCTTAATATGATCGACGTACGTTCGTTTTGTGTTATTAAAATATTGTTTTAACCAAGCAAAGAAATAAGAAGGGTGGTCATGTGTTGCCATAACCTATAGGCGGGCCTGCTTGTGCATGCAGCTTGATCCTGCAGATTGATTTAAAGTACTATACAAAATTACTTTAAAATATATGTGATCGATGCAGCAAGCTGTTACAAGGTGGCCTTATCTATAAAGCGTGTTGTAAATGTCTACTTTGGCTTGTAGCTCAGTTGATTTGGCGATTTTCTAAACGCCAAACGTGGCTTCAACCAAGTTAAAATCTGGGTTGAATCGGGTTTGCACGTTTGAATTTTATTAATTGTCCCCTTTTCCTTTTTGTTTATATATATATATATATATATATATATATATATATATATATATATATATATTTGACTTTATGACTTATTGTCGTATTTTAATTCCGTATTTATCTCACGGACAATGAATAGGCCAAGCAAGCACGCCAAGCCAAGCCAAGCCAAGCCTCTCAAGTAAAAATAAAATCAAGTGGGATTTTAAAACAATATTAATTATACACAAGAAGTACAATGGAAGATCTTCTCTACGATAATGCATGCTATATATATATATTAGGTCAAAATAACGTGTAGAGCATGTTTATTGGATCAAACTTGATTTTTATGGTATTATTTATTTTCAAGTTATGAAATTTGAATAATTTGCTTTCTTGACATTAATAAATATTTTTTCATTTAAATTACATTCTAGTTTAAATTATTTTATGTTGGGCTTTGATTATTTTATATTATTAATGTTTAATTGTAGTGTTTTTATTTATTTTTTATTGTACCTTTTTACCTTGTTGGACTTTTAATTTCATGTGGACTTTGTTTCAGTGGATTTTCTTTTATTTTTGGGCCAAATTCCTTCAGTTTTCAGGCCCAGCCCGCTTTCTCCCCCAAAACAATGCCGTTTGCTCCCCTGCCCTTAGGGCTTTTTCTTATTTCTTTCCTCCTACTGGCGCCGCTGCTTCCTCTTTCCTCTTCTTCTTCCATTGTTTTCTTTTCTTTCTCATCATCTGCTAACACTCAGAGAAAAATGCAAGAACTTACAACAATAATTTGCGCAAACGGCTAGCCAAAAAGAAGGGGACCCCATATAGGCCAGAGATTCCGATTAAGGCTTATGTTTTTGCTTTATTCAATGAGAATTTGAAACCTGGAGGAACCTCTGAGAGGAACTTTGGATTGTTTAAAGCAGATGGAAGCATTGGATATGATATAGGATTCATTGGGCGAAAGCCTTCTTCAGCAGCATCGTCCCTGCTCTCTTTCAAGGTAAGGATTCCTAACTACTTACTACAAGTTGAACACCTGGAACTCCGGTTTGACTGTTTGGAAAATTGAGAAAAATGCTAAATAGTAGAAAATCTATCTTTCGGGTTCGGTTGTTTTGGTTTCCAAGGAATTAAGGCCTCCTAACATGAGCAGCTCATGAATTTATATTCAATGTACGAACATTTAGACGAACATTACGGAACGTAGTTAAAGTTAACGGAAAAATAATAAAACTGCTAAAAATAAGAAATTTCGTTTGATACCCACTTTTTATATATAAAAGATATATATATAATCATGTGAAAAGAATATTGAATATTGCCTCAAAAGCCTAAAATTTGTTCACATGATTAGGCGAAATGCTTAGATTTCGAAAATAGTTCTTGAGCATTTTTTTTTATATTTTTTTATTTAATGATTAATTTAGTACTAATTTTTATTAGTATTATAAATTTTAATTTTTTTAAATATTTATAAATAGTTTAAAAATAAATATAAAATAAAAATTAGTCAAGACCGAGTCGGTGGCCGTAGAGTACCCACTCATCATTAAACTGCAATATGTATTGGCATGGTCCACGTACACGCGGTACAAAGAGTTCCTCGATATATAAATCTCGAATTAATGCCTGGCAACAAGAACCATCATCAGCTGAAGGTTGAAACAACGACACGCAAGATATTTTAGCTGTCCTTTTTTCTCTCTTTGATTGTCAGGAACCTCACAATCCCCATATTCTTTGAGCACGTCGCTTATCAATTAATACAGCATCAACGTGAGATTAATTAAATCTTAACTAAAGTCTTCTTTGTTTTAAAAAAATAATCTGCCAGCTCATACTTTCCTAACACATCATATAATATTTTATCAGGAAAAAAAAAAAAAAACACATCATATAATATCTCATTCTCAAAATATTTCTCAATCTCTGTTTAAATATTACTTTTTATTCTTATCATTTCTTTACTCTTAATTTTTGGCCTCTGTCATGTGGATTCTAATTCACTATAACAGATTTTATTTATTCTGATGGACGAAACAATCATAAAAGAGTAGAAAACTGTCTCAGGAATTTTTTGGTGATGGTTTGAAACCGATACGAAAAAGACATCACAAAAAGTATTTTGTAATAGTTTACCATACAACCCTCATTAAAAGTTTTTTTTTTTTTTTTGTGACTATTGGAAGTCTACAGTGAGATGCAACATTTGAATGTGAAGAGATTTTGTGACAGTCAAATTCTGTCATGAAAAGAATGTTTGAATGTAGCAAAATAACATTCAAATGTTTATTCGACCGATTAGCATTCGAATGATAAATATCTAATGTTCGATATTTTTTATTTGAAAATTTGATTTTTATGCTCAAACGTACACACCTTCGAACATTTGTAATGTGACGTTTGAATCTTGCATTCGCACATTATTGGGCAATTGTTCAAACGTCAAATGCTAAACTTTCAAAGGGTTAATATATATGTTCGAACATTAAAAAATTTCATTCGATCATAACAGAATGAGTTTGATTGTTTGGGTATATATGTTTGAACGTAATACATTTCATTCGAACTTATTTATTGCGCGTCTGTATAGTTATGTTCGGATGTTAATTCGAAAGTAAAGCCATGTTCGAATGTTTTTCGTTTATATTCGAGCGTACTAATCAAAATTAATAATTTCAAAAAATTTAAAAGTATACAAGTTGTATCATATTACATCACAAAAAGTATCATCTCATGAAAATGTTTTAGAGAGTTGCAAAATTATAGGACAAAAGTTTTGAACAATGATATTGTTTATTTCTTCTTCTTTTCTAGCGCACCGCAATTCTGCTGCAGTGACATAACATTTTCCATCTAGACTAGCATCTCCCTCTGTATTTTTTCTTGAACTTCAATGCATATTATTTCGTCCTGATCTCTTTGTCATTTTTGCAAACGCGTCTCTAAATCGGACTGTCGTGATAAGAAAGCCTCTAATCCCGTTGTCTTGACTTCATCTGCTCATTTTCTTGGCACGCGGCGTCCAAATCCTTGGTAAGATTATTAACTTTTGAAGTCGAGGCTATCGAGGATGAACCGATACACTTGAAAAGAACGTCCTAAACCTCTCACCAAACCAGACTTGGTCCCAAGGTCCTACGTAAGTATGTCGATGTCACTAGGAGAAGATTCCTCATAGGCTAACTACAACCCAATCATTTTTTCCTACAATAATTAGGAAGAAAACATACAATAAGTAACATATTAAAAAATTAGTAAGAAAACAAAATATCCATTTAAATGTTGGCATATTTTATTCACACAAGATATCCAATCATTTGGCGACAAAATTAATCTATTCATTGTGCGCATCAGTGTGAGTAGCAACATAGACATAAATGAGAAAAAAATTTTAGGATCATTGCATTTTTAACAAAGCCACAACAGTCACTTTAAAAAATCATGTTAGTACTTACTTAAATAAAGAATATGATAAAAATGATTGAATTTTAATAAGTAATTACCATTTTATCGGCAAGGCGTTGGAATGACCTTGAACCGGCGTGATGGTGGATTGTCAAAGTTGTTTTATTCTATGCATTGATAGAGTTTAATTGATGCAGGAGAAATTAACAATGTCAAATATAATCTATGAAACCAATATAGATGTAAATTAGTTATAGGGAAAAAATCTAAAGTACTTGATAATCTAGGCTTGTGAAAAGATCATAACATTTCTTCTAATCATCTAACTTCATTTTTTGAAAAGGGGATTGAGTAGCCTCTTCCAACGTCTCAAATTTCTTGAAGTGGTCATCACATCGTCCCTTGTGACGCTGAAATAATGTAGCCATCAACTAATTCACAGTTCGTACTTCCTCGTTGTAGCCAAAAATTTGGGTTGAATTCATCTTGAAAAGTGAATTATGTCAAAAATATTATATTAAAACATCTCTAAAAATACTAAGGATTAGAAACTCACCAGTATACGACTCCGAATGTGATCCTTAACCTCATTCGGAACATCTTACCAAGACCACACATAAAATGATGCATAAACTCGGACTAGTGTTCCAACATAGGAGGAATGCAATGTCACACTATCATCTACACCCCCAGTGGAGTTATTGGGGATGCTAACCTTGATTTTCTTGTACCTTCCATTTTTTTCTAGAGCCAAGCCACCACCGTGACATACAAAGGTATCAACTAATATATTTAAAATTATTAAAACCAATTTTTGCAAGTATTCAAATATAACTAATTATCAACAAAAATTTTCTTACTGGTAGGTGTGGACTGGTCATTTGCCTCTTGTGTGTCAACTTGATCAGGAGTGGAGTCCTCAGTTGGGGAGTTCTCAGCCGGTTCGGGACTTGGCAGATGAGGCATATTTCTTCATTGTCATTTTGGTGGTATCCTTGAAATGCATTATTATTTTCAATGAACTTGCTTAGAAATAATTATGAAAAATGTAATAGCGTAATCTAGGTAAATAAAACATTTAGTACTTTTATTCTTCATTTTCATATATATATTCCATGCTTGTTTTAGAATCTCCTTCAATAAAATCTTCGTAATCTCCTTCCTCATTTTCTTCGTCCACTTCTTCTTCTAACTCTTATTCTTATTTTGATTCTTCTAATTTGTCAAAGTTTTCAACTGAATGATCATTTAATATGGATGAGTTGAAGTTTATGAGTGAGATGTCATCTCTACATAAGGGGATTAGTTTGAATGCACCAAGGTCAACAAATAAATTAATACCCTCTCCATCTTCCTGGTAGGCCTCTATAATTGGATTGGCATCTTCATCTTCACTATAATCGTGATCTACTACCAAATTGCATCATAAATATTTCGAGGACCAAACTTTTGTATGACTCACCAAGTTATCTCTTTACTAGTTTCATCGGCCCTTTTCATTAGATCAATCAAGTAATAGACTTGGGTAGCTTGACAAACCAATACGAATGGATCATCTTTATACCATTTACATGTAGTATTGACACTCGTAAAGTGACTATTCCTATGTATCAATACTTGACCACTGCCTAGATCCCACCAATCACATTTAAATACATATGTCACATTCACACCCAGGTATTTGATTCCAATAATGTCACTTATGACACCATAGTAGTCAATATCCTATTTACCATGACTTCCTTTTACCAACACCCCACAGTTTTGCGTCTTTTGATTACGTTCACGGTCCATAGCATGGAACCTATAACCTCAAACTGTGCATGCAGTGTATCAAAGTGCTCTGTTTGAAGGACCATAGGCCAATGCATGCAATGCCACATAAATTGATTTTGGATCATGAGCATGTTGTTCCAAAATCTATTATATTGATTTTATTCAAAGTTAAAATGTGAAAAATATTGATGATTTTTATTAGTGGGTAGTCTAACAATTTTTTTAGATATTGTGACTACTAATAAATATAGATTTTAACTTTTACGTAAAATTATGTTAATCAAGTTAAATGAATTATGCTGATTAGTTCAATCTATTTATATGAAACGGGTTAAAATGAGTCATGTCATGTTGATCAATTTTTAATTAATTATTAGATAGGTCAAAATGGGTGACATGACACTATCAATTATTTAAATAGGTCGTGTTAGGGTTTGAAGATCTAAAAAGTTTAGCTTAATACATCGGTTTTGGGTTGAACCATATAGTTGAACATCCATGACTTGACATGACATGAATATAACCTACGAACACAAACTACCACCATTGTTCAAACCTAGGTACAATATTGGTATCCCACAGGTTTCAAAAAGTCATATTTTTCAAAAAGAGAGGAATCAGTGCATACAACCCTGTGGGCACAACCAAAATTGATCGATGGCCATGAGCCCACTTCACACACCAAAGCATATGAAATGAGCCGGTTGGAGCTCGCTTGCTAGTCCCTTTTGGCATAGGTACACACCAAAGCTAGCAGGAAGGATAACTAACTCGCCAGCTGAAACCAGCATGGCAGGCACTAGGCTTACCACACTCATATAATAAACAAAGATGACAAGACCTTTCCCATCATCTACATCACGGGCAAGCAATGGCTCTCCCCTAAGCGCAAGCGAGGTAGACACTTAGACCACCCATGCAAAAAAATTTTGGGCCAATAATGATGCTCACCCCGACCAACAGGAAAGCAAGGCACTAGCCCATCTTGTGCAACAAGAATTATGTGATGTAATGTAGCTCGCCCATGAATGCAATCAAGGACATACTTGGTTATGTAGTTGGACCAAATTCAAAATTTTTATTAGTCAATAAGGAGAATATGCTAATATTATTGACAAAATCTTTCCATATTAAGAAAACAAAATCAGCAACTCCTTGATTCTTGTAATTGTCCCATATTTTTGTAATTAGCATATCATTTCCTTACATGCATAGTTTCCATACAAAGTCTAGCCTAGTGTAGCTATATATGTGTAATGACTCTCAATGTTAAAAGTAGATTCTTTGAATGAAAAGTTTGAATATTTTGTAAACTTGACATGGTATTAGCCTAATCGATCCTCTCTCTCCATTGCCTCCATGGCTTCTTCCTCCAACCTTCCTTCCTCCTCTTACCTTCTTCACCCTTCAAATTCTCATAGCCTTATTCTAGTCTCTGGTCTCCTTACAAGAGATAACTTTCCCAAATGACAAAAAGCCAAAAACAAACTCAGCTTTGTTGATGGCTCTATTCCCCCACTAGACACCAACTCAACAGATTATATCCAATGGAATCAGACCAAGGACATGGTCCTTACATAGCTTCTAAACTCCATTAGTCCATCCATAGCAAATTCCCTCAAATTTCACATTGATCCTCTCAAGGTATGGCTCAACCTGCAATCTCATATATGCCATGGGAATAATGCCCATATCTACCACCTCAAACGTGAACTATCATCCCTGCACCAAAACACCCATTCTATTCATGAGTTCTACAACTAGATTAAACTATCATCCCTGAACTCAACCATTTATAAAAGAGCAATGACCTCAAAGACTTACAATAGCAAGCCGAGGATGAACAGGTTTACCAGTTCTTGCTTGGCCTCAACAATTCCTTCTCCCAACTGAGAACACAAATTTTGGCCATGGAGCCCCTTCCTCCCATTACAAAAATTTTTTCTATTCTGTTTTAGGAAGAGCAGCAGTGACTCCTTTAGATTCAGTCACCACCGGACTCCCCAGTCTTCACTTCTCATTTCACCAAACCTTTCATTCACTGCTCGGAGTGCGGCAAACTAGGCCACTTGCATGACTACTACTAGTGGATTGTAGGATACCAACTAGGCTATGAGTCACGGAACAAGCCTAGACCCTCCCTCCTCGGTAAACCTGTGATACCCTTTTTTACGTGTATTTTCACTGAAGGAATATTGGTTTTTTTATTTTAAATTATCGGATTTTAATTGGATTTATTTAGTTGTGAAATTTATTTTGTAAAGCTTTCTTAATATTAATTATTGTTTTAAATTTAAATTGTTGTTTAATTTATTTTAACTTGTTTTTTTTATTTAAAATTAAGTTGTTAGTTTTTACGAGATATTTATTATAATTTAGTTTTATGTGGTATTTAAATTATTTTATTTGTTTTATAGCTTTTAAAGTTATTTTCGTTAGATCAGTTTCTGGATTCCAGAGGTGAGGACTGGACCTCATTTCTTTTCCCCATCATTTCTTTTTCTCTTTTTCTTTTTCCTTTCTTTTTCTTCTTTCTTTTCCTCTTTCTTTTTCTTTCTTCCTCCTTATTTCTCCCCAGCCCATGCGACGTCCCCTTCCCCTCCCTCCGTCGTTTTCCTTCATTAGCCCAGACTCACCATCGGTCGCCACCGTGCGGTGCACCACCCCCACCTTTCGACTTCCCTCCGACTGGTGAACCTCCCCACCAAATTTCACCTCCATTCGAGCTGCCGTTTGCCCCCACGAGTTCCTCCAAGCCACAAGGTTTTGGAGTCGATCTGCTGCCGTCATTCCACCTCCTGCCACAATCTCTTCATAGCTTAATCACCGACTTCTTGCAGTCCTAAACCACCCATTTTCAGCTTCGATCCGTTGCCGGAGCCACCCCCACAAGCTCAACACCGTTTTAGCCATTTTGGCCTTCTACTACCGTTTTCGCCGCCACCCAAGGCTAACTCTCACTTCCACTAGCTTCATAAATACCTCTAAGCTATTCCCTATTAATTCTAAGCCTTGGTTCATCCCCATTCAAAAGTGGATATTTTACAACCCATGGTCACAGTGTTTTTACACTGTTATGTTGCTTTTTTTCACCGTTTGCAGCTCGTTGATCCTTCAAAAATTATCTTATAGCGCTGTAAGTATTTTTCAAACTTCATTTTAGATATAAATATATTATTGCTTTTGCAATAAATATTTGTGACTGGTTGGTTATTCCGGACTGAGTCTGAGGAGTCGGGGGTCGGATGGATTTGAGGATAGAGTTAATTATGTTTTGGTTGACGTTGAGATTTATTGATATCTTGTGTCTTGATGTTTGCATTGCATAGTGCATGCATGTTCATGTTTGAAAAGGAAAACTAGATTTTCATGTAATTGCATGCATGTATATGTGTTGGAACTTGAAAACAGGGTTTTCTAGCGAGAAATATTTTTTGGTATGTGTGAACGATTGGATTGATTGGTTTGAGTCAAAAGCACATGTAGGGATGGTGGTAGAGTCCAGCCTGCGATTCCCGCCTACGGTGCGTAGGGATGGTGGTAGAGTCCCGCCTATGATTTTTGCCTATGGTGCACGCGTAGGGATGGTGATGAGCAAGGATGGTGGTAGAGTCCCGCCTGCGATTCCCGCCTACTGTGCACTGATGGTTTGATTAATGGGTCATTTTCTGGGAAAATGGTTTTTGGGCCATTATCTGAGATAATGGCGAGGATATGTTTAAAGGAAATGTTTTGGGCCAAAATGGGATCTTTTGGTTTGCGTGGTAAAAGTGTGGATTTTTTGGACATGTGCATTTGGCATTTTTTCATGCATATTGTTGAGTGTAATATATTTTTATTTTTTAGTGTTTGGATTATTACTTACCTGCGGCATCATTTTTGGTACCATAGATTTTTGATACAGAAGTTGATGAGGAGAAGGATGAGCCCGAGGAGGCAGCTCCGTTGGAGTTTAGGCTTGGAGTTGTTTTATGTCGGAAATTATCTTTACTTGTTTTTATGTTATGTAATTGGTATTTAAAACATTGTTAAACTTGTAATATTTTATTGCGTGTGTTTTAAGCTAGTTTGTATTTAAACAAAATTATGGTAATTAGTTATAAGACTTTTATTATTCGCTGCGTGGTTTATTTGTACACATGTTGCATGTATACACACTTGGCACTTGGCGATGGGATGTGTGACCTATGTTGCCATCGTCCCGACGCCTCGATTTTCACTTGTCCGTACGTGGGAGTTAGGGGGCATCACAGGTAGTATCAAAGCAGTTCGGCTCTGGGTAAAACCATATGTCCCATAGGTGGAGTATCAGAAAGTTTTAAAAGCTTGAGTTGAAATTATTTTATTTATTTAATTTGAATTGTTTTTATTTAACTTGATTCGATTTTATTTGATTTGAATTTATTTTATTTAATTTCATTTGATTTGGTTTGGTTTGATTTTATTTTAGTTGTATTGCAAATATGTTGTTTTATTTGTTTTATTTATTTCCATGGATGTTATTTTATTTATTTTGTTTTACGATATTTTGATTTGTTTTGTTCGGAGTTGAAAGTGGGGTTAAGGGCTACCCTATGGCAAGAAGGCAGTATATTTGAGAATACTATTATTAGGCATGAACATTTAGTGTGGCAGACTTGAATTCTTAACTATGTGGTTTGCTTTCATGATGTTGAGGTATGAAGGGAATGTCATGGTTTAGGCGATCTTTGTAAAGTAGGAACTCACGTCGCAATGAGGAGGGAATTAGCTTTAAGTCACCTAAGATGATTGAGGTCTTAAGTTTTGTAGAATTTATGTAATGAATCTATAGAATAGGAGAGTGTAGGTTCAACGAACTTTAAAGATAGGTTTAAGAGAATTTTATCTAAGGTTTGAGGCCTTATAGATTTTAGGAAATAAGATTATGGTAATTAAGGTGTTAGGTTCAACAATCTTTGGAGGAAATAATTAAATTTCAAGTTTTAAATTTTGCTGATTCATATGAGCAATTTGTTGGCAATTGAGGCTTTAGAATTTGCAAGCTTTTAAGGTGAATGTTTTGGATTAAGGCCATCAATCTCGAGGATTGCAGAAAATGATTTATTGTCCACTAATGTTTTAGATTTTGAAAGTTTTGGGAGTCGATTGTTCTATTATGGGGTGTAAGTTCATTGATCTTAGAAATTTCAAAAAATGAATCTTATTTAATTTAAGGTTTTAGAACTGCAGAGTTGAAGGACCGATCTATAATAAGAGTTCTTAGTTTTACAGACTTGGTGTGCTAGCTTGATCTACTCTAGAGAGTGATTAGTTTGCAACCATTAAATAGGATTGATCAAAGTTGAGTTACTAATGTGTGAAATTTTTTCTCAAGAGAGTATTTCTTTGGGGATTGAAGGTAATGACCTAGTTCGTGTATTTCTCTAATGACTGAAGGTATCGATCTAGTTCAGAAAGTGATTATTGTTAACTTGAGGTTGTTGTAGCAGATTTTAGGAAATGATTTTTATTGATTCGGAAGAAATAGATCCATTGAGGTATTGGAAACAATAGTTTACTTGTTGGTATAAAATTCGATTGAAGTTGAGGCTTTATGTTTCGGAGACTTTTGGGAACGGATTATTGGCAAGTTTAAGGTCATTTTCAGTACAAAACTTTAAGCGATAACTATTTGCTGATTTTAAGGGTATAAGTTAAGCAGATTTATGAATGATTTTTGTTGATTTGCGGATACAAGTCCAGATGATGGAAATAGTAGTAATGGATCACTTGTACTTTGGAATGATTATTGGTTTTGGCTAAGGATGCATGAGATCGACACGTGATAGTGGTGAGTCGATTGGAGTGTTCAGTCGAAGCATGTTACTCATGAATGGAATTGTTGGCTGGCAATAATTGTTATGATTACCTTAAGGAATTAGTTGTGAATTGAGGTTGTATAGGAATTTAAATTTCTGGAGGCTACACTCTACTTGGAGATCGAGCATCCAATTGGAAGAATTATGAACATTGTTATTAATTTGGAAATATATTGTTGGGTTGCCATGTGTGATGTATGATAAATTCTTGGAAGTTGAAACTTAGGCATGAACGGTGGGTAGCATAACCATATGTATGAGGTAATGAAGCATTAGGATCTATGAGTGTTGTTCAATAGTTTTTGATGGATTGAAGATTTAAATAGTATAGCTTGTCTTGAGGTTTATTTGTGATGTACGATTGAAGGAATTAGAAGTTTTAATACTAGAGTTTTGAGAGTACAAGCAGGTGGGTGAGTTACCAAGAGCGTTTCGATTATGTCTAGGTGGGGTCAATGGTAGTTTATAGTGAGTTTAGTCTCCGCTAGATTAGATGATATTCAAAATGTAGGTAATGAGTTTGAAGGTGTGGGATGTCGGGTAGAAGTTATAGGCGCTCTTGTTGGTTGACCGGGAAGGACTTGGGCCTTTTTGGATATATTCCTTATCTTTAAAGGAGATAGGTGTATTTTGGGATGATGTTATGTGTTTTCAGTTTGTTGCATTGAGGTTGATTAGTATTGATTTCTATCATCAATCAATGGATGTATTTTTGTAGAATGTTGATTTTGATTAAAGCAGCAAGAGCCAAATGAGGAGTGAATGATAATTCGTGGTTTTTGGAAGTATATTATTTTCTATTGAAGTGGGGTAAATGATTTTCTTGTTTTCAGGTGTTGAGTTAGCTTGTACTCAATAGTGTTGATTTATGAGGAGAGTCTGTTTGCATTTTGGCGAGTTATCAGAGTGCGCACGGAAGCATGATTTTTGGAGATAATTAGGTATCTAAATTTTGTACTGATTTTGAAGAATTAGTAGTGATTCGAACTTTGAATTGAAGATTGATCATTTGGTTGTGTAATTTATGCTTATTGATGGTTTACTTCGGAAGTAACTAAATGGTTACCAACTTGTGGAATACAATAGAGGTTTGGGAGTTCTCTTTTAGCATAGCAGTCGATTGAGATTAACACAGTTTATGGTGCGAAGATAATAACCATTGGAATTTACTGGGTATTGTATTAAGATTCTTGTGGAAGTGGAGATTTCAAATTACATAGTCGCCACGTGATGGTCACTGGAAGACTAGTGTAGGTACAATGGAATCGCCTGTAGGAGTAAACATGAGAGAGAAATATCGTTAATTGTTTGGGTGTTAATGATGATATGTTTCTCCCAAATGTGTTTTGAATTGTATCTTGTATCCTGCTTTGACAATGATGTTTGACCTTATAAATTTTGAGGACGAAATTTATTTTAAGGGGGAGAGGATGTGATATCTCCTTTTTACGTGTATTTTCACTGAATGAGTATTTTAATTTAATTAAAATATTAGTTCTTTTATTTTAAATTATCGGATTTTAATTGGATTTATTTAGTTGTAAAATTTATTTTGTAGAGCTTTTTTAATATTAATTATTGTTTTAAATTTAAATTGCTGTTTAATTTATTTTATCTTGTTTTTTGATTTAAAATTAAGTTGTCAGTTTTTATGAGTTATTTATTATAATTTAGTTTTATGTGGTGTTTAAATTATTTTATTTGTTTTATAGCTACTAAAGTTGTTTTCGTTGGATTAGTTTCTAGACTCCAGAAGTGAGGACTGGATCTCATTTCTTTTCCCTATCTTTTCTTTTTCTCTTTTTCTTTTTCCTTTTTCTTTTTTCTTTCTTTTCCTCTTTCTTTTTCTTTCTTCCTCCTTATTTCTCCCTAGCCCGTGCGACATCCCCTTCCCCTCCCTCCGTCGTTTTCCTTCATTACCCTAAACTTGCCGCCGATCGCCATCGTGCGGTGCACCACCCCCACCGTTCAACTCCCCTCCAGCCAGTGAATCTCCCCACCAAATTTCACCTCCATCCAAATTTCACCTCCTCCAAGCCGCACAGTTTTTGAGCCGATCCACTCCGTCGTTCCACCTCCAGCCACCATCTCTTCACAGCTTAATCAAAGACTTCTTGCTGTCCTAAACCACCCATTTCTGGCTACAATCCATCGCCGGGGCCACCTCCACAAGCTCAACACCGTTTTAGCCATTTTGGCCTTTTACCATCGTTTTCGCTGCCACCCACGGCCAACCCTCACTTCCAATAGCTTCATAAACACCTCTAAGCTATTCCCTATTAATTCTAAGCCTTGGTTCGTCCCTATTCAAAAGTGGGTATTTTACAACCCACAGTCACAGTGTTTTTACACTGTTACGTTGCTTTTTCTTCACCGTTTACAACTCGTTGATCCTTCAAAAATTATCTTATAGCGCCGTAAGTATTTTCTAAACTTCATTTTAGATATAAATATATTATTACTTTTACAATAAATATTTTTGACTGGTTGATTATTCCTAACTGAGTCCGAGGACTCGGGGGTCGGATGGATTTGAGGATGGAGTTAATTATGTTTTGGTTGACATTGAGATTTATTGATATCTTATGTCTTGATGTTTGCATTGCATAGTACATGCATGTTCATGTTTAAAAAGGAAAACTGGATTTTCGTGTAATTGCAAGCATGTATATGTGTTGGAACTTGAAAACTGGATTTTCAAGCGAGAAATATTTTTTGGTATATGTGAACGATTAGATTGATTGGTTTGAGACAGAGGCACGTGTAGGGATGGTAGTAGAGTCCCGCCTGCGATTCCCGCCTACGGTGCACGCGACATAGGGATGGTGGTAAGCAAGGATGGTGGTAGAGTCCCACCTGTGATTTCCGCCTACGGTGCATGCGTAGGGATGGTGGTGAGCAGAGATGGTGGTAGAGTCTCACCTGTGATTCCTGCCTAAAGTGTCCTGATGGTTTGGTTAATGGGTCATTTTCTGGGAAAATGGTTTTTGGGCCATTATCTGGGATAATGGCGAGGATATATTTAAAGGAAATGTTTTGGACCAAAATGGGACCTTTCGGTGTGCTTGGTAAAAGTGTGGACTTTTGGGACATGTGCATTTGGCATCTTTTCATGTATATTATTGAGTGTAATATATTATTATCTTTTGGTGTTTGTATTATTACTTACCTACGGCACCATTTTTGGTATTGTAGATTTTTGACGCAAAGGTTGAGGAGGAGAAGGCTGAGCCCGAGGAGGCGGCTCCGTCGGAGTTTAGGCTTAGAGTTGTTTTATGTCGGAAATTATCTTTACTTGTTTTTATGTTATGTAATTGGTATTTAAAACAGTATTGAACTTGTAATATTTTATTACGTGTGCTCTAAGCTAGTTTGTATTTAAACAAAATTCTGGTACTTAGTTGTAAGACTTTTATTATCCGCTGCGTGGTTTATTTGTACACATGTTGCATGTATACACACTTGGCACTTGGCGATGAGATGTGTGACCCGTGTTGTCATCGTCCTGTTGCCTCGATTTCCACATGTCCATACGTGGGAGTTGGGGGGCATCACAAAACCTCCCTCCACTTTGTTGCTTGTGGCCAACCAAGTGTCATCCTCCTCCCTCTCGTCACCGGTGCCTAACTTGTCCCTAGATCTGTAATAGAAACTCCTCGACCTACTCAATCCTAAGTCCTCCTCATCCAACTTTGTGAGTAACGTCTCTACCTTTTTCTCTTTTGATAGTCGCCGTGTGTGGGTTATGGACAATTGTGCCAGTGACCACATGTGCCACGATTGAAGCCTTTTCACCAATTTGGTGTCTCCCTCCCATATAAGTAACTCTTGAGACTACCCACTAGCAACACTCTTCAAATTGAAGGAGTTGGCACATGTTGTTTGATCAAAACACTCCCTTGCACAAAGTCTATTATGTCCATCAATTCCAATTTAATCTCCTCTCCATGCCTCAACTTTCTACTAATAATTCTTGTATTGTCTCTTTTTCTTCTACCAATTTTTTTTTTTTTTTCAAAAACCACACTCGACAAGGCTGATTGGAGCAGGTGAGCTTTGCAATGGGCTTTATGTGTACTGGCCCAAACCAATTATGGCACTCTCTACACAAAATACTACTAATAAAGTCTTATGCCACCAACCCCTAAGTCATTCTTCCCACTCAAATATTTTAAGTCTTTTCAATAATCCTTGTGTTCTTTTTGATTGTGATGTTTGTGCTTGTTCTTAGCATACCAAACTACATTTTTCTTCTCAAGTAAATAAAAGTACTTTTGCTTTTAATCGTATTTTTTGCAATATATGGGGTGGATATCATACTTCTTCACTTTGTGGTGCTCATTATTTTCTTACAATGGTTGATAATTTTTCGCGCACTACTTGGATTTATCTCATGCGTTATAAATCTGAAACTTATACTCATCTCATGCATTTTTTTGCACTTATCCAAAATTAGTTCAACACCATGATTAAAATAATTAGAACTGATAATGGACAAAAATTCCTTTCCCAAAAATTTTAAAACAACCTCCATGATCACAGCATCATTCATGAACGTACTTGTGTTGAAACTCGACAACAAAATGGCGTTGTGGAACGTAAACACCGGCATCTCTTGAATGTTGCTCGTAGTCTCCATTTTTAAGCTCACTTACCTTTGAAATTTTACGATGAATATGCCCTCACCATTGCCTATCCTATCAACCACACCCCAAGTTATATTCTTGATAATAAATCCCCCTTTGAAATTATCTTAAAATCCAACCCACCTATGATCATCTTCACGTGTTCAGCTGTGTTTGTTATGCTCAAACCCTCTATACTTCCTGTGTCAAATTTTCTCATCGCTCCTCTAAATGTGTCTTTCTTGGCTACCCTAGCAATCATAAAGCATACAAGCTTTATAATCTTGACACCCAAGTCACATTCTATTCACGTGATGTCACCTTCCATGAACTGCAATTTCCATGTCAAGAGATTCTTGATCTTACACATACATCTACACCTATTGTACCTCTCCCTATCCCTGAGCCTATCTTACCATCCACTTCTCACACTCCTTCCATTAATACCCCCGACCCACCTCCCCTTCCCACTTCTCTTCGTCCTCGTCGTACCACTACTCGACCAGCATATCTTCAAGATTATGTCTTCTTGACCCTACACACAGAGCCCACGGCATCCTCTCGTACTACATAGACTTCAGGTACTGCTCATCTCTTATTTGTTTTTCTTTCTTATTCTTGTTTCTCACCTTCTCAGCTTAATTTTTTAACTGCTCTCACTACTTCTATTGAACCTTCCTGCTATTCTACTATCCTTACCATTCCTAATGGCGTGAAGCTATGTCTACTAAAATCAGTGTCCTTAAGCCTAATTCTTCCACCTAGACCCTTGAGCCACTACCTCCTAGTAAGAAACCCATTGAGTGCAAATGGGTATTTAAAACCAAGCTTAAGGCAGATGGTTCCATCGAAAGATACAAAGCATGACTAGTCGCAAAAGGCTATATTCAAGTTGAAGACCTTGACTACCATGAGACTTTTGCTCATGTTGCCAAAATGATTACAGTTCGATGTTTATTGGTTGTTTCTGCTACTCAATAATGGATCATCCATGAACTTGGCATCAACAATGCATTCTTACATGGTGATCTTGATGAAGAAGTTTATATGACACCACCTCTCGATTATTGTCCCAAAGGGGAGACTCGTGTCTGTCATCTCCGCAAATCCCTCTACGGCCTCAAACAAGTCTATCACAACTGGTTTTTTAAACTAATCAATGTGCTTCTTGATGTAGGTTCTTATCAATCTCAAGCAAATCATTCTTTACTCACCTTGGTCACTTCCACAAGTATTATTACTCTTCAGGTCTACGTTGATGACATTCTGGTTGCTGGAAATGATCTCTCCCATATTAAGATCTTCAAAGATGTTCTCTCTACACATTTCAAAACCAAAGATCCCGACCCTCTCAAATATTTTCTTGGTTTCGAAGTTGCTCATTCACCTAAAGGCATCTTTCTCAATCAACAAAAATATGCTCTTGATATTCTATCTAATAATGGACAACTCGGTGCCTGGATCATTCACTTTCCCATGGACCAAAATTTAAAACGCACCAATCACAATGGAACTCTTCTTCCTGACCTTTGTGCCTATCAAAGGTTTGTTGGACATCACATCTACTTGTCTATAACCAGTCCTGATATTGTTTTTACATTGAACATCCTCGGTAAGTTTATGCATGCTTATTGAGTTCCTCACATGCAAGCCGCCACTCGCGTTATTAGTTATATCAAAAGTAGTCCAAGGCAAGCATTTTTTTCCTTTTCCTCTAGTAGTTTACATATTACTGCTTACACTAATTCTGATTGGGTCAGCTGTCCCACCACTCATCGCTCCACCATAGGATACTTCATTCAGCTAGGCTCGAGCCCTACTTCCAGGCGTACAAAGAAATAGACGACAGTAGAACATTCATCTGCTGAAGCTGAATATCGCGCCATGGCCATTATCACTTGCAAACTCACTTGGCTGAAACAACTACTCACTGATCTTGGTATTTCTCATCCTAAGCCTTTCAGCTTACATTGTGACAATCAATCGGCTCTGCTCACAATCTTGTGTTACATGAATACACCAAACATATTGAGATTGATTGTCACCTTGTACGTGACAAAATCCAATCAGGTCTCTTCACAGCTATTCATACTTCCTCTCATGAGCTAGTTGCTAACATTTTCACTAATGCTTTAGGACGGGACCTTTTCCACCATTTTCTCTGCAAGTTGGGTATTACGGATCAACATGCTCTAACTTGATGGGGTGTATTGACAGAATCTTTCCATATTAAGAGCACAAAATCAACAATTCCTTGATACTTGTAATTGTCCCACATTTGTAATTAGCATATCGTTTCCTTACATGCACAATTTCCATACAAAGTCTAGCCTAGTGTAACTATATATATGTAGAGAAATGATATTTGCAATCGTGGTTGTGCAAGCGGCATGCAGTCGCTTTGAAAAAAGTGAATTAATATGAGATCCACATGAAAAAAAAAATGAACTTTTTAACCGTGGACCTCACTCTTTTTCAAAGCGATTGCGTGGCATTTGCACATTCCACAACTGTATATAGCATTGCCCATATATGTAATGACCCTTAGTGTAAAAAGTAGATTCTTTGAATGAAAAGTTTGAATATTTTCTAAATTTGACAGATATTGGTCTAACACTTACGTGTACTTATATATTTAGGTTTCTTTAGATGTAGATGACAAATTATTTATCAAGATACTAAGTTGCAACCTTGAATCCTTATAAACTCTTGGCTTCATATCACTGTATCTAAAAGAAAAAGAAAATCTGGGATAGAAATATTCTTTAATGTCTTTCTTATTCTATAATCTCTAATAAGCTTTCAAACGTAGAAAATCTCCACTAAGTTGAAGCCCTCCAAAATCACCCTCTTATTTTAGTAGTCTTCAGAAACCAAATAGATAAGGGATGATCATCTATTTTTTGCACAAAAATGCAAGGCTACCTATAATAATCTACTCATTTTTTATTTTATAATTACGAGTTTCGATCTACGTGCCATACCTCGATGGCGTGTTCTAAAAAATGTCAACGGATTTTAAACCAAGCTTAATATTATAAAACTTACGGATATTTTAAATATTTTAAAAATATTTATATGTGATATTTACAGTATTATCAGACTAAACTTATTTTTAAATAACACAATTATAATATTTTGATGAGTTCTAAAAATATTAGAATTGTGAAAAATTATTTTAATTAAATATTTTAGTCATTTAAAAATATTAAGAGATTTAAATTTATGTTGAAAACTCTAAATTAATTTAAATGGTTTTATTCTCTTCAAGTTATTAACGAGATTTCATCATTTTAATTAATAATGAAGGAATATTATTTTATAAATTTAGTTTATAAAATAATACTCTATCTTAATTCCTCTCAATGTTTTATTTTACACGTTTTCAAATCAGTTTATAAAATAAAACACTTACACGTTTTCAAATTAATTTTTAAGCTCACCGTTAGATTGTTTTGAAGATCCCGAAACGAAGGACCTGGATTAAATATCCAAGCCCCTCTCTTTTTCTCTTCACTTTTCTCTCTTAACTTTCTCTCTCCTCTCCCTCCCCTTGAACTCAACGCACGGCTTCTCTCCATAGCTGAACCATTCCCTCTTCCAGCCTAGCCACCGCTAGCCACCCATGGTCTCACTGGCAGTCACCAGCTGCCCCTCTCCCTCCAGCCAATATCTCCTCCCATCGGCGAGCTCCCACGTGCCCTCCTCCTCCTCCCACGGCATCACATCCAAAATGGGTTTCAAACCCATTTCTCTAGCGTAGCGCCACCATACACGGCCAGCTTGGCCTCCGACCACCACTAACGCCATCCTCACTCCATTAGCTTCATTTCCATGGTCTCCTTTCCCTACCTCTCTCTCTCTCTGATGGGTCACACGCATGCACACACACGGTTCCACCACTGTGCACCGCTACCCACCAACACCATCATCCTCTCACCACCACGACCTCCCCCAGCCATTTTCATGTCCAACCGAGTTACCCACAGCTCTCACTCTTCTCCACTCTCTCATGCATGGTTTACAGTACTCATGCTCGATCTGTTGCCATGAGCCACCATCAAACCACCACCTTGCCGCAACAACTCCACCACACCTCTCTCAAGCTCCTCCATGCCCAACCAAGCTCTCTAGCTCTCCCTCTCCACTTCCTAGTTTAGCCATACACGGCCCAAAACACCTCTGCGGACCACCTTGCCTCCTCCGTGTAACACCTCGGCACGGCCATGAGGCTACCACTCTAGGACCATGACCAAACATTTCCCCATTCAGATCCACACCCGTAGCCACCCTAGTAGCCCAAATAGCCGTTGTATGCAGTGTTAACCGCCACGTACGACTCCTCCGACGCCTTGATTGTGACGAACAACGAGCGATGTACAAGTTATCCCATTGATGGTATAACCCTCTATCCCTTATTATTTATGATATATGTTAGTTGGTTGGTTGGACTGTAGACTGTGTTGTTAGTAATTGTAGAGTTCGCTGCGTAGTTGTGAAGTGAAGTATAGCTGTGTAACGAAGTGTTGGACATAATTGTGTAGTGTTGTGGATGGTACTGTGAGTATGGGCCTGAGGTGTATGTCATAGTTGTGATGTGGCGTGGTATTTGACTCACTCAAAAATGAGTAGCACAAAAGCTATTCCAAGTGCAGAAGGATGTCGTGTAATAATTATGAATAAAATTTATAGATCATCTTCTCAGAGAAAGTTGTTTAAAACCAAACTCATATAAAATGGTGAAAAGTTTCGCAAACAAAAGTGGTGGTACGTACAATGAATGGAAGAGTGCAACGGAAAAAAAAAAAGAAGCACTAATCATAGACTAGATTCATACTTTTGGATTTTTTTTAGTGTCAAAATGGAATGTAAAAGACTAACAAATTAAAATTAACAATTAAAAATTCAACTATGCTAAACAATTTCAATTAATCTGAAAATTAAATAATAAACTGAAATTAATCTAAAATGTAGTTGTAATGCATAGTTAATAGAAATTTAAATAAACAAAAAAATAACTGACATAAAATAAAATAAATAGCAGATAAAATGCCTAACTTTTAATCCAAAAATATCAAGAATACACCATAAACTTCAAATTGAAATTAAATAAAAAGTAGAGAATAAAAAGATCAAGCCACAAATGAACGAAGATAGAGATTAAAAGCAGTGGAGGAGGCTGGATTGTAGTCGCAATTGGACCCCTCAATGACCTCTTCAACGGTGCTACAACGTGAATGAAACTAATTGTATGAAAAGAGGGTTTGCGACGCTGAATATACCCAAGAGAATAATAAGGTGCGGCTGAAAAATGCCCAAAGAGAGAATAATTGTTGCCACAACGCTGAATGAGTTGTTTTTTTTTTTAAAAAGCTGCCTCCAAGAGAAGTAGTGTTTTTTTGTAGGTCAAAGTCTCCTTTTAATAAAGTAGTGTGCGGCTCCAGGAAGAAATATATCTTATGGCGTGAATTGAATTCATTGGCCCAAAAGAAGCCTCAGGTCAAGGTCAAAGTCCCCAAGTCAAAGTCCCAATCCGAATAAAAATAAATCCCTTCCGTGCGACATGTCTTCAATAAACAAAAAGCCCTCCATTTTAAATTCATCCCATGTTGTGCGTCACTTTTATTAACTCCAATTTCCATTTCTTTTGATCACTACATATGAAGATAAATAAAATATATAAAAAAAATTATATGTGTTGTGCATATGAAGAAAAATTGCTCAATTAAGTCACAAGTTCTAAAATTAACCATAAACTATACTATTAACCAATTTAAATCACAACTTAGATTTATTCATTTTAATTATTTTTTCCATATAAAACCAATAATAATGTAATGAAAGAATTAAAATGTATTGGTTCTAGATATATGAAATATGTAATATTTCAGCTCAATTAGTGTGTGAAAAGAGTACACGTGGAGCATACTCCATGTAGTACAGCGACGTACCGTGTGACGTACGCCGTAGTGATGTGTGGCGTAGAATGAAGAGTGTGCATGTGGCATGTGCTCTATGTTGTGTAGCGATGCACCATAACGTGTGTCGCATATAAAAGGATGGTTGTGTAGTTGAGAAGTGTATAGTGTATTTTGTAGTGTCAGGAACTGTGTAACAGTCTCCTGAAGTAGCTATGACGTGGCTTGTAGTCCGAGATGACGGGTGTCACCTTATGGTTGACTTATGCCTGAAAGTATGTGTGAAGTGGTAGAAAGGTATCAAAGTGGTGCAGTAGAAGCATGATGGGCGTCATGCTGTAACTCGGGATTAGTCTTGAGCTATGTGACGTGACAGGGGTGCATTTGTGGATGCAGTCCTCTTGTTAAGTGTCGGGATGAACTTGTACATGGCTGGAAAGTAAGAAGAGTCACATCGACCAGGTCTGGACAAGTTGGTATCAGAGTATGTGGCTTATTTATATAAACGGGCATTCATTGGACTATAAATTGGTCTTAGGTGATAAAAGGGCAAGGTATATCTGCCTCTAACGAGACACGTGTGCCGGACAGGTTTATCATATGTAATGGATAATCTATCCTCAGCATGGTTGCACGATGTTAAGCCTTAGAGTTGGCTTAAAGTCATGTGGCTTGTATGGATGGGAATGAAGATTAAGTGTAGGCTAGGATGCATGAAGGTTGTAATGGATACGTTGTCTAGGATTGGGATGCGTGACTTAGTCAGTTTGAGTCATGCATCGACATGTGGTTGATAGAAGAATAAGACGAAGGTCTTAGTGTCTTAACCCTAAGGTGAATTAAGGAGGTTCAATTTAAGGAATAAGATCCTGAAGGTTTTAGCATAGTAAATGGCACGTAAGAGCCCAGGGATGGATGAATAGTATTCCAAGTGAAGCATAGTTTTAATTCTAGTATAGTTGCTTATGCATTAGACAGAGAATGACGTAAGGTTATGTGTATGCATTTAGGTTGCCATCTGACACGTACACAAATGGACTGCATGGAATGAGTATGGCATGAAGTCCAAGTAAGTATTGCAGTCATACTCTTCTAGAGTTTTCTTAAATAAAAGAAGACGAAAACGAAAGTTTTTCTTTTAAGATGCTTTATGAAATGACGCGAAAGACTTTTTAAGAAAGAACACTAAGCATAAGTATATGCATGTGGATGGATGCTATACGTGATATGTATTGTATGTATGTTCATGAAAAGAAACGAATTGAGGCTTTAAATGATGCATGAATTGACATTTTCAATGATGCCACAAAAGAAAATTGTTTTTAAAATGTCTAATGCTTTTAAAATGACTTTTATGAATGAAATGACTAAAAAAACTGTAAGAACTGAATGAAAGGAATGAAAGAACTGTAAAGGACTGGAAATGAATGAATGGACTGAATGCTTAATATATGAAGATACATAACGGCCATATGAATGGAAAGGAAAATATAACAAAGGACTGGACAGGGCAGATTGCAATGCCGGGTAAGTAGTACGAATAGTGCACTTAGTACTGCACCCTGATGGAATGGATTTGCAACCCATGGTCAAGGGAGAAATTGTGTCCAAAATACCGCTAACCCCAGTACACGGGGCGCAACAGTGTGAATCGGTCAATGAAAGCGATAAGAAATAATGTATTCATGCTAAGAAAGAATGCATGTATGTATGAATAGTTGAATGCATAAAAAGACTTTTTAAGAAATGAAGACAGCGATGTGTGGGGAATTGTTTTACAAGAAGAAAGCATGTGTAAAGAAAAACTCTACCTCGCAACATTTTTAAAAGAATTGAATGTCTATGCATGATAAGTATATGATATGTATGGAGTGATGAATGCATGACTGAAATCCTATGTTATTATATTTTAACTGTATGAAGTAATGCTTACGAGTCATCAATTCATTTTAGTTTTTATGTGTGTCCTCCTAGGGACAAGATGAGTATGACACGTCAAGACGGGCACAATACGGGGAAGAGCATGAAAGCTGAGGTAAGATATTTTGTACGAGAGAGTTTAATTATGAAATATAATATTTTTTCATTGTAACTTTCTAAACTAAGAAAACAAGTTTTATTTATAAATATGGAATATTTTGTATGCCTGAAAGGAAAGAAAATTTCAAAAGGAACCGTAATTCTCCTCTATTTTCATTAAAATTATTTTCAAAAGGACTCACCACAAGGACAGGCGTTACACTACCTCATGAGGAGAAAAGGTGACTGAGAAGTTCTAAATAATGAGAACTTCTCTAAAAGGGTGTGAAAAATCACTTGGATTCCATCAATGACTAGAATTCAATGTGGGTATGGGAACTATCTTCGACAATTTGCCTTGTCTTGATCATTTTCTAGATTGAAGAACCTGATAGGAATTCTCATCAAGGCAATCACATCAATAGATTCAGTTGACTTCATTCTAGAAAGCTTTTTCATCATTGCAGTGCTCACACACATAATACGTCCAAGGAAACCGTCTATTCCTTCAGGAACCTCACCTTTATCAAGTAGAAGTACACAATCCATTTCCACATGCAGTTTTCCCTTACAAGGACTCTTGAAACTTGTATATTTCCCTAAAAAGGATAAACATGCTATGACTCTATCACTCATAAAGAATAATACTTTTGCATGTAAATTTATTATTAGAATTTTCATTTCATCAGACCCGAACTATATATAGTGTCACCATCATGAATTTTTGGAAATCAAACCAAAAAATACATAAATTGAGATTCAGCTTTTTGTCCCTTTTTTCCCTTTATCATGAATCCTATTTCAACTTTGCTACTTTTTTAAGCATCTAGAAAACAGGACAGAAAGAATTCATTTGAGAAATGGCTAGTTACTAACAACTACAAAGTCCCTGGAATAATTTACTCAGATTTTTCTAGTTCTTGGAAGCCAAGACAATAGACTCCAAAAATTAAAAGAATCAATTTGTTTTCACAATCCCACATATTCCAAGCAACCAAAAGTGAAGGAAGAAGAATGCTTTCTACCCATTTGAACTTTGGGCTACTTGATTGATTGCAACGTAGAACCCAAATAAATTGAGATAAAAAAGAGAGGGAATAGCATGAGAATTTACCAAGGTAGTGCCCACAACGAGAACTGAACCATGGGAGTGGTGATAAGAAGTGTTGTGGCACAACTTGATGCAATGCTTCACAAGTGGATTTGAAGCACTGGTAATGGATTTCACATGACAAGGTAGAGGGAGTTTGTGACATCCACGGAATCACTGGTATTCTCTTTGAAATGGGTTTGTGTTTGAGCGATGGAAAACGTTAACTGAGAATTTGAAACTCCAAGAAGTTCCTCTACCCAGGCACCCTTTTTGTCACTGAGTTTCTTTTTTACTATTCACATAAGTGTCTTGTTGATTGCCTCCACCTAACCGTTGGGTTAAGGTTGTCTTGAATACGAGTATTGAAATTTGATCCCCAAGTCCCAACACCAATCTTAGCAGTGGTCTAAGTCAAATTGTCTTCCACTATCTAATATGATGACATGGGGGATTACAAATCTACAGATGACAATCTTTCACAAGAAACGGGTGATGTTGCTTGTCGTGATTGTTGCCAATGCCTTAGCCTCTACCCACTAAGTGAAGTAGTCAACCGCCACCACTCCAAATCTTACTCCTCCTTTGCTTTGGGGGAGAAGGCCCACTACGTTAATTCCCCACTGAGCAAAGGGTCATGGTGAGGTTATTGACATCAGTTCTTCCAGTAGGCAATGAGGCACTTTGGAGTATTCTTGACATTTTCTACACATCTGCACGTATTCCTCGGCATGTTAGAGGGTGCGAGGCCAGTAATATGCCGCTCTCATCACTTTGCCTACCAACACCTTTCCCCCAGAGTGGTCACTGTAGATTCCCTTGTGTACTTCTACTAGTACTTATTGGACCTTTCCGAACAAGACACACATTAGGAGAGGTGTGGAGTAACCCATTTCATACAGGATTCCCTCGAGTAGGGTGTAACGAGCTACCCTGTTCCTGATCTTTCTAGCTTCCCATTTGTTGTCCAGTAACTCATTAGCATCTATGTACTTGATAATATCCAACACCCATTCTAGAGATCTCAACTTTACTTCTACAACTTCAATTCCCAGACAGGTATCTCGATAGCTTGATCACCGTTTCTTCTGGCAGAGGATAATCTTTTTGCCTGAATGCTGCTCGTGCTAACTTATCTGCCTTTTGATTCTTAGCTCTTTGCACTTGTTGGATCTGAAAGTATCTAAATTTGGCATGTTCGCCTTTGTTCAGTGTTAGATACTTCTTCAATTTTTCTCTCTTCGCAGCGAACTCTCATTGTACTTGATTGACCACTACCTGAGAATCAACTTGCACCTTTACTTCTTTGGCACCCAGAGACCTGGCGATCACAAGACTAGAGAACATTGCCTTATACTCTGCCCCATTGTTTGTGATTTTTAATGCTAACTTAATAGCGTAATCATGCTCCTCACCTACATCTACGACAATATGCACCTTTTTATGGGAGGTGCATGTTCAACCTTTTTCGGGAAGCTGGTGAATTCTACCACAAAATCTGCCAACACTTGCTCCTTAACAGAGTTTTAAGGTGTGTACTCAATGTTGAACTCGTTTAGTTCTATAGCTCAGTTCGTAAGGCGACCTGAGGCGTCTGGTCTTTGTATGATCTTTTTTAGGGGGGTCTTGGTGAGGACCCTTATTTGGTGAGCTTGGAAGTACGGGTGGAGTCATCAGGTGGTCACCACTAAGGCGAAGGCGAGCTGCTCTATGCATGAGTATATAGTCTCTACTCCTTGGTAAGCCTAGCTAGTGTAGTACATGGGCTTTTAGATTCCCCTTTCGCATCATACCAAAGCTAAGAATGCAGCCTACAGGGAGACTGATAGGTATAGTACCAAAGTTTCTCCACATTTGGGTTGGCTGAGTAGTGGAGGGCTGGTGAGATATTTTTTTGAGTCTCGAATGCTTGGTCGCACTCATCATCCCACGCTCACGCTTTCTGCATTACCTTAAAAAATGGTAGGCACTTGTCGAGGACCTCAACATGAACCTATTATGGCCCTATCCGTCCTACAAGTTTATGTACTTCGTTGATGCTTCGAGGAGAGGCTATATGGAGTATGGCTTCCACTTTTTCTAGGTGAGCTTCTATCCTCCATTTTGAAACCATGAAACCCAAGAATTTGCCAGAACCTGCACCAAAGGCACCCTTCATGGGGTTCAGTTTGATCTGGTACTACCGCAACACTGTAAAGGCTTCACGAAGGTAGTCGAGGTGTGCTCGAGATTTTTGCTTTTGACCAAAAAGTCATCCATATAGATCTCCATGTTTCTCCAGACCTAATTCTTGAACATGCGGTTGACCAGCTACTGGTAGGTGGCCTTTGCGCTTTTTAATCCGAGCGGCATGGCAGAGTAGTAGTACAATCCCCAATCGGTGATGAATGATGTCTTCTCCTCATTGTCAGGGTTCATGCGGATTTGATTGTACCAGGAGTAGGCATCCATAAAGCTAAGCATGCAATGACATGTCGTGGAGTCGACAATCAGATCGATGTAGGGCAGCGGGAAGCTGTCCTTTAGGCAAGCCTTATTCAAGTCAATAAAGTCAATACACATTCTCTACTTACCATTTTGCTTCTTTACCAACACCACTTTGGACAATTAGTCTGGATAATGTGCCTCCCATATGAAACCCACCACAACTAATCTGTCGACTTCTGCGGCAATTGTTGTACTCTTCTCAGCACTGAAGTTTCAACCTTTTTACCTACTCCCTTGGCTTTCAGGTCCACGCGCAGGTGGTGTTGCATGATCTCTGGATCAATTCCAGGCATGTCCTTATGATTCTTGGCAAAGACATCCTGGTGTTGTGTGAGGAGTTGTTGCATGGTGTGCTCATTTCGAGTGTCATCCCATTGCCAATCCTGGTCATAGCTTCCGGGTGACTTAGGTTCAAGGGGATTAACTTCAATGGCTCATTCGGCTTCACTTTCTTGAGTACCTGTTCATCTCGGATCTCTCCATCTATTATGGTGTGTTCAGGCAAGGGTAGGAGACTGTGGTCATCATCCGGGTTATGGACTACATGCACCCCGCCATCCCTTGGCTTTCAATTCTTGCACGTAACACTCCCGTGCCAGGACCTACTCTTCCCAAATTTTGCCTACTCCTCAGGAGGTTGAGAACTTCATCTTTAAGTGTTAGGTCGACGTCATCGCCCTAAGGTTGTTAAGGGTAGGTATGCCAAGCTTGGCGTTGTATGATGAAGGAACTTTTACCACTAAGAAGTCGACCATAATAAAAGCCATACAGGGGGTTCTACCCGACAAGACAGACAGCGTGATGGTGCCGACTGGCTAGACCATGTCCCAAGAGAACCCCTTCAGCAACATAGGAGCTGGTTGGAGTCGAGCAATATATTTAATTTTGGATTAGGGACGTCCTAGAAGAAGAGAAGGCTGAAGAGTTTATTAGATTGCCAAGAAATGATATTGATGACTTATATAGCCACTACAATAATAGTGGTCAGCCTTCTATCGCAAGTGGTAGTTTCTCACACAGGACCAGCTCGACATCTTCTTTAGATGACAGACATGCAGATAGTTCATTAGTACTGGTGCGGCAGTATCATCAAATCCGTGCATTAAAGAATATTATACGGTGTAGGTCTGAGGTTAAGTGTTATTTTATGGAAGATGTCGAGGCATCTAGTGATGTATTTCATTTATTAACTTGGTGGAAGGTTAATTCTACCAAGTTTCTTATTATTTCTCGAATAGCCTGAGATGTGCAAGCCATTCCTATCATTGGGTTGCCTCTAAGTTGGCGTTTAGCAATGGAGGTCACGTGTTGGATGCTTATTGGAGGTCCTCGGTTGCACACAGAACTGGCTAAGTGAAATGCCCATTGGACTAGATACCGTTGATCCTGAGAGTTATAGACTTGCAACATGTAACTTTATATTCTTTTAAATGATAATTTAAATATTTTTAATGTTTAATTATTTAACTTCTAATTTTTATGATTTTGTAAACGTAGTTATGAACCCCTAGCATAAATGTGGATGACCGAGAGTCTTACATGGATGAGGAGTTGTATTCATGTGTTGTAGTGATACTATTTAGGTACTATATTAGTATATTTAAATTATTTGATCCAGATTAAAGGAATGAACTTGGAGAAAATATTGTTGACCATTTCATATTATATTTTTGGATGTATTATTTTATAGATAAAAGCTGATGAGGACGACTAGTAGTGGCTTCAAGAGGATTTCTTGATTTTAATTTATATTGTCATTGTGCAATACTGCAATTACTACTATTTGGTTTTGTAATGTATGTAAATTAATCAAAGTAATTTGTATTAAGGTTTTTTAATTTTTTTTATAGCATTTTTTGAAAATTTGAAGCCCATATAGGGTGTTGGGATTTTTTTTAAAGTATTTCAGGTTCCCAAAATTGATAATGGGCATTGGGCCTTCGGTAGTGGGCTATACAATTCAGAATTGGGCCTAGGCCTTTGAAAGTGGGTCCAAGAATTCAAAATTGGGCCTTGGCCCAATCATACTCTGATCGGAGTTCTTGATTTCATGATCAACTTATGCAACTTCAAATTTGTACATTAAAGAAGTTGCTAAACTATATAGGCATCTGAACATATTTTCTCATAGTGTTGATAAAAAGTTGGCAACCATTTCAGAGAGGATGCTATTGAGCTATAACAAATATTGGGATGATTTTAAGAAGGTGAACAAAATCTTGTTCATTGCAACTATGCTTCACCCATGCTCCAAATTGGAAGTTTTGGAGTTTTGGTTTATTGACTTTCTTCGGCCCAAGCGAGCATCTGAGCTTATTGCAAGACTAAGGAGAATCGTTGAACGGTTGTATAATTAATATTCAAGTAGGGCCAATCAAGTGCTAGTGAGACCCAAAGCAACACTTCTTATGTTGATAAGGATGATCTCTTTAGTAGGTATCACCAATATCAAGCATCAAAAGGTATTGTAAAGTCCAAATCAGAATTGGATTATTATTTCATGGGAGGTCTTGAAGGATTAATACCCAACTTTGATATTCTAATATGGTGGAAGGTGAACTCAATTAAATATCATGTCCTTACCAATATAGCACGAGATGTGTTGGCTATTCCTATCTCTAATGTTGCTTTTTAAGTCGGTATTCAGTATTGGGGGTTGTGTGTTAGATTCATTTCGAAATTCCTTGGCCCCAAAAATAGTTGAAGTTCTTATTTGCACTCAAAACTGGTTGAAAGCTCCTTCAATTAATTATGACTCCCAAGACTTGATAGAAGATTTCGAAAGCTATAAGCTGGAAATTAAATGGTATGACCTCTTTTGAAATATCATATATTTTCATTTTTTTAATAATTATATTTTAACATAATCCTTTTTTCTTTATGCATGTAGAGATGATTTTGAATATAGACAGTTGAAAAATAATGTTTTGAATATAGACAATTGAATAATACGAGGCATTTCAACTTTTTGCTTTGTTTTTATTTATGTCCCTCTGGCCTAGGCAATCATGGGAAAGAATGGTTTTGGGAAGGCTATCTTGCAGATGATTAGTATTGTTTCATTTTGATGTTAATTAACTTATTGGTGGCTGGTTCTTTATAAGATTTTCCTGTAGTCTACTACAAAGGAACTTCATCAAGACTAGAAGTAATATTCTTCCATTTGGCTCATAATTAATTACCTATTTCCCACAATCTCCTTAAGCTCCACAAGTATGTCACCTGTGAGAAATCGTTTATTACGGTGACTAGTGTCAGTTTGTGAAGTTCCTTTTGGATTGAATGTAGCCTCTCAGTTTTGTGCAGTGTTATGGTAGATAAAATGTTTTGCAAAGACTCTTTCTCATTATCTCAGACCTCTTATGCTTATATATCTTTGATATAATATACAAGTATGCGTTTACTCATTTACCAAACTTAGTGTAGAACTTCAAATCTAATTGATCTATTCTCTTTCATAGGTGAGAAATCCTATGAGTAGTCTTTGCATGATTAGTTCTCCATAACAAATACATGCGTAGTTCTTGATCAGGTTCCTGGAATTTGAAACTGTTTTGGTGTTTTCTCATATATTTTTCTCTTGTTTGCAATTACTTCTTGATACTCTTCTTGTAAGGAAAACTGAAAAGGCTTTAGATATTGTAGAGTTGATTTTGTTGAATTGATAAATAGGTGATGCTGTTGGGTCTATACACAAATTTTTTTAATCTTTTCATGGTTTGTGATGATGATTATGTATGCCTAAAGATCACTTATTCACTTGTAAAGGCATAGCAAAATGTATACATACATACTGCATATATATATATATATATATATATATATATATATTTAAAAAAAGAGTTGGAATACCCAATTCCACCCGAAATAGGTTGGGGTTTGGGTAATTTGGTAATGGGGAAAATCTCGGAAGCTTCTGTTCTGAAGTGGCTAATTACGGGTCAGGTCAAAACAATGCAATTAGGTTTGGGATAGACCGAATGTACTGTATTGAAATATATAAATATATATATATGAAGAAATGATGTTAAATAGATTTTTTCATTAATTAATTAAGACAGTATACTCGGTCATTAGTACAGTTTCAAACACAAGAAGCCTAATTAATGGCATTTTGTTAAACATATTTTAGGCTTGATTGGTCGTGCGTACCTGTATAATCTCCGATGTGTTTGATATATTTTTATTCATAAATTGTGGCATTTGCAGCAATTCAGTAATCTCTAGAGAAATACCAAGTATATACACAAAAATATTATTAAAAAAATCATTTAATTACAAGTAGAGGCGATCGACTTTTTATGGTAGTACCTCATATTATAAATATCTTTTTTTTACATCAAATCACATCAATTTCTATTTTTTTTGTTTTTAATAATTTTCTTTGTAAACCTAACCACTACAACATATTGGATTTTTTGAGACAAAAAATTTTGTCTCAAAAAATGAAAATTTCGTCCCAAAAAATTTTTGGAGATGAAAAATTTGCGTCTCTATTTTGTCTCAAAAAGGCTGTCTTAGAAAGTATTCGGAGATGAAAATTGATTTTCGTCTCCGAAAAGTATTTTTAGGGATGAAATTGGGCGGAACCGGTCGAAACCATTCGAACGGGAAATTTTTTCTGAGACAAAAAAATGTCGTCTCAGAAACAAGTTCGAAGAAAACATTTTTTGTTTGAACAAAAAATTGGTAATTGATGTTAGTTCGAAGAAAAATATTAACTGTTCGAACTAACAATCTATCGACCGAAAATCGTCTGTTCGAACGAATTTTTAGAAAAGAATTTATTCGAATGAGTATTTAATTGTTCGAACAAACGAAAGGATTGTATTTCAATGTAAGTTCGAATGGGTATATTTTTGTTCAAATGAATATGTTTTTGTTCGAATGTATGCATAAATGGTAATTTAGAATTCGAACGGCATTGATCAAACAAAATGAAATTGATACTAATACAAATTGTAATCTGTATACATCAAATTGTAATCTATATACATCAATTGTTCAAATGTTTACAAACATCATAAATATTAAAGGCAATTTAAAAAGTGAAATGAATTATGATGGTAGTGGTTGTGGTGGCATAGGTTTTGGGACATCATTAATTGAAATTGTTTAAACATTTTTTGGTTATTTAATTGTAGCCTTTCTTCTAATCTTGCTTCTAATTCTGCTGCTTGATCTAATCGGGTCAGAAACTCTTTTTCCTTCGATCTCAATCGTTCTATCTCAAGTGCAGCTTCCTCTAATTTTTTAGTATTGTCGTCATTTGATCTGGCTTTAGAAGAGGATGAAAATGTTGAGGATGGCTTCACGCAACGTCCTAAGCCCCTCAAATATCCAGAACGTGATCCAAGAACTTGAGAAAAGATTTGAGCATCGTTGACATATGATTCATCAGATGTATCCGCAGCAGTGTCTCTAAGAGCCCCTTAAATTTGATCTATTTGCTTTATTCATTGTACTTCGTTTCTAAAAAAAAGTATTATAATTTTTACATTTTATACATCTATAATTATAAATTATTAAAAAAAAGATAGTAGCGAAATTACCTGATAAGCAGAATCTTCAAATAGATCACATACTTTCTCCCATTCGTTTGGTGGCATTGCTTGGAATGGATTTTGATGCGCCTCTACCGGAGTACTGAATTTCTGATAGTGTGCATGGCATCGACCTTTGTACCTCCGGATTGCATTTGACATCAGTTCCTCAATCGTTTTTCGATTCTCTCGCCGACCAAAATTTAGTTCAAACTCGTCTTTCAAATAATTATAAACAATTAGTATAATTTCAAACAATCTCATTTAAATAAAAATGTTATACAAAGTAACTTATTACCAAACAACGATTTTTGATGTGGTCTTTCACATCTTGGGGAACTTTAGCCCAGGAGGATGTAGCCATCGGTGCATACGTGCGAGTAAGTGTACCAACATAAGAATCAAGCCAAGCTGCCAAATCCCCAGAGCCACCGGTGTGATCATCAGATATATCAACTTTAATTTTACTCACTTTCCTTACTTTTTCTATGCAGACACCCCTCGTAATGCCTCTAACTCGGCGCTGGTTTACAACAACTATATATACAAAAATTAAAGCATATATTTTAATTAAATTAATTTTATTTGAAAGATATACAGTGATAAAATACCTTGTTCTGGTTCTGGTGACAGTGGCCCACCATTGTTGGTAGGTGAAGCACACAGAGATTCAGTAAGTGGTAGGGATGGCTCACGTGTTCTTTTGCATTTAGGAGGCATATCTGTTTGAAATTATAATAAATTATTATTCGAACTAGATACATGCAATATTTTTATAAGAATTTTACCTACACAAATATCTGTTTGAAAATCATTCGGTATCAGTATTGCTGGACCAATCGCTCTCATCCTCAGTAGACACTTCAGTTGATTCATGTTCTTCCGACATGTCACCTTCAATTACTTCGGGTTGAACATCTTCTCTGCGCAATGGGACCATGTCATAATGGCTTAGATCAACAAATAGATTGATGCCTGATTCATTTTCTTGATATGCTTCTTCATGGTCTGGACTATCAACTTCTTCATGTGGTTTGTCTGCCTCTGGAATATAATCATATACATTTCTTGGCGCAAACTTCTCGACTATTCTCCATGGATTTCCGAACTCCGGATCATCTAAATAAAAAACTTGATTTGCTTGGCATGCGAGAACGAATGGATCGTCCTCATACCATTTGCGAGATGTATTGACACTTACAAAATATTCATCCTTACGCACTCCCAACCTAGGATTTGAGACATCCCACCAAGTACATTTAAATAACCAAACCATATATCCCCCCACATACTTTAATGCTATGATATCTTCCACAATTCCGTAAAAATCGATATTATCATCCCCATGACTTCCTTCGACAACAACCCCACAATTTTGGGTTTTCCTATATCGTTCTCTGTCTGCTATGTGAAATCTATATCCACGCACCAAACATCCTGAATATTGGATAGCCCGCTTAGACGGACCACATGCCAAAGCATATACTTCTGGTGAGATATCACATGAATGGTCATTATATTTCGATGCAACCTACATAAATAAAATAAGGATGAAATTTAAAATTATAATCATATTTAAAATAACTGTGCATAATTTCTTCCCGAATAATACCGTATGTTCAAACCATGAGGCAAATTCTTCTTCGTGCGCCTTTTCTACATCAGTTACACCATTCATGCGAAGTAGTTGTATATGTTCACTGCGTATGTTAATGTGAGTTATTAATTTGTATCAATACATACGAAAGTATTAGAAATGCACATAATACTACTGCCAAATTAGATGATCATCACTAACCTCAAATATTGTTCAATCTCTTCACAATTATTTAAAACATACCATCGAGCTCTTTCAAACTCTCGCCCACATAGGTCATAGCCCCCTTGTGCACCTATAGGACTTACTTTCTGGGAGAACACGGTAAATGTTGAGGAAACTCCCATTTGTCCACCTTCATAATTTCGATCTGGTCTCGTAAATCTAGTATCAACCTCACGAAAATACATTGAACAAAATGTATGCCACTCATTATGAATATATGACTCTGCGATCGATCCTTCCGGACGAGCCTTATTTTCCACAGATCGCTTAAGTTTTCCCAAAAACCGTTCAATAGGATACATCCATCTATACTGAACGGGCCAGCAACTAAAGCCTCACGAGACAAATGCACAGCCAAATGAACCATTACATCAAAGAATGAAGGCAGGTACAAACTCTCTAATTTACACAATATCAATGCAATGTCAGCTTCGATTTTGAATAAGACATCAACTTTCAATGTTCTACTGCAAATATTTCTGAAAAATCACCCTAATTCTGTAATAGCTGTACGAACATCTGGAGTAAGCTTTCCGCGCACACCAACTGGCAACAATCGCTGTAAAAATATATGGCAGTCGTGACTTTTTAGACCAGTTATCTTCCAATCATGAGGTCGGACACATCTTGACATGTTCGAAGCATAACCATCGGGTAATTTGATTGTCATGAACCAATCACAGAATTTCTTTCTCTCATCACTTGAAAGTGTATACCATCCAAGGGGCATATAAGCTGATAACCCAGTATCTTGCAAATGCAACTCCGATCTGATTCCCAACTCTTTCAAATCTTTACGAGAGTTGACTGTATCTTTTGTTTTCCCTTGTATTGACATTAGGGTACCCAAAATATTCTCACATATATTTTTTTCAATGTGCATTACGTCTAGATTGTGACGCAGTGTTAATGTAGACCAGTATGGCAAATCAAAGAAAATACTTTTTTTGGTCCAATTCAATTCCACTGCTTGTCTTTTCCTCTTTCGGCATCTTGCATTCTTTCCAAATCTGTTTTCTGGAACATCTGTCAATTGAGTGAGAATATCACTACCAGAATACTCTGGCGGTGATGACCTATGCTCAACCCTTCCATCAAACATTACTCTATTTGAACGCCATCTATGATCATGAGGTAGATATCGACGATGTCCCATGAAACATAATTTCCGGCCATTCGTTAACCACTGAGACTGTGTATCTTTGTTACAAACAGGACAAGCCATTTTTCCCTTTGTGCTCCACCCAGACAAGTTCCCGTATGCTGGAAAATCATTTATTGTCCAAAGTACTGCAGCATGCATCTTGAATTCACGCTCAGCGGCCACATCATATGTAGTGACACCCTGTTCCCACAACTCTTTCAACTCTGCCATCATTGGTTGCAAATATACGTCTATTTCATTTCCTGGTGACCTTGGCCCTGGGATCAATAGAGTCATCATAAAATAAGGATCCTTCATACACTTCCATGGTGGCAAATTATAAGGCATTACTATGACAGGCCAGGTGCTATGAGAAGTGCTCATGTTGCCAAATGGATTAAATCCATCAGTTGCTAAACCAAGACGTACATTGCGAGGTTCTTCGGCAAACCATGGATACTGGTCATCAAATTTCTTCCATTGTAAGGAATCAGCAGGATGAGTGAGGAATTGATCATTTTGAACTCTTTGTGTGTGATGCCAAGTCATATCTTTCGCAGTCATCCGGGAAGTAAATAATCTTTGAAGTCGAGGAATAAGCGGAAAATGTCTTAGCACTTTATGGGGTACATTACGCTTATCTGATGTCCATCTTGACTCATGACACACCGGACATGATTCACATTCTGCATATTGCTTCCAGAAGAGAACACAATCATTCTTACATGCATGGATGATATTATAATCAAATCCTAACCCTCGCTTCAATTTCTTCGCTTCATAAAAATTTCGAGGTACTACGTTATCCTCTGGCAGAGCCTCTTTAAATAATTCAAGCAGCATATCGATAGCCTTTGCAGAAATACGACAAATAGATTTAATATGTAGCAACCTGACAGTGAAGGACAACTTGCTATGACGGGTGCACCCTTCGTACAATGGATGTTGTGCATCCTCCCACAATGCCTTAAAGTCTTCATTTCCCTCAAATGACTGGGTAGATGTTCCCTCTCCAACCCTAGCACCAAATATGCCTGCGCCAAGATCCCCTAACATTTCAGTCATATCTTCTCCATTATCATAACTATCATCAGAAACATCAACATTTATGTCATCCGTGTCGATCTCGTTACATTCATCCATCTGGTTGAGATGACTGCCAAATCTAACTCCTTGGGGAAATGGTTCTCCATGTAAAACCCAATGTGAATATTTAGAATCAATTCCATTTACGAATAAATGATCTTCCACAGCCATCATATTATATGAACTAAGGTTTTTGCACTTCTTGCATGGGCATCTTATAAATCCTCGACTATCAACACTCCCACAAGCAAATTCTAAGAAAGACTTCACCCCTTGTGCATATTGCTTATAGTCTCGACCAAGTCTATCTCCCAACAACATCCAACTCTTATCCATCTATAAAAGAAACCGAACAAAATTCAATAAACACTAATTCTATAATATGTTGAGATATCACGTGTTTGTTTTCCCTGTACTTTTAAGGTAGTTGGTCCTATCCCATTCGAGAGACTATCATCTATATCGCATATGTACTCAGTCTAAAACTCGTATGTTAGTAAAAATTTCGGCAGCATTTCCCTACAATTCTCCAAGTATGCTAGTCACGATAAGTCGTCGACCCTATTCATGGGCCGAAAAACTTATGAACTACATACTCGAAGAATGTAGGAAAATGCTAAACCAAAATTTAAATTGACTAACACATGAGTTTTAACTAAATATATATGCCATATAGATGATAGAATCCCAAACTGTCCACTTTGGACAATTCAAGAGTTATACCCAAACATTCTTTAAGAGAATATTTGGCCACAACTCTCGAACGGGTCTAAGGTTTAATTGCATGTAAAATAACTACAAAATTCAAGCGCTCAGTAGTAAACATAAGAAGCATACATCACAAATACATGAGAAGATTACATTACAAGTATACATGATGGGCCCTTAAAGATTTTGAAATATCTTAAGACTTGAGTTCTCAAATATTTTTAAATATTTAATTACAATTTTTTAAATAAATATCTTATTATTATATCCTAAGTATTAAGCTATTTAATTAGAGTATTTAGATATAATGAATTAAATAGTATGTATTAATCTATTTAATACTTGAGTTCTTAAATATTTTTAAATATTTAATTACAATTTTTTAAATAAATATCTTATTATTATATCCTAAGTATTGAGCTATTTAATTAGAGTATTTAGATATAATGAATTAAATAGTATGTATTAATCTATTTAATACTTGAGTTCTTAAATATTTTTAAATATTTAATTACAATTTTTTAAATAAATATCTTATTATTATATCCTAAGTATTAAGCTATTTAATTAGAGTACTTATCTATAATTAATTATACAAATATTATGTATTTAATCATCTTAATACTTGAGTACTTAAATATGGTTATCCATTTAATTATACATTACTCTAATTAAATATCTTATACTTATATTTTAAGTATTACACTAAAATACTACATGCCAAGTTTTTAATTATAAGTATATTAATACTTGAATACTTAAGTTGTTTTCAAATATTTAATTATAATAGCATAATGATATATCTTATTATTATATTTTAATTATTAAACTATTTGATAATGTCTTCTTAAATACTTGAGTTGATTATGCATTTAAATACAGGACTTCAATATTTACAATTATACATTATAATTACATTATCATAACTATTATCAACAATATTTAAAATATATTGTTCGAACAAAAACTTTTTAATTCGAACAAAATCTGTACGCGTTATATTATCTTCGAACTAAGAAAAGTCAATTCGAACGGTGTTCAGAGCGTTCAAATGAAATCAAGCCAGAAACCAGTCACGAAACAGAGCAACAAACTGAACCACAAAACATAATTTTTACATTCATGATGCCATATTTCAATACAACACATTGAAAACTATATGATTATCCCTAAATATGATTAATAAACAATTTAGAAAACTAAGAAAACACACCTCTTCTCCTTCTTCTTTCTCTCTCAAGAAAACAACAATCCACAATACCTATATACAAATAAAACACATTCAGCCATGCTGTTCTATCCCAACAAAAAACTTGTAAACGAAAATCGGAATGAAAAATAACAAAAATAACATATTACCTCTTCTCTTCTTCTTTCTCTCTCAAGAATCTCTTCTCTCTCAATGCTTTCAAGCTCTCACTCTCCACAACACTCTCTCAGAGCCTCTGCCACGCTCTCTCTCCCTTTCTCACAATACAATCCGAGTGAAAATGAAGTGAAAGGATCGGATTAATAATATGTGCATTTTAGTTCGAACTAATTTTTATAAGTTCGAACGCGAAAATTCAAAAACCGCAAATTTTTCCCACAAAATTTTTCCCGTTCGAATTAATATTTTTCGCGTTCGAACAAAAGCAAGGAATATTCTCCAGTATATTCTGAAATGTTGGCGCGAATTTTTCCACCAAACAAAAAAATTCGTTCGAACATGAAATATATTTATTCAAACTGTTTTATTTTAGTTCGAACAGATAATTATAGAAATATATAAGTATAATATTATATATTATTATGTTTATGTAAAAATTATATACACTATATAATACTAAGTGTCACTAAACGCATAATACTAAGTTTCTTATCAATCTATAATATTAAGTATTTAACATAGTATATTATTTTATTTACAATCAAACATAATGTTATACTTATAGTTAGTATCACTATAAGTACTATACTAAGTAATATAATAGTATAATAGTAAGTGATATTAAATTATAGATAGTATAAAAATATGAAAACTAATAATACTGTAATACTTTATAATATAGTCTAAGTAATTTGTTTATTACTAATATATAAACTAAATATATTAGAAATATGTATTTTATACTTATATTTCTATAATTGTTTTACTATATACATTGTATATTTACCTTATAATGCAATGCTTTACACAATACTATTTTATACTCATATAATGCATAATATATATACTATTACATATATATATACTAGTTAGTCACAATATATATAAGTAATTAGATCAAAACTCAATACTATATACATATAGTTATCTAATATATATTATATATACTAGTTCGAAATTTGTTATTAGTATATATAGTAGTATTATATACTAGTATTACTAATATAAAACGTATTGTTTTACCTCTTCTACTTATATATATATATATATATATTTTTGAAGTATTATATATTTCATTCAAACATATACCCTTTCAATTCAAACTTATACCCTTTTAGTTCGAATTAATTATTCTTCCGTTCGAACGAATTTACGTTATTTATGCCACGAGACAGCTTCTTCTCTGACATTTCGTGCCTTCTCTCATTCGAACTTACGCGCACACCTCCGCCGTTAGCAGCCTCAACGCCGCCACCAACTCCGCCGTTGTCCTCAGATCGCCCAGAACAAGAGGTTAGGCTTAAATGCATGTTATTTTTATGATTTTTTCGGTAATATTTGGGGGGTTCGGATTTTGAATGAATCCGGTCCCATTTTGTTGTTTTGGGGCCAAATGACTTGGTATTAATCGGTAGAAATGATAAGGATTTACTCCTAAATCATTTCTACCGATTAAAATGAAGAAATATTGAAGAAAAATGATTGTGTCGGTTCGGGACTGAGTCGACTCAGCCATGTCTGTTTGGCTCAGTCCCGTTCGAATGAGCCTAAATTTTATTCGAATGGAAGTCATCGCATTCGAATTAAATTTAGGTTTATTCAAATGGAAAAAAATTTTATTCGAATGGAAGTTAGGCTCATTCAAATTGGTTTAAATTTTATTCGAATGAATGGCCTTTAATTCCATTCGAATTAAAGGCCATTCGAATAAGCAGTTGTCAAACATGCTATGAGAACAACATGCATCCTCTAATTCACTTTAATTACATCACATATATATTTTATACATCAACAGCATACTAATGGCAAGCAGCAGCGGAAGGAAACGTTTCCGACCCCAGACAGTCAAAAGTAGCTCCGCAGCTACCGCTCCTTCTCAGCCGGCCGTGAGGCCTATACTAGTTGAGCGGGAGATCATTCTGGACAACTTTCGTGACCTCACTTGGGAGGGGCGAAGCATACATGACATCATCACCGATCGTGGATGGACCACGATCTGTCAACAGAGAGGCACAGCATATCCTGAGATGGTCGGTGAGTTTTACCGTGCCATGGGTGAGCAGCCTGGTAATGCTCTGTGCTATAACTTAGTGGTCCGGGGAGTGAGTATTATATTCTCTCCCCGCGTTATTGCTGCGTTTCTAGATTTGCGGCGAGAGCCGGGTGCATATCCTGCAGCAACAGTAGCGAGAGCAGCGACTGCACCATCTGGAGAGGACACAACAGTCGCATCCTCATCGCCAACGCCAGATGTACAGACCACAGAGCTGGATGCTAGCTCAGATGATAGTGAGAGCGGCGATGAGGTACCTGATGATGGTCTCACAGACGATCAGGTTCATGACCTAGTGCGAGACCCTGAGGCTCCTCCATATGATGGCGGTAAAGTGATTCGACAGGCCGACTGTACAGCATTTTTCAGAATGTTTAATTTGATTTTCGGGTATAACATTGATCCGAAGAAACACAAGATTGATTTCGGGATCGAGCGGGCCAGATTTTTGTTACGGTTTGCACAGGGAGAGCCGATTGATCTGGCATTATATTTCTTCCTCCGCATTCGCACAGAGTCACGCTATTCGGGTGGAGGTAGTCTACCATTTGCGTTGTTGATATCTAACCTCCTACTCCGTTCAGGGGTTACAGTGACTCTGACTGAGCGGAGGTCGCCACAGATGGGGCCTGTTAAGAAGATCACATTCAGTAAGAGCAAGGGTCACTTGCCGAAGACTCGTGCAGTGCAACAGGATCAGCCTCCTCCTATTGATCCAGCTTCTACTGCTGCTGCCCCTATTGAGAGACATCCTGCTGGGGCTACTCCAGATGAGGTACGGGCTATATTGGCAGAGCACCGCGACATTTTATTGAGGGACTTCATTCACCCCATGATGGAGAAGCTTAAGGATCTAGAAGGACGCATGCAAACTTTACAGGAGGATTTTGATTTATTTAGTAAATAAATATTGTTAGTTATTATTTTACTTTTTTTATGTTGTATATAACGACTAACTCATTTTGGGATGTAATTAATGCAGTAATGTGAATATTTTTAGTGTTTGCTAGCCTCTTTATTGTTAATTATATTTTCTTCTCATTATACTTAATGTTCACGATAATTGAAAAAATGACACTATCTTCATTTTTAATATTTAGTTAACTAAAATACTTTTAAATTAATTACATAAAAATAATTTATGAATTTGTAAATATTTTAATTCATTGTAAATCATAATATATAATATATAGAAATTTTTATTCACTTTGGAAATGATAAATAATTAATAGAAAAAATATGTATTCTTACAATTTTAACAATATATCTTTTCAATTAAACATTACCGTTCGAACGCGTTAATACTAATTCGAACAAATAATATTTCATTCGAATTAATTAATTTTTTGTTCGAATTAAATTTTATTAGTTCGAACGGTATAAATTTTTGGAGACGACCTAATTCGTCTCAGAATCTCCAGTTCGAACTACTATGTTTTAGTTCGAACGGATTTATAAGGTTTTCCATGTTTTGAGACGAAATTAAAATTTCGTCTCAGAAAAGTACTTTTAGGGACGAAATTAATTTCGTCCCTAAGAAATTTCGTCCCTAAAAATAAAATTTCTTGTAGTGAACGCTGTCTTATCTTTGATTCAATTAGTAGTTTAAAATTAATCTATAATAGCTGCACGAGATTAACTCAATTAATTGCTAAAGAAGAAAATCATAATAATAATAATAATAATATTGTTATTATAATTATTAGCTCTCTGTAATGACCTGCTATCAACGGGTTGAAATCTAATTCAGCTACCCAGCCATGAACTTGGCGGAAATAATGGATTGTCCAGTTCCTGATTGGACGCATCTGTCTGCACAAGAGACCGTAAATAGAAAAATGCAAGAAAATTGACGAAATTCGTATATTATCCTCTTTTTTATTTTTCTTTTGCATAAAATACAGGAGACATTGATCGAGCCACTGAGTTACAAAAAAAGAAAAAGAAAAAGGACATAAAATTCCCGTTACAACTTCAGACCATAATAATATCCTGCTGGGGAAACCTCTCAAGCATTTCTCTTGATCCTTAGAAGATTACTCACCTCTCCATATTTTAGCCGTACGTAAATGCACATGAATAAGATCTCCGAATGGCTTTATAATCAATCAGAATTTTGACACATTATCTCAGCTATGCATAGAAATTATAATGCTACAGAAATTTAAGATTGAGTAATTTAATTAGGTCCAAACTCCAAATTAAGACACCACATGCATGCAATAATATTATTACTCACTGATTCTCAACCAAGACTTTCACGACGGTCAGGGCATTGTTGGCTAACAGGCGAAAAAGCCTATTCTTGTGTGACATCTCAGACTTCTGTCCCTGGAATGCAGCCTCGCATGAATCGGCATCAGTCACCGCTACCTTAAGCCAAGTGTTCACGTCGTGGTAGGCCTTCTGCGAGAGAGCAGAAAGGGAGTTCTCGAGTTGCTCGGCTGCATCCAAGTAATAATCCTTGCATTCTTCTACGCCCTGCTGGATGGAAGGCTCTGCGCCCGTGATATTGTTGCCCAACGAATGCAGTTCATCCAATATGTTGGTGGCGTTTTGGTAAGCGAGCGTGACTGCAATGGAAGCTAAGCCGCTCAGGTCGGTATCTTTGCCTCTTGAGTGTGGTTTTAGGGTATTGACACAAAAATCCTTGTGGATTGAGCGGTTGCAGGCACGTTCTATGAGATCGGTGGTTTTGGCCGATAGATCCATGTGCGCTGCAATTTGGTGCGGCCCGAAGGCAAAGATTAGGGCGCAGAGCAAGAAAAAAGCTGCAATGGCTTTCATGATGACTTCTTCTCTAATTTGCTGCGTACGTACGTAGTAATGGTTTTTTGGTTGCAAATGATATTAATTAGGGTTAAGTCGCAATGGTGGTGGGAAGAGAACTTGATTATGGGGATTATATGGGAAAGGCCAAAGAGTTGATTTGATTTGAATGGAGATTCTGAGCTTTGGCGCAGAAAAAAATGGAGAGCCGATCGAGCTTTCTTTTGACTAATAATGTTACGTACGCGGTCTGTTCGTTACTAAACTGGCACAATTGTATTCTGTTCCTGAATTTTTGGGGATAAATATAGTATGTTGTTTGAAAATACACGCATTACACAATACACACCCAACATGCGTTACACACATGTAGCTCGATTTAAACCTAATTAACAGCTTAGAATTTCTCGACCTTATTCTTAACTTCTACAAAAATATATGAATGTCAGTAATATTACATATACAGTTTTTGCACAAGTATTTTCTATTAATTAAAATATTACTATTTTTTGAATTTGTTTCCATTAATTTTATTCAACTTGGATGGGTTGTACTTGAAGTTGAGGATGGTAACCTAGCTACTTTATTCCAGGCTCTTCATCCGTCTGCAGGCCAGAGTACTAAATTATGCAAAGAAAACGAAAAGTAAAAACAAAAAACACATTAATGGTAAAGAGACCAAATCATTCCTGGAAAGAAACAAGGCATTGGCTAACAGAGAGAACCTAGAGTACTGTACGTGTTGTGGATGTCTTTATTGACTCTCTATTAGGTGAGAGCCTCGTGGAGTTTGATACTTCGATGCAATAACAGCATGCAGCCATTTTTATGGTCTACGAACGTACACCTTTTTTTTTTTTTTTTTAATTAATTTGCCAAATGTCACTTTATAATTTCATGGTATTGTATTATTCCTTTCATCTCCACTACTTACAAGTATATACGTTTCAGTCTGAATAAGTACTAGTGAATGATTAAAATTTCTTTATTCCATTCTTATTTGAATAAAAATTTATTTATTTTATTTTATTTGAATTAATGAAGTCATGCAAGTTTGAGTTTAACATTAAGTTATATTTTATGATGACGAATAATTCATTCATTCATTATTGAGCGAGTTCGAGTTTACTTCTAAATTATTTAATTTTGATAAAAGAGATTATTAATATTATATTTCATAATTTTTTTTACAAATTTTATGAAATGAATTTTAATTTTTTGAAAACATTTTTGTATAATTAATTTATCTTTATGTATATGAATGACTGTATTAATAAAAGCCGAGCGAATCATATTATATATATAATAATTGATCATAATTTTGTGTTTACTATTTAATCGAATCGACTTCTCGTGGTAGCTTATTGAATAAATTTACTTGTTTATAGCCCTATCTCTAGTATACGTACATATACATACATACATATATATATATATATATATATATATATATATATATATATATATATATATATATATATATATACATACATACATATGCATCTATATATAAGCATCACCCGTGATGATTATATCTGCCATTTCACCTTTCCTTTTTATTAAACAAAAAATATAACATAATCTTGGTGGAGTTAAACTCCAAAACTTTACCTCTTTTATTACTTCAAAATAAGGATCTATATGTATACAAACTAATTACAATTCAATAAAGTGCCAAATTGCCTTATAAAGAAAATAAGAAGTTAAAGGAAAACCGTATTGGATAAGAGGTTCTGCATGAACATGATCCCACAAGTGTGAGGAAAAGCCCAAACTAGAAACCCAGATCAAACTGTGCGCACATTTGCCACGGATGCAAAATCAACCTCCACGTGTTCTGATACAGAGCCTATGCTAACACGAAACAACCTCCCATTTCTTGTTGACTCGGGGTTCAAATTCCGATTCATACGCATCATCAGATCATATTCCATCATATGCTCCAAATCCTCTTCAAAGCTAGAACCCGTATCCCTCCGGTGAGCCCGAGCCTATCTCATCCGACCCTCACTACCTAGGCACCTCCACGACCACACCCACTAGGTCGAATGGCTTCCCATGGAAATTCGATGGCCCCGGATTCGGCGGCTGTGAAAAATCCGGCCAACACCTTTCTGCCTGAGCCGGTTCTGTTGCTGGACTGGCGGGTGAGTTCTCTGTTTCTGCCGAAATATCTGGCTTCAACATAGAAATATCGGCCTGAACCGGGGCTCTGCAGAGTGGGCAATTAGAGACTGACTGGAACCACGTATCGATGCACTCGACGTGAAAAGTATGTTGACATTTGGGCAAGACTCGGCCTTTGTCTTCGTCCTCGAACTCGGATAAGCACACGGCGCAGTCCAGCGGAGAGTCGTGGGCTTTGGAGGAGTAGGTGAAAGTCGGGAGTGCTTTGAGGATGGAGGGGTCGAGGGCCTGAGCAGAAGTGGTAGCGTTGGTAGTAAAGGGAAAATATGATGGATGGCGAGAAGAGCGGGTGCGGGTGCGACGGCGGTGGCTGCTGTCGTCAGTGTCAAAGCAGCATCGAGAGTAGCTGTGAAAGCAGACCATGATGAGTACCACAAGGAAGAGAGTGATCACTGAGCATAGCATAATCTTCCCGTTGAGAGCAAATCTTGGGGCATCCTCCATGAGAGAGAGAGAGAGAGAGAGAGAGAGAGAGAGAGGTATGGCAGTTTGGGGAAGAGAGCTTAGGTGGTTTTATCACTTACAGGGGTTGTGGAAAGGGCAGAGGAAGGTTCCTATGCTATGTGCTCAGAAAACGGGTTTCGGGTTTTGCTTTTCTAGAGCTTTTGGAGGGGTTCCGTGATTCACTGCAAGTAAATTTCCCTTTTTAGTAATATCTAATCCTCTTGGATCTGATTGGGCAAAAGCCACGTACTTTTTATTTGAATGACGTGGCATGTTCGTGCATATCCATATATCGAATCAAAGCGTCAATAGTCATTAACTGACCGTGTGCGTTACACACCTATTATATACACACTGACATTTACTAAAAATTATTAGATAATTTTGAAATATTGTATAAAAAAAAATGATAATTCTGAAATATATTAATGACACTTGGCATTAATAATTCCTAAATTCTGTTTCAAAAAAAAAAAAAAAAAATTCCTAAATTCTAAGAGGAAACATGCCTGATAATGTTATTAATTAACATTACTCAAGATATTTATGAAGTTTTAAATTATGCATATAAATTGATCACTATATGTTGTCCTTTTGACATGACCTGTCTGATCACTCTATGGAAATGCAGATCGAGAGGACTTGCAATATCGAATCATGTTCCTCTTTTATGGTAACGGTTTCCATCGGATAAGGATCGGATCACCATGACAGCATACATGAATTTTATATTAATCTCGTACTTTTCTCGTACTGTTGGTACTGGTGTTATGAATGGGAGGCAATTACATATATATGATCATGATATGATTGGATAATAATTTAATTAAAAGTAATTATCCACTTTTAATAGCTTTTAATAGTGCAAAACTAGCTGGCCATTCACAAGTTAGAACTAGTAATTGGATCAAATAAGATTAAACTATGAACACTTTTTGTTTTCGTCCCTAGCATGCATCATGCAACTTCTTGGTTTCTTTAGGCTTCTATCGTTAGTGATGACTGACTGAAGATAATTGTATAATTTTCTTACTTTTCCTTCCTGTTATGTGTGTGTATATTTTTCTTAATCCATAACTACTATATTCATATATAGGTCATTCTGGATGCATTACAATTCAGTACATCTGCTTTGATATCACGTGATCTTTTATTCTCTTGCTTCATGTACGTTTATATTCTCTAGCTAGACTTATGGGAGAACTGAGAGCCGATTTGGGTGGGAAAGAGAAAATGCAACCAACACAAGTTGCTGCTGCAACATGCATGCATATGGCATTGCAGGGTATGGGTGAATTAATCCCAAACTTTGAAAAGGAGAGTACCTTACAAAAGAGTACAAATGCAATCAATACAAATGTCGCTGTTGGGAAAGGAATCAAATAATTATCATCGGATCATATATATAGATATATATATATATATATAGGGATATATGTTGAACTTGATCATATTCTATCTCATCGATCACTTCATGTATATGAATGAATTAACACCCAAATTGCATGTTTGGTCCATTTCTCTGTACTAAGAACAAGAAAGTGAAAGTCCAGCTAATTCCGAAAACTCCTTTTGACCATATGCAGGATGCAAACAATAGTAATCAGTAATCATCTCGGATTCTTCCTGCTGCAACAACCCAACCTAATGGTCAGGGTCCTTTTCATTGACCGTTAGGTTCATTTTTGTACTGAGCTCAACCCAAAAGAGGAAACTACAGAGTAACTCGGAGACAGTTGGAAACTGTTCATTTTACCCATATATATGTTATGGTACCCGAGGTCATGTCTTAATATTACACGTGGACAATCACGTGAGCTAGATATATTGACGCAGAAAAAAAAAATTAAGGGACATATAACCTTTTTCACCCATATAAAATTATCAGTTTTTTCAAAATCTTAAACCAGAAAAAAAATATAGATTTAATAATTTATATTTATCTTAACACAGCTTTGACTCTTATATCCATTTTATGATCGACCATTTCTTGGTCCACCTCCTTCACATTTATGTAAGGATAGCTAGATCGATCTTCTAGTAATGGAAACTTGTTAGTACATATCAACTCAAATTATAAAGTACTATCAGTCTAGTTATTAATTAATATATTGTACCTAGCGGTTGATCTGGTAAAACATTTGCCAAAGTTTACCTACAAGTGCTCTAAGATTCATCAATGCTGCAAATTCATTTCTAACATTTGGTAAACAGTAGTACGCCAATTCATACCTTGCAATTCAAGCTGAGCGATGTTCTTTTGTAGGACTTTCTACATATTGGCTGTCATTATCGATCGCATACAATCAGGGAGATTTTATTTTATTTCTTTTAACAAACATTTCATTCAAAATAGAAATACACTTACATAACAACATGATCAAACCACAAAGCATGACCAGCAAAATCAGGGACATTCCCCCCACCACATTTGAACATATAAAACATTTCATGCATATCTAGCCAAAGTATGAGCCACTCCATTCTCCTGTCAATTTACATGTTCAAATATAACTTCCTGAAAAATGCTCATTAACAATTAACTTCCATAATTAAATTACCATTAGCTGATAGAGACTCATGTGTAGCTTGCGATTCTTGAACAATTAGCAAATAATCAGACTCAACTATTAGTTTAGGAATGCCCAAGGGAATGCACATTTGCAACCCCCAAGAAACTGCAAGTAACTCAATTGTAGTAAGATCATTCACTGCATTTTTTTAGACAGTAGCTACCATCACCACATTACCATTGCTATCACATAAAACCATCCCAATCCCAGCCTTTCTTAATTCTGAAAATACCGCCCTATCAACATTAAACTTCAAAAAACTAGTAGGAGGGGATTTCCACTTGCACAAATTCTTCACTTCTTTAGCATTCAAGACCTTTAATTCTGAAAAGGATTTATACAAAGAAATAACCATATTAACTGCTACACAAAGGGTGATATGCTCATTTTCCATCTTCAGCTTATTCCTTTGATAACACATGCCCTAACACCGCACACACATTAGAGGAAAATCTGCATCACTTCCATCAATCAGCACACATTTCACATTATCCATAAAACATTTATCCGGTTGGAGCCTTAACCCTATTGGACCAAACCTCTCCCATATTCCTCTTAACCGAGGACAGAACAGCAGTGCATGATTAACATATTCTGTTGAACCTAAGGTTTTAAGTTTTGTGTAATTATATATTTACACATGGATTTTGATGATAACAAATGATTTCAAAGAATGAAGGAGTCTCAAGTTCAAGTTGTCCACACAATGGAGTCAAGCACATCAAAGAACCAAGCAATGGCAAGAAGAAAACAAGTTCACATTAAAGTCATAGAGAAATGTTGTAAATCTCTTAAAATTCGAAATTAGGACTAAGGCTCAAAAATTAATATTTTATCATAAAGCATTAAAATACATTTTCCACATGTGCATGAATATTTTGAAAATTAAATTTGAAAATTTTGAAAGATAATTGATTGTCATCTTTCACATGTGCATGCCATGATTAAAGGTTTGAATTTTGAAAATATTAAAGATGATTGATTGTCATCTTTCACATGTGCATGCTTTATTTGAATATTTTCAAAAGTGATTGATGCTTTTCTTGACTTATGCAAAAGGAAAATGCCTTTGTTTGAAATTTTTGAAAAGCAAAGTGTGCTCCTTTTGTCATATGCAAAAAGTAAAAAGATTAGGTTTGAAATTTTTGAAAAATGAATGATGATGTTTTTGACATGTGAATCTTTTTAAATTTGAATATGAAGTCTCATATGCCTATAAATAGATCATTTGAGAGCTTCACATATACAACACCAAGAGCATACAACTCTCATTCAAAGCTTTCATTCTCTCTTCTCTAAGCATTGAGCCTTAACCCTTGTTCATTTTGAGAGATATAGTTTGTGCTTGTATTGTTCTTATTTCACTCATTGAGGAGTGTTTTTTGATATCCTACCCACTATCAATTCTTGTATCAGTAAAAGGGTGTGTACAACCCTTGTGCGTGTAGAAAGTGTTCTACACAGGGAATCGTTGAATCACCACGCGTAAGATGATTGCAAGTGTAGAGGGTGTTCTACACGGATCCTTTGTAGCGGTGTTGTTCAAATGTGTAATAGGTTTCTATCTCCACCTGAAGGAGATTGAATAGTGAATTCGGGGATTCTCAAGGGGTAGCTTGAGGCGAGGACGTAGGCAGTGGGGTCGAACCTCGTTAACATACTGAGTTTGCTTCTCTCTTACCCTTACTCTTTATATTTATTACTGTTTCGTATTTTGTTTATATTTTATATTGTATATTTGATTTATAATTGTTATTTTTTTTTAAATACAACTCAATTCACCCCCCTCTTGTGTTAGTCATCTGGGCAACATATTCTTTCCTTTCTTCACAAAAATAGCAGCCTTCTTCTACTACAATATTCCTTTGCCTCAAATTTTTAAGCGTCAGCAATATATTCCTGCAAGCTCTCCATGCAAAAGTTTTTATCTTTTGTGGCACATTCATCTTCCATAACTTCATTCACAGATGCTTATCTTGTAGCCAGCTTGAAGACTCAACCATATCCCTCAAATTCAAAGCTTGAATCAGTTTATAAGCACTTTTCACAGTAAAACATCCACTTGCTTCCTCTGTCCAAATCCATTTTTCTCTGTAAGGCATGAAGGGAAATCTAATCTTTAAGATTTCCTCAGTTACTATTGGATTAAAGAGAGCTCTAACAGTATCAATCTTCCATATTCTTGTGTCCTGACAGATAAGACTATCAACAGTTTCATCCTCTTGAAAAGCAGGTAACACATTCTCACTACTCATACTTATGCTCTTATGACGTGGAACCCAATAATCCTTCCATACAGAAATAGAAGCTCCAGACCCTACCCTCCATCGACAGCCTACTAACAACCATTTCTTTGCTTCAAAGATCCCCCTCCATGCATAAGATGGTTGTAATCCCAACTTTGCTTGGAAGAAGGTTCCATTATGGAAGAATTTAGCTTTATATATCCTTTGCAACAAAGAATCTTTATTTTGTAAGATTTTCCATCCTTGCTAGCCAATAAATCCATATTAAAAGAACGTAAACTTTTAAACCCCCTTCCACCTCTGAATTTAGAAACACATAACTTCCTCCAGCTTAACCAATGCATTTTTTGCTCATTACCCCTCTGTCCCCCCCAGAACCGAGATATCATCCCTTCCAAATCTCTACATAAGCCCAAAGGTAGCTTGAAACATGATATAGCATATGTGAGAATAGATAAAGCTACTGCCTTAATAAGCACTTCTCTCCCTCCCTGTGATAATAGTTTCTCCTTCTAGCTTTGTAATTTATTCCAAACTCTCATTTTAATGTCGACAAAAGCAAGAGATTTGGACCTTTCCACAAGGTTAGGTAACCCAATGTGCTTATCATATTGTTGGAAAGTCCTAACACCCCACAAACTCAATAGCTCTCTTTGTTTCCCAGTATCTACATTTTTAGAGAAAACCATAGCAATTTTTTCCTTATTAACTTTTTGTCCCGATGCCTCCTCATACTTGCCTTAAATAATTGACCAATTCATAGGCCATTAACACATTATCTACAATCAGCCTACCCCCAACAAATGCACACTAAGATTCTAATATAACATCAGGTAAATGAATTTTGAGCCTATTCACAATGACCTTAGATACCAACTTATATACCACATTACAAAGACTAATTGGACGTTACAAAGACTAATTGGACGAAAATCAGAAACTAATTCACAAGTTTTTTTTTTTTTTTGAAATGAGGCTAATAAGTGTATGACTGAGGTCTCTTGAAAAGTGACCAAAGTTCAAGGTTTGCAAGACAGCAGTAGTCATAGAACTCCCAACAATTTGCCAATATTTTTGAAAAAAAAGGGGAGACATCCCATCAAGGCCTAGTGCCATAGTAGGATACATTTGTTGAAGGGCCACCTTTGCTTCATCTACTAGAAAAGGCTTGAACAAAATTGAGTTCATCTCTGTTGTCACCTTTGGACGCACACACGCCAAAACTACCTCTTGATGCCTCTATGTAGTAGAAGTGAATAGCATTGAAAAAAAAGTCAACAATTAACCTGTCCCTTAGAGAACCTTCCCTCCAAACACCACTTTTATCCTTCAAGCCTTTGATGAAATTTCTCTTTCTTCTACCATTTGCTTGAGCATGAAAAAATCATGTATTTTGATCCCCTTCTTGAAGCCACTGGACCTAAAATCTTTGCCCCCACATAACTTATTCTCTCTCAAGCCATAACTGCACCTCTTGCCTAGCTTTAGTCACACCCATACCATCAGGTTGCAATGAATCTCCATCTTGAGCCTACTATTAATTTTTCTTAGCAAAAGCCAACTTTCTGAACACATTCCCAAATGAGTGTTTATTCCACTCAAACAGGTTTTTCGCACATCTTTTCATCAATCTCAGCACACCCTCCATGCTACCCCTATCCTCACCATTACTCCACACAAGATCTATAATCTGAGAACATTTATCATTACCTACCCTCGTAGCCTCAAAGTGAAACTGTTTGTCTTTCCTTCCCCTAACTTCCACCTATTCGGTTTTGAACCACACAGGTAAGTAGTCTGAATGAGCTGCAACACCATGTCTGACCACAAACTAAGGAAACAAAATGTACAACTAATGATTCCCCAAAAATCTATCCAATCTCTCATAAACGGATCGAGTACCCTCTCTGCCATTCCACCATGTAAATTTTGGACCACTAACCCCAAATCTCTCAAAGAACAATCTAAAAGGACATTCTTAAAGGCTTCCATTTGAGATTCAGGGTGTGGTCTTCCCCCCGCCCCTCGGGCGCCTTTTCATTAAAATGCATTATTTCATTAAAATCTCCCCTTACCAGCCAAGAACACTCCATACCAGAATTAACCCATCTAACTAAATTCCAAGTCATATATCTATTAGCAACCTCAGGATTACCATAAATACCTGTGAATTTTCATTCTGGTTGATATCCTTCCTTTATCATAGCATCAACATGATTCTTAGAAAAGGATTGAATACTAACACACAGATTTGCTTTCCACAATAAAGCCAATCCACCACTTCTATCCACGCAATCAATTGTAAAACAGTGATTAAAATGCAATTTATACTTACAAATTTCCATTGCATGCGCCTTTAGCCTAGTCTTCTAACGAAAGACCAAATTTAGATCTTCTTTCGTGATCAAGTCACGCAAAGTTTGAATTCCCTGTGGGTTCTCAAGCCCACGGGAATTCCAATATAAGGTTTTCATAACTGACGGTAGGGCTAGACATCAGCCTCTGCCAATAACTCAATTCGAACCTCATGGAGTTGCTCTCATCTACCTACGAGAGAACCTCACACTTCTGCCTCTTCCCCTCCAAAGAAACATCTTCCGATGAGAAAAGAGGAACCTTCCTCTTCATTGCACTAAGGTCCCTCAAAGCATAGCTTTCCTTTTCTAAACTCCCAACTACCTTATTCATCCATTTCCACTTTCGAGCCACCTTACTTGATTGTTTAGATATCCCTAACTCACCCAGTAAGCAACCCTTTCCTGAGACCGAGCCTTTCTTAACAAGGCCCACATCCGCTCCACTACTCTCACAGCCCACTCTATTTTCCTCCATAGCCCAGCCCATAAGTTCTTCACTCATCCCTTCTAACGGCTCCATCAAGTTCTCAGGGGCAACACTACGAAACCTATTCACCTCTCCACCTTTAATGCTTAACCATTTCTTTGGGATTTCTGCCACACACTCCCGGACTCTCCTCTCATCCAAATTACACGCTTTGATGGATTTTTTTTTTAAATATCTGAAACAACAACGGACGGTTCCATAGCTGTTGTTTCTATAACTGCCTCTTCACCCTTGTGTGTTTTACGGAAATTGTTTGCCCACACATCCTCCGCTGTAGATGGTTGTTTCCAGCCGAATCCCTCAGTAGCTTTTCCCCCTCGACCAATTCCATGCAGCCATTGGTCGTAAGGAAGAGGACCCTGTTGCTGGCCATAACTTCCCCTTTTTTCACAATCTTGTTAAGAATGACCAATTCTCCCACAAACATAACAAAAATCAAGTAATCTCTCATATGAGAATCTCACCCAGTAAGGTACACTAGCTCCAATGCACAATTTCTTGCCCCTTAACAAGGCTTCGTATTATCTAGGCAAACCTGAATTCGTAAATATTCTCCCCATGCAACCTCCCCCACAACCAGGTCAATTTCCTCTACTATACCTATATCACTTCCAACCAATTAGCCCATAGTCTCATGCAGGCCATCAAAGGCAGGTCATAAACTCTTACCCAAAACAAAACCTCAATTAGATGTGTTGAACCTAAGATTTCAAGTTTTGTGTAATTATATATTTATACATGGATTTTGATGATAACAAATGAATTCAAAAAATGAAGGAGTCTCAAGTTCAAGTTGTCCACACAATGGAGTCAAGCATATCAAGGAACCAAGCATGAGCAAGAAGGAAACAAGTTCACATCAAAGTCATAGAGGAATGTTGTAAATCTCTTAAAATTCGAAATTAGGATTAAGGCTCAAAATTAATATTTTATCATAAAGCATTAAAATACATTTTCCACATGTGCATGAATTTTTTTGAAAATTAAATTTGAATATTTTGAAAAATAATTGATTGTCATCTTTCACATGTGCATGCCATGATTAAAGGTTTGAACTTTGAAAATATTAAAAACGATTGATTGTCATCTTTCACATGTGCATGTTTTATTTGAATAATTTCAAAAGTGATTGATGCTTTTCTTGACTTATGCAAAAGGAAGATGTCTTTGTTTGAAAATTTTGAAAAGTAAAGTGTGCTCCTTTTGTCATATGCAAAAAGTAAAAGATTAGGTTCGAAATTTTTTAAAAGCAAAGTGTGCTCCTTTTGTCATATGCAAAAAGTAAAAGATTAGGTTTGATTTTTTTGAAAAGCAAAGTGTGCTTCTTTTGTCATATGCAAAAAGTAAAAAGATTAGGTTTGATTTCTTGAAAAGTGAATGATGATGTCTTTGACATGTGAATATTTTTAAATTTGAATATGAAGTCTCATATGCCTATAAATAGATCATTTGAGAGCTTCACATTTACAACACCAAGAGCATACAACTCTCATTCAAAGCTTTCATTCACTCTTATCTAAGCATTGAGCCTTAACCCTTGTTCATTTTGAGATATATAGTTTGTGCTTATATTGTTCTTATTTCACTCATTGAGGAGTGTTTTCTGATATCCTCCCTACTATCAATTCTTGTATCAGTAAAAAGGTGTGTACAACCCTTGTGCATGTAGAAAGTAATCTACACAGGGAATCGTTGAATCACCACGTGTAAGGTGATTGCAAGTGTAGAGGGTGTTCTACACGGATCCTTTGTAGCGGTGTTGTTCAAAGGTGTAATAGGTTTCTATCTCCACCTGAAGGAGATTGAATAGTGAATTCGGGGATCCTCAAGGGGTAGCTTGAGGCGAGGACGTAAGCAGTGGGGCCGAACCTCGTTAACATACTGAGTTTGCTTCTCTCTTACCCTTACTCTTTATATTTATTGTTGTTTCATATTTTGTTTATATTTTATATTGTATATTTGATTTATTATTGTTATTTTTTTAAATACAACTCAATTCACCCCCCCCTCTTGTATTAGTCATCTGGGCAACAAGATGCAACATTTGGGTTTGTTGAGCACCATCAAAGTCTTTAACTAAGACCAAATGTTTATCAAACGTCCAGGGGCCATCCTTGATAACTCTCTCTTTATCCTTTATATCATTGAATTCTGCAATCGAGAATTTAGAGTCTAGATTTAGAATGTGCATCGTCTTCACAGGATGCCATACCCTCCGCAGCATCTACTTCAAAGTTTCCTTATTATAGTGTTTTAGTGGTAGCAGTTGTATTATCAAACACCTTTTACCCAGACGCACAGTATCTCGAATCACTTCCTCAACAAAAACTACTTCTTACTCAAATTCCGTCAAAGACAACCTACCATACAAGCCTTCCAATTCATCTGCCATAATCCCCACCGTTTACTATCAGGAGTAATTGCACGTGAAGATGAGAAGAGAAAACCTCAACTCTCGGTGGATGAGGAAAAAACCTCTACTCACAGTGGGTGAGAGAGGAAAATTGCAATCAATGAGCTATATACGAGATCCATCCAATAGTAGAGACGATATTCTTTGAGTCCTATAATTTGAATTTAGACCCAAGACAACCTTGGTAATTATTGGGCGTGGCTGTGGATTAGGACACATCCCACAACTAACGATCCTGTGATCAATAGAGTCAGATCCAAGCCTGTAATTCATTGGGCGTCATCTTTGCTCCTTAATTTCCAGTACGTTTGCATTTGTTAAGATATAAAATAAAGTAATCTATCTCTTCTCAGCAACTTAAATTTTTGGGATAAGTGATGATTTCACATAGTATCAGATAGGGGTGTAATCAGTCCGGTTTGATCAGTTTTGTCTTAATTTTGGGAGCAAACCAATATATACCAATTTTACATTTTCAAGAACCAATCTCAGACTGGTAACCCTCCTAAACCGGTACTTCCGGTTTTACCAGTTCCAGTCTGGTTTTCTAGTTTTAATCAAGTGTCAATGTAATTATATATATTTAAGATTAAAATTTTATGTTATAAATTATAATATAAAATTATTTCATATATTATATAATTATATATAGTATATATAAAAGTTACATATACATATATAAAATATTTTATATAATATTAAAAATTAATTTATATATATATATATTATAAACCGGTTTGATCCAGTTTGATGCGGAAAAGCCAAGAACCGATTATGAACTAGATTTAACTAGATTTTAAAATATAGGAACCGATTTCGAACCAAGCTGATTCAAAACCGAGCCAACGGTCTAGTTCGGTCCAATTCGAGCCGGTTTTCTTGTTTAAATTTTCACTCCTAGTATCAGAGTAAAAGCTTTGAGTTCGAATTCTGACTCTATCTACACTCTATCTCATTTAATTAAATATTTCACATGTTAGACTCACTTATCGAGGGGGATCAGTCTGGCCCACATGTAAAGGGACGTGTTAAGATATAAAATAATATCTACCTCATCGATCCCATTAGTTTAAACTTTTGAGACAAATGGTAATTTAACAACATTTTGTCTATATTTTTTTAAGTCATTTTCATTTTCTCCTTATGGTATTTGTTTGCTATCGACTTCTCATCCATATTTAAACGAAATCTATTTCCCAGTTAGGGTTGCATTCCTTAACAACCTGACTCCCTGACAACACACGGTGGTGCGACAGGCCTCGGGGCGACATTGTTCTATGGAAAATGATATTTATTATGTCGCCTAAGTTTGCCCCCTCAATTTGACCACTCGTGTATTTTATTTTTTAAAAAATTATTTTTTTACTCAATGGTTAAGGAAGTAACTATTAGTGTATTATTTTTTTAAAATGTTTAAAGATGTTTAAAAAATATTTAAAATAAAAAGTTTGCACTAGGAGCACACCAAGTGGACAAACTTGGGTAGCATAGTAGCGCTATCTTTCCTATACCCACAACCTAGTTTGGTTTTATAGATGAGATTATCTCTTCTCATCTAATTATTATAATGTTTTTATAAATAAATAATTCAATCTTTTCAAATTTTAAAACAAAAATAATATTAAAAAATTATAATATAATATTATTTTATTTAATTTTCAACTTTTATCTCATCTATATAATTAAATTATGCACATACACCAATGTTCACCGCTGAAAATATTATATTATATTATATATATGTTGAGTATATTGCATCTTTCAACTGAAATTTGACGGGCATAAAGGCAAGGGAAAAAAACTCCAAAGTTGGGGCAAAAAGAAATCGCCAACAAATTAGAGTGACAGATTCTGTAGCAGATGGACTTGCATCTTTTTAGCTGTATAACAAGTTGGGTAGAGAACTGTGAGGTTCTTGAATTAAAAAACAAGCAAATATCAGCCAAAGGTTTCTAAATACATGGGGCCAGAAAATATCCGACAATATCGTACTGGACCAGTATTCTCTAATGCGTACAAAATTGAACAATGAAACTAGATTGAGATATGCTGGGAGTCACATGATTACACAACTTTTTCTTAGAATAATTGATGTCAACCCGACGGCGAGAATAATTCTCTCGGGGATACAGTAAAAGCCCATCAACATTTTATTGTTTGATAATTAGCATATGAGTAAATCTAGGGATTTTAATTTTATAAAACCTCTCTGTAAGTTTTATTACACCTCTCGAACGTAAACTCATGGATCCTCTCTTAAAAATACATACCTAAGCCAGTGGAGATATAGCAAGGTTTTAATGAGTTCATAAATGCAATCAAAGTTTCCTAAGCCTGCTGAAAAAACTTGCATCAGTAGGCAAGTTTTATTTCAATATGATTGAGGAAATGATTCTATGACATGGGCCAGTTGCTTTGTTGAACTCAAACCACATTATGTGATGCTAAGATGTTGAAAATAGACATCTTCAATGAACATGAGTGAAAGAATCACATCTGTTAATAGATTTTAGCATGGAGTGCTCTTGGCACTCTATTGGATAAGACCTAACCAACATTTTAATGTTGGAGAATCCGAATTACGATCTATCTCTATCCTTCTTTTTCCTGTTCACATGCATGTGCTGGCCGATGACTGTGTGCCATCGGATAGATTAGCAGATGAGAAGTTGTGGATTCCAATCCAGCAGGCGCTTGAATTTAGAGCACCAAAAAACAAAAAATAGACGAATTATATCACTCACCAGAAGGTGGACGGGGCAAAACAGAGCATGTTAACAATGTTCAACAGTCGCAATTGTCTCGAAATCATTCTACTTTCAATTATTTTGGGTGGGGAACAGAACCACCAATCGTATGTGATTTGGGATTGAAATCCTCCAAAAGAGACAATAAAGAGGCAACTGGAGCACAAAAGGGATACAGAAATTTGGGATGCTGATGTTGGAAATGGAAAATCAGAACTTCTTGATAAAGTCATAGATGTGTGTGCTGATCTCCTCTGGCTTTTCTTGGTTGATAAAGTGAGCTGTATCTTCCATGACAACTACTTCTTGCAAGTATGGCAGATCTCTCTTGAAACCACCATTGTGTATATAATCCTTGACGCCAGGGATGCAATAGGTGATGTCTAGGTCACCCACAATAAACTTAACTGGCACTTTTATTTGTACTCTGGTCCATGGTGCTGTGAGCTCCCAGGTTCTGCCAACCATAACAAAAATATGTTTTTAGCCTCTCTATCCCATACAAAACAGCGAGGTTTGCTATTGAGAACAAAGTCATCTCCTGATAACTTAGTTATGAGTTCGAGTTATGTATGAGCTCCGCTCTCTATTTTTCAGAGTCATAAATAGTTCTGTACAGAAAGTCACAAAATTTGTTGGAGAACATTGAAAACTTTGACAATTGACAAACAAGTACAGCTGTAGGAGATGATTTTTTGTATGCTGATATAAAGTCACTCTTTGACTCGTATACGGCCATGTTTCAATACACTCGTTTCAATTCAAATTAAGAAGTAAGAGAAACATACAGGTCCAAAGCTCGATAATAGTTTAGCCCTCCAACGAAGCCCTTGTTTTCAAATTTGCTGGTAAAATAATTGACATCTTCTTCTGATAACCAAGGTGGCAACGGAATTGGAGTATCAGAGGAACCTCCAAATCGTCCTTTGGGAATACAAGGAGGACGTGAATTGCGAGATGTAAGAAACGCCTTTATTATTCTTGCAGTTCCTGCATGAGAAAATTCTTCTTCAATCTCCCCCGGTTCCTACAGCACAGCTCAACACTGATTATGACATTGATCACTCAATGATTTGGAAAGTATCTTAGAAGATCAAATTTAACCTTCATGGCACAGGAGAGCTATACTCCCTACATGATTCAGAAATAATTGTATTCCTTTAGTGACCCACAAATGTATTAGGACACCCCATCCATATTAGATCGAATACATATACGGGTGTGACTCATTGATTAAAGACTAGTCCAAGCAACTTCATCCAAATAATTTAAGAAAGGGGTATTTATGCATCAGCATTTTTGTTATGTCTTAAGCACATCTTGCCAGGCTGTATATTCCCTACCACCCATATGGACTCGACTATACCCAGAGAAAGAGCAAGAAAGATAAAGTTCTCTATAAATCAAAGACACTGATGCAATTGAGAGACTGACATGTAGCAGATAAAAAGCTCAGACAGGGATCCCTAACCCCAACAAAGTTGGGATCTTATTTTCTCCAAAATACCAAGTTTTTCATCTATCTACAAGTTCCTTGCCAGTATATTGGTCACTGTGCACAAATAACAAGAGAAAAGTGTTTGTAAGCAGACCAGATTAAGCATCCAAGGAGAATGAAGATAGTTTATACTAAAGATCCATCACAAAAATGCCCTACTATGTTTATAGCTATGAACAAAAGAGAATGAATGGTAGATATTTCAAGCTTGCAGAAGGCTCCTTGGCCTTGATAATCAAATGAAGCTATATGGAATAATATATTACAAGGGTTGAAGCGCTCTCCATTCAAAATTTGATAGGAATTGGAAGATTTATACAACTATTTTAACCTTCCAATCATACAGGACCATACGATCTTGTGCAAATTAAGGTTATGCTTATTCCAATTGAGTTTAGGTCAAATTGAATGAAGTAGATCAGTTTTTGGTTCTAGTAATTGAAGTGTACAGGGTGAGTAATAAATGGTAGATAGTCTACTACGAATGCAGGAATTTTGCCTAATTACACGAGTAAACTACTCAAGAAGTCTTCCCAATAGGAAGCTGAGAATTCAGATTAAAGTAAATAATAACTTTTGAAGTCCTAATCAAAACGAAATACTATTGAAAAACTAAAGAATCCAGGAAATACTACTACATAAAAATGGCTAATGCCATTATAGCTCATAACTGCAACTAATAAATAATAATAATAACAACAACAACAACAACAACAACAATAATAATAATAGCAATAAATCTACAAGCAAAACAAGCCGAAAAACCGATGAAAGCCAGCAACGGTCCTAGTAACATCCATTTAATGCAACTGTCTCTAAGTTTCTAACAGAGTGATTTAACTATAGCTACAGGACAAGAGAAACAACCAATTAATTGTTCATAACTGTATTTGACATAAGAGGGAAATTACCCTCTAATCCAATCCCCAAACCAAGAAGATACTTTTTGCCAACAATAGAAATAAATAAGCTATAACAGTTCCGATTACCCAGAACAGAAACTTATATGATCAACCAAATTAAATCACTAATCATGTATTCAATCACCTGAAACCTGCAAATATAGTAGTCATCGCCAAACAAAGCCCTCAAGCTCTCCACAGGTTTTCTTGATGGGCTCCTAGGACGAAACGCCACGCTCATGTTGACCAAGGCCTTGATCCGGTCTGGCCTGAACAAGCAGAAGTACCAGGCCATCACAGCTCCCCAGTCATGGCCGACCAAGAAGACCTGATCGATACCCAAATGGTCGAGGAGGCCAACGAGGTCGCCGACAATTTGGAACGGGGTGTATGAAGAGGGGGAGGACGGCGCGTCGGTGTCACCGAACCCGCGAAGATCGGGGGCTATGCAGCGGTAGCCGAGAGAGGAGAGGGACAGGAGTTGGTGGCGCCACGAGTACCATAGCTCAGGGAATCCGTGGAGGAAGAGAACGACTGGGCCGTTACCTATAGATGCTATGTGCATGTTAATGCCATTTGTGGGTACTGTTGTGTGCTGTATCTTCTCCATCTTTGCCCTCAGAAATATTCCAGCTCTAGCTCCAGCTCTTGTCTTTATGGTGGTGTTTGAAACTATGAAGCGAGAAACAGATAAGATCCTTCATATGTATTTATTAATGAATAATGATAACCGTACCATTATTATACTACCACTTTATTATATTTTTTAATTTTTTAATTTTTTTTAAAAAAAATTTTTATTTAATAATTAAAAAAATATTTATTAATAAAATTATATATTTTTTAAATTTTTTCTTAATGATTAAATATATTAAAAAATACTTAAAAGAAAATAAAAAAATATATAAATATATTATTAATGATAAAATGGTAGTAAAACAGTATATTTCCCTTTATTAATTAAAAAAATTAAAAAATAAATAAAACATAGGTTTTTACTCACCCAAGGGCCCAAGGCATGAAAGACAGTTTTTTTTGTCCGTTTTGAGTTTGATTGATCGGTAGGATATCCTACAGATTCTTTTACAAAGGTTGTCATTTTCAAGTTAATGGTTCCTCAATTTTAGCATAGTTTGGTAGATAACCTTTCCAGAAAGAGCGGCACGAGCTCGGTCCCCAAAAAGAATAAAAAATTAATTAATTTTTGTTTTAATTTTTTTTTATTTTTTAAAATAATTAAAAAAAAATTTCATAACATCATTTTAAAAAATCACTAAAAAAGATAAAAAAAAATTCATACGTGAACATAGCAGTTGGGTTCCAGAAATCTTTCAAATTTTCCTTAAAACAAACTTTAAAATCAAATCAAATAATCAATACATTTATAAAAATTAAAACAAAAACAATCATAAAAGAATTATATTAGAAAAATTTTCAATTATATTGTGCACTTTCATAAATTCTAATATAAAACATATTTAACAGAAAAAATGTTCTTTTACAAAAATTCATTAAGAATTTTCTGAACTTTTTAAAAAATCTTAAATCCGTACATGCCCTTGATTTTATATTTTTTGTAAATTTGTTTTTAAGTTCACAACCTTTAATTTAACAAAACTCTGATGTAAAATATCGCATCGCTAAGTCACAACACAACATAGCCAAAATTTATGGAAAAAATAAAGAAAAGAGAAAAAACAACATAGCATAAAAAAAAAATGAAAATTATAAAAATCTAATCAATTTAATAGAAATGCTTAAGATTAAGAAATTTATTTTAAAAATAAATAGAGGTGGCTGGACCAACCGAATGACACCTGGATGCACCTGTCACCCTTCTATTCAGCCCAGGTGGCATGACCATCCACTGGTCTTCTTCTTTATTTTTATTTTTTTTAATTTGTTTTCTTTTATTTTATTTTTTCAGGTTTTCAGGTTTCTTTCCTTTTGGGGATTTTCTTGATCTTTAGGAGGAAAAATAATTTCAGTTTTTCTCTCATTTTTTTCTATTTTTAAAATATATATTCAATATTTTTGTGGTTTTTTATTTTTTTATTTTTTATTTTTTGGTTTGATTTACTATGTTTTTACTTGTGTTTTAGACTTTTTATAATATTTTTTAACTAATTACATCATTTTTTTGGCACTCTTTGAGGTCAAAAAATGTGCCAGGTAAAAAGTTCGCTCAACGTTCACGTGACAGGTAATTCAAGCGAAACTCAGACAGAGAGTTTGATCGAGTTTCACTCAATACTCACCTCAAGAGAATAACATAGAAATTGAAAATTAGGGTTTCTACCATATAACACCATAAATATGTATTTAATAAATATTTTAGTACACACTAGGTGTTTTGAATAGTAAGATCTCACTCCAAAGTATAATTTTTGGTTACTCAATATAATAAGATATTCTACAACTTTGTAGATGTAGGCACATTTCTAAATCATGTTAATTCTATATTGTCTGATTGATTGTTTATTTATTTACTTATTTTTACTTTTGCTTGTTTGTCATCGTTATTTTCACAATAGCCAGTAGCAGTGGCTCTGCCAAGGTTGCTTCAAAGCTGCTTGACATCTTCTTTCAGTTTACTTATCAGCAAAGTTTTTAAAATTGTTCTGTACCAGCCGATATGGCCAGAATTTATCGTTCAAGTGTAGTGCCCGGTACACTATACCACCTCATTCCATTTCGGTTCGAATTTCGACCCATTCTAGTCCAATTTGTGTTGACCATTCTGGTCAAATTTTGGTCGAAATTGGCATTTCTATCCACATTCTATTTAGGAATTTTTTTTATAATTTTCTTGTATTTTGATAGTTTTTTCGTAAATTTGAAATCGAAATAATATTTAATTAAGTCTAGAATATAAAATGTATTAATATAATTTCAATCTTTATACATATAATTTCAATCTTTTTGGTAACTTTATATATGTCTCCTCATTCTCTCATTTTTTAAATATCATTATTTTTAATAATTTATCTATTCTCTTTTTTCTATATTTTTGTGTCTCAACTCAAGTTTATGATATTTTCAACATATATTCATTTTATAAATTTTCAATTCTTCTATATATATATACACATATACATGATACACACTTATATATATATATATATTTATTCTATCAGCTGTTAGATTATATATACATATAAATATTTATATATAACATATAATTAATCTCAAAACTATACTAGACTACCAATATCAAAATATTTCATTTTAATACTTTAACTAAAACGAGCACTAAAATGGTATTCAAAATTTTACTTGTCAGTTCTAGTTTTTGAATTATTTCGAGCTCCTTGAGAAAGAAATGAAGAGTTTTAAATAAGGGTAAAATTATAAATCCACATCAGGTGAAGTGAGAGTGTGCCAAATAAAGAGACTGTCCAAATAGAATTTTAGAAATGATTAATGAACAAAAGAGATTGTTATTGTATTTGATTACTTTCATAATTTAAAGAGAGATAAAAAGCATTTTGACATGTGACATTAAGAGATTGTTTAGGTTTCAGCCTTTAGGGATCAAAAAAATGAGAAATGATATTTGCAGTCGTGGTTGTGCAAGTGGCGTGCAGTCGCTTTGAAAAAAGTGAATTAATATGGGACCCACATAAAAAAAATACTATTTTTATAACTTTTTTTATTCATTCCGTACAACCGTTTACATCCCGCTTGCATGTGCCGACTGCATCTAGCACTTCTGCAAAAAAATATAGGTGTAGTTTATATCAGCACCCTCGTTTAGACAAGATAACACAGCATGACATACATCATCAGCAACAATGGGCTAGTGAGTTTGATAAAAAACAAGCACCATATCCATCATGACTAGGTGCCTTAGGAGACCTCATCTGAAAGAGAACTATTTCAACCTTATCCCTTGTAAATGGTTTTGAAAAATCATTATTTATTTCAAGGATAACTTTCTCTACTAGAATTTAGAACAGAAAGACATGTCTCTATGCAGAAAAATCATTATTCATTTCAGGAATAACTTTCTCTATTATCTATACAGAGTTTCTTTCTTTCTTTCTTTTCTCTTGAAAAAGATTTTTCAAAGTTTGTGTAGAAAAACTTTAAAATCAAATCAAATAATCAATACATTTATAAAAATTAAAACAAAAACTATCATACAAGAATTATATTAGAAAAAATTTCAATTATATTGTGCACTTTCATAAAATATAATATAAACATATTTCATAGAAAAATTATTCTTTAACAAAAAGTCATTATGAATTTTCTGAAATTTTTAAAACATCTTAAATCCGTACATGCCCTTGATTTTATATTTTTTGTAAATGTTTTTTTATTTTTATTTTTATTTTATTTTTTAAAGTTCACAACCTTTTTAATATAACAAAACTCTGAGGTAAAATATCTCATGGCTAAGTAAGTCGCAACATAGCCAAGAATAACAGAAAATTATAAAAACTATAGAAAAATCTAAACAATTTAATAGAAATGGTTAAGATTAGCCTTCCAGAGTTTTCCAACTCTCTCTCCTAAAGATGAGTGCCCTCCACCTCCACCAAGTCTCTCCCTTTTAACACTCCAAACGTCCAAAGCACACGCTTCATCGTCTTTGACTACCGGGTCCCCTCACTGAAACTTCATTTTCATACAATCCCTTTCACCATTACAATCCAAAGTCCAAACACCCCTCCACGCCAGCCCACCAAAACTTCAACCTTTACTGAAAATGACATCACAGAGTCCCGATATTGATCAGCTCATCCAACAAGCACAAGCCTTGACTTGGAACAATCTCCAACTGGAAACAATAATTTTTACTCCAAAGTTAGTAGTAGTCTCATACTTAAATTATAACTTCTAAAGAGAAATAAAAAATTATTATTCATACATAACAATCCAGGTGTTGACATGAGCTTTATTAGCCAGCACATTACGACCTTATGCTATTCCTGATTTCATGAATGTATTTGAGAATAAGTCCAATTCTCATAGAGTGCGACCACACTCCCACACTCACATAGGTAAAATCTGTCAAGGGTGTTCCTGTAATTCTAACACCCTACTCATAAAAGCTACCAAATTTCATTAAGAGTTTTAAAAAAAAAAAAAACAAAACTCATCCTCCATCATTATAGGATTAATGCACTTACACCATAGAAATGGAGAAAAACTCAAAAAATAGTACATTTCTTATAACCACCAAATGATTCGTTCTTCCTGTTGAACTCAGTTATCAGAATCTCTGATCTCTGGGTTGGGTATCCTTATATGTGGTTCATGACTGTATAGACTTTAATCCCATTCCCCTCGATGTATTCCAGACCCTCTCTCTTGTCAAGGCCTTGGTTAGTGGATCTGCTAAATTATCACAAGATTTAACATAATCCACGTTTATGACACCATTACTTAAATATAATCTCACAGTACTGTGTTTTCTTCTTATAGATCTGGATTTACCGTTATAATAACGGTTTTGTACCCTACAAATAGTAACAGTACTATCACAATGAATTAATATGGGTGGAATTGGTTTTTGCCACAGTGGAATCTTATGTAGTAAATCTCTCAACCAGTTTGCTTCCTCATTCGCTGAAGCTAAAGCTATAAGCTCAGCTTCCATAGTTGAGTTAGCAATAATAGTTTGTTTTTTAGACTTCCAATATACAGCACCACCACCCAAGGTAAAAATATAACCAGTAGTTGAAAGAGAATCACCTGATAAGGTATTCCAATCGGCATTACTGAAGCCTTCGAGTATAGCAGGATATTTTTTAAAAAACAAGCCATAATTTTTTGTACCGAATAAATATTTCATTATTCGATCCATTGCAAACCAATTGTCTCTTCCAGGCTTGATAGTAAATCTACTAAGTACTCCTACTGCATAAGCAATGTCAGGTCTAATACAATCAATCACATAACGTAAATTACCAATCATGCTAGCATATTCTTTTTGATTAATCACATCATCATCATTTTCAATAGGAAATAAATGAACACTAGGATCAAAAGGAGTAACAACATGCTTGCATCCAACATAATTATATTTTTTTAATAGTTTTTCTATGTAATGCGATTGATCTAGAAAAATACCAACACATGTATTGGTGATTTTCATTCCCAAAATAAAATTAGCCTCACCAAGATTTTTCATATCAAAATGATTGCTAAGCATGTTTTCTGTTTCATTTATAACATGCAAATTAGAGCCAAAAATCAATAAATCATCAACATTAAGGCTAATAATAACATGGAAATTTTCTCAAGATTTATAATAAATACATTTATCACTTTCATTTGACTTATAGCCATTCTCAATCATGCAAGAGTCAAATTTCTCATGCCACTGTTTAGAGGCCTGTTTTAAGACATATAAAGATTTTGTCAACTTACACACTTTTCTTTCTTGGCCAGGCTCTACAAAGCCTTCGGGTTGATCCATATAAACTTCTTCATCTAGGTCCCTATTCAAAAATGTTGTTTTAACATCCATCTAATGAATTTTTAAATTATATATTGCTGCAACGGCAATTAATAATCTAATGGATGTTATTCTTGTAACCGGAGAAAAAGTGTCGAAAAAATCAAGGTCAGCTTTTTGTTTAAAACTTTTTGCGATAAGTCTAGCCTCGAATTTTTCAACGGTTTCATTCGGTCTAAATTTCTTCCTAAGGACCCATTTACTCCCTATGGTTTTGCAACCCGGTGGTAACTCAACTAATTCTCAAGTTTTATTAGAAATTAGTGAATCCATTTCATCATTTACAGCCTCTTTCCAAAACACTGAATCAGGTGATGTTAAAGCTTCTTGTAGAGAATCTGGATTTTCCTCAATATTATAAATATATTAGTCGGGACCAAAATCTTTTTCAATTATAGCTCTCTTACTCCTTCTTAATCCAAAATTTTCTTCATATTCTAAAGAAGTAGAATAACTAGTTTCAGAAAACATATTTTGTTTAAATTCTGGACCCCCACTATTTTTGGATTTAAAAGGAAATTTTTCTTCATGGAAAATTGCATCGCCTGATTCAAAAATTACTTTATTCTCAGTATCAAAAAACCTATAGGCTGTGCTATTTTTTGCATAACCAAGAAAGACACAAGTGGTAGTTCTAACACCCAATTTTGGCCTTTAAGGATCTGTTAGCCTTACAAATGCCAAACAACCCCAAACTTTAAAATATCTCAAACTTAGCTTATACCCTCTCCATAATTCAAAAGGAGTAGTTTTCGAATTTTTATAAGGCACCCTATTTAAAACATGACAAACAGTCAAAATTGCTTCACCCCAAAAACTTGAGGGAGCACCTGAATCAATCAACGTGGCATTTGTCAATTCAATTAACGTTCTATTTTTCCTTTCAGCCACATCATTAGAAGCAGGTGAATATGGTGCAGTAGTTTCATGGATAATTCCCAATGACTAAATAAAATAATTAAACTCATTTGAATCATACTCTCGACCTCTATCACTTCTAAATCTTTTAATCTTTCTACCAAATTGATTTTCAACTTCATGGAGGAATTCTTTAAATTTTTCAAAAGCATCACTTTTATTTTTTAATAAATAAACATATTTATATTTTGAAAAATCATCGATAAAAGAGATAAAATATCTATTTCCTCCACGAGTTAAAATTCTTTCAAGTTCACAAAGATTAGTGTGAATTAAATCTAACAATTTGGTGTTTCTCTACATTTTTATGAGGTCTTTTTGTAATTTTTGCTTGACTACAAATCTCACATTTTTTAAAATCATTTTTCAATTTGGGAATTAATCCTAAACTACTCATGATTGCAACATATCTACTATTAATATGACATAAACGTGCATGCCAAAAATTTAAAGAAGAAAGCATATAAACAGAAACATCCAATGCTTTATTATCAACTTTCAATTTAAACATTCCATCACAAACATAGCCCTTGCCCACAAAAACTCCATTTTTAGTAATAATATATTGATCAGATTCTATAGTTTGCTTGAAGCCAGCTTTGTTCAGTAGAAAACTTGACATCAAATTCTTCCTCATAGACTGTGTATAGAGCACATCTTTAAGTATCAATATACATCCAGAGGTGAATTTTAGCTCGACCTCACCACTCCCAAGGACCTTGGTTTTACTTGAATCACCAAGTATAATAGATTTCTCTTCTTCAAAGGGAGTATACTTTTTAAACCAATTTTTATCATAGCAGACGTGCCTATTGGCACCAGAATCTGCCCATCACCCTTCAACAAAATGAACCATGTTAATGTTTGTAATCATTGCTACAAAAGGCTCATCGATTACATTCACTTGAGGATTATTTCCTCGCTTTCGAAATTTGCAAATTCGAGCAAAATGCCCACTTTTGCCACAGACAAAACAAGCTTGATTTAGTGAAGAGGATCCTTGGTTCTTGTCCTTTTGGTTGGAAAAATCTTTTTTGTGAGGTCTACTAAATTTTTCGAAAATTTTTCTTTGCGGCTTCAAATAACTATCTTTAGAAATCTGACCTTTGGGCAAGAGACCATTTTCAGAAATTAAATGTACCTTCGTCATGGAATTCTCATTTCCATTTTGAACCATCAGCGCATCCTAGCCTCTAGCTTCTTCTTCTACCCGAATACGCGTAATCAAGGTCTCCAAGGACGTCTCCTTTTGTTTGTGGCGCATCGACTTTTGAAACTCCCTCCATGAAGGTGGTAGCTTGTCAATGATGTCGCAGACAATTAGGTTGTCTCCAATTTTGATGCCTTCAGATCGAACTTCTGCTACAACCATTTGGAAATCTTGCGCTTGTTCTGCGACGGACTTTCCATCTACTATTTGATATCGAAAGAAACGACTTGCCACATACTTCTTTGCTCCAGCTTCTTCCGTATCATATTTATTCTGTAAGGCTTTCCAAATCTTCTTTGTAGAGGAGTAAGTGGTATTGTAGAAATCATAAAATTGATTAGCAAGACAATTTAAAAGGTAACATCTACAGTTATACTCATCTCTTGTATATTTCTCAATCTTTTCTTTAGGAGCTTTGACTTGTGCTTCGGTCATGTTCTCGGTAGTGATCTTGTTTGGATTCTTCGCAGTGAGAACATATGAGATGTTGAGAAAACTTAGATAGAAGAGCACCTTACACTTCCATCTCTTGAAATGGGCTCCCTTGAAGCGGAAGGGCTTGTTGAGATCTCTAACATTTTCCGTGGATTTTTCATTTGTAAGCTCCATAGTTGAATCTCCTTAAAATTGTTAGTGAAATACAATATAATAAAATAAAATAAAAAATTACAATGAAATGAAAAATACAAACGAAAAATCAGCTTGGACTGAGGCACGGAAATGTCGCTCTCTTTAAGGAGATTCAAGCCCTCTGCGGTATGTAAAGTTTCAATTGAATTGGTGTAGCAGATCTCTTCTTGACTTGTCTCCTCCAGGATACAACAGCCCAACTGATCGTCGTATAGCTTGAATAAATTCTACACAAGTTATTGAGCTCAAAGCTCCTTTAAAAATAACACCTCTCTTTTATCTAGAAATTCTCAATATCTCAAGACACTATCTTTTTATCACTACACGAAATGAAGAAATGAATTTCTTCTGCTTGATCCTTCGTACTACCGCAGCCACCTATTTATAGAGTTTTTAAAAGACTAAAAACTGAACGTGGTGACTTGGTCTTCTAAATGCATATCTGACATGTGCTTCCTAAAAATATTAAAAGCATCCCAATAACCAATGGCTAGAAGATCTTAAGAAATCTGATTCTAATTTTTATAAAAACTGATAATTGAATAAGAGAGACACAAAAACGACGGCATCACATAAGTAGCTTCCACGTAGTTGTTAAAAGCAAATAATACAAGATCTTACTAGATTATATGGTTGTTGACTAGAAAAAAAAAAAGATGTCAAAAACCAACCCGATAAACTTTAACGGAAAAATACAAGATTTTGTGAAAACCTCCCTCAACAAATTTTGAAATGATCAACCAAGCCAAATAAAATTTACTCAAATATAATTGATTAAAAAAAAACCGACAGGAATCATTGGCCTTCAGGAGAAATGACCAGTACAGAAATAATCACTAGGACAATCCGCCGTTGCTTCCCCCTGTTCAAATCCATGAGGATGCACCTGCACACTGCAATAGTCAATCGATGAGGCAAAATCCTTCGCATAAAGGAAAGGAAAAAGTGGCATCTGAGACAAGTCCCTGCTTCACTATAGCTGAAAACCAGAGTACGGAGATACATATTTTTGCAGGGAAGCATTGTGTGAGTCATTGGCCAGACTCCTCTCCATGAAAAGGAAATCAAATCGGAAATGGAGCACAAAGTGGCTCAATGAAGAACAGTGGAGTAATGAACAATGGAACCAAGCATGTCGACAGATCAAATTTCCAAACATCCTAGTACAGTGAGGAACACTGGCAAAATTTGGTAGGCACATTAAAAGCTTTCAATGCAAATCCCTTTAATTCATATCTGCCAAGTAGTAATTCCATGCCGTCATTCCCTTCACAATTCAAGTCAAGTCTGCCACAAAATCTTCCGCAGGAAATTTTTACTTTCAGATCTAAAAAAATCCCCCGTAATCCATCGAATCCTCTCTGCGTTGACTTACCGTTCAAAGACTCAAAGCATAAGGATTCTAATCTCCTCAAGCCAGTCACATTGGGCCCTGTAGCATATAACATATTAGATGTTTCCCGGCCCAAAGCATCACTTCATTACTTAAACCAGCAATCCATAACTCTGTCCGATTCCTTGGATATATGCCCCTCAGCCTTCAAGCCTTACGACAAAGCTCAAGCCCACACTTCATCAATCCAAGCCTGCTTCATTTCTTCCAATCAAGAATCAACAATCACTCAGGCCACCCCACTCACGAGTCACAACTACCCATAACCCATCAGAAACACTATGCACTGAACCCCCCTTAGCTAAAAATAATTCCAAGCCCCAGTAATCCAGTTGACCTCTTCATCTCCTCCCTCAGTGCCGAATCAAAATAAGAATCCACATCCAATCATCCAAGCTCTTCCCATCTAAAGAAATCATAAAACCCCAAGAAAAGGGATTCGTCTCAGCTAGATATGGAGGTCCCTCCAAAAAAGAGAGTTGAATATCTGAGTGTGAGTGTGAGTGTTTTAGAGGGAGGAGGAAGTTTGGCTACAACTTCAGTGAAAGCCAAAAGATCAAGCGGAAGAACTTCAAAGTACCCGCAAAGCAATTCATGGAAAGGAGCATATCCAGTTGTAGACAGCGAAGGCTTTTCCAAGGAAGGTCCAAGACGGTAACTCTATGATCCAAAACTCAGTTTGTTTTGAAATGGCTAAGGTGGCAGAGCCTATACTACCACCAAAGTCGCCATGATCCTTTGTGGGAACTGTAGTGGAGTTGCCTGCCTCTGCAATATGTTATTTAAGGGCTCACCATACTGACATTGTTTTCCTAGAGTAAACACTTTTGAAAGATGTTAATGTAACGCCCGTCTTTATGGTAGATCATTTACAGAATAATTTTAATAAAAATAGACGGGAATTACGGTTCATTTTAAAATTTATTTTCTTTTCATGCTAGGATACAAAAGACTCCATGTTTATAATTAAAACTAATTTTATTAATTAAAAGATTACAGTGGAAAACATAAATTTTATAATTAAAGTTTCTCATACAAAATATTTTTCCTAGGCTTTCGTGCTTTTTCCCTTGGACTGTGCCCATTCTGACATGGCATGCTCATCTTGTTCCTGAGAGAGCACACATAAAAACTAAAATGAGTCGATGACTCATAAGCATAATTTCATACATTTAAAATATAATAACATAGATTTTTAGTCATGCATTTATCACTTCATACATAGCATGCATAGACATTTTTTTTTTCGTTTTAAAATGTTGCAAGGTGGGATTTTTCTTTAAAAAAGTTTTCTTCTTTACAACAGTTCCCCACGCCTTGCTGCCTTCATTTCTTAAAGAGTCTGTTCATGCATTCACATTTTCTTACATACATTCATGCATACATAAAAACATGTATTCTTGCTTACATAAATTCATGCATTCTTTCTTAACATGCATACGTTCATTCTTTTTACTTTCATTGGCTGTTGCACATTGTTGTGTCCCGTGTGCTGGGGTTAGCTGTCTTTTGGACGTGATTCTGCCCGTGGCCACGAGTTGGGAATCCATTCCGTCAGGGTGCAGAACTAGGTGCACTACCAGTACAACGTACCCGACATTGCAATCTGCCCAGTCAAGTCTAGTCCATTCGGTACTTTTTCTATTCTATTCATATGACCGTTACGTATCTTCATACATCATGCATTCAGTCTGTTCATTCCTTTTTAGTCTTTTCCTTTTCTTTACAGTCCTTGATAGTCCATTCATTCACTTCAGTCCTTTATAGTCTTACAGTTCTTCATTTCGTTTCGTTCGTAAAGTCATTTAAAAGAAATAGTTTTTTTTCTTTTCATAAAATTCATTTTACAAAAAGCAGTTTTCTTTCATTTGCATCGTTTAAAAACGTTGGTTCGTGTATCTTTTAAAGCTTCCTTTCGTGAACATACATACAATACGTATCACTTATAGCATCCATCCACATGCATACACATACGTACTTTGGGTGTGTGAAAATGGGCCGCCAATGAAGGCCGTTACATACTTATACTTGAAAACTTATGTTTTGCTTTCTTTTTCGTAAAGCATGTCTCGTAGAGAAAGATTCGTTTTCCTTTTTGAAAAAAAGCTTTCGTTTTCGTCTTTATTTATTTAAAGAAAACTCTAGAATAGTATGAATGAAATACTTACCTAGATTTCATGCCATACTTAATCCATGCAATCCATTCATATGCGTGTCAGATGACAACCTACATGCATACATTTAACCTTACGTCATCATCTATCTAATGCATTAGCAACTATACTAAAAATAGAACTATGCCTCACTTGGAACACTCTCCATCAATCTCTGGGCTCTTATGTACCATTTACTATGTTAAAACCTTCGGAGTCTTATTCCTTAAAGTGAAACTCCGTGATTCACCTTAGGATTAAGACACTAAGACCTCTGTCTCATTCTTCTATTTCCACATTCCAACGCATGATTCAGACTGACTAAGTCACGCATCCTAATCCTAGACAACTTACCCATTACTATTTTCACGTATTCTAGCCCATACTCAATCCTCATTTCCTATCTAGACATGACTTCAAGCCAACCGTGTAGCTAAAACACCATGTAACCACGCTAAGGACAGATTACCCATTATATATGGTAAAACTGTTCGGTACACGTGTCTCGCCAGAGGCACTTGTATCTTATCCCCTTTATCACCTTAAATCAACTTATAGTTCAATGAATGTCCGCTTGTATAAACAAGCTCCATACTCCGATACCAACTTGCTCAGACCCGGTCGATAGGAGTCTTCCTACTTTTCGGCCCTGTACAAGTTCATCACAACACTTGACGAGAGGACTGTATCCACAAATGCACCTCTATCACTTCACGTAACTCGCAACAAATCCCAAGTCACGTCACAATGCCCATCATGCTTCCGCTGTACTCTCAGATACTTTTCTACCACTTCCATATACTCTTAGCCATAAGTCAATCACAAGGCGACACCCGTCATCTTGGACTACAAGCCACATCACCACTATTTCGGGACACTGTTATATAGTTCCCGATGCTACACCCTACACTCTGCGCTTCTCATCCACACCGTCTAACCCTTTGTGACATGTCATCCGATGTATCACTACATAGCATAGAGTATACTCACGTGAACTTTTTTCCATCCACACTACGACACACATCACTACGATGCACACCTCGCGGTGCATCGCTACACAACATGGAGTACGCACCATGCGTACTCCCTTCGCTACATCATTTATTATCACGATGCACATCACACGGTGCGTCGCTACACAACACATAGCACATGTCACGTGTACTCTCTTCATTCTATCCCACACGACACTACAGTGCACGTCACACGGTGCGTCGCTACACTACACGGAGTATGCTCCACGCGTACTCCCTTCACACAGTATGCCGCATCACAATTACTGCACACCTCACACCCATACATCACAACACAGTCCACAACATTACATAGTCAAGTCCAACACTTCACTTCATAACTACGCAGTGAACTCTATAATTACTAACTACACAATTTACAGTCCAACCAACCAACTAATATAAACATAAATAATGAGAGATAGATGGTTATACCATCGATGGGATAACCCGAGCGTCGCTCATTTTTCATCAAGATTAAAGCATTGAAGGAGTCGTACATGGCTGTTAATACCGCGTACGGTGGCTATCCACCATATAAAGTGGCAGTTTGGACTTGAGAATAGCTAGGCATGGTCTTGGAAAGGCTCAAGGTGGCCTTGTGGTGGTGTGAGGTGGCAGAGCACAGCGGCATCATGTCGTGAACAGTGATTCCGAGAGAGAGTGAAGGTGCTTGAGGTGGAGGAAGTCTATGGAACTTCATGGAAAGCTAGGGAGAGGTAGAGGGACGTGTGGTGGAGCTGTGGTAGCAGGACGGTGGCTCACGGTGGTGGATCGGGCCTTGAAGTAGAGGATGAGCCATGAGAGAGAGGGGGAGAGTGAGGGCTGTGTGTAGCTCAGTTGGGCATGAAAATGGTTGGGGACAGTGGTGGTGGCGAGAGGAACATGATGGTGGTGGTGAGAAGTTGTGGATAGCTGTGCACGGCGGTGCACGATGGTGCAACCGAACATGTGTGGTTGTGAAGACCCATCAGAGAAAGAGAGAGGAAGGGGAAATGAGAACATGGAGAGGAAGCCCATGATGTGGTGGTGCAAGTGACCTATGTGGGCGAGAGTTTGAAAGAGTTTGATAGTATATCTTGAATAACAGTGAAGAGATTGAACACTATTTGAGGTTAGTAATGATCATCTAATTTAATAGTATTTTAAAGTGCATTTATAATAATATAGTATATATTGATACAAATTAATAGTTCACATTAACATACGCAGCGAACATATACAATTACTTTGCACGAATGGTGTGACTGACGTATAAAAGATGCACGAAGAAGAATTTGTCTTGTGGTTTGAACATATGGTATTACTAAAGAAAACATGCACAATTATTTTGAACTTTATATATTTTGTAAGTGTCACCATATTTATATATGATATTAATATAAGTAGAATAATATTTATTTATGTAGGTTGCATCGAAATATAGTGAACATTAAGGTGAAATCTCACTAAAAGTGTATGCTTTGGCATGTGGTCTGTCTCTGCGGCCTATCCAATATTCAGGATGTTTGGTGCGTGGATATACATTTCACACAACAGACAAAGAACGATATAGGAAAACTCAAAATTGTTGGGTTGTAGTCGAAAAAAGTCATGAGGATTATAATATCGATTTTACGGAATTGTGGAAGATATCATAGCGTTAAAGTATGTGGGGGAATATTTGGTCTGGTTATTTAAATGTAATTGGTGGGATGTCTCAAATCCTAAATTGGGAGTGCGTAAGGATGAATATTTTGTAAGTGTCAATACATCTCGCAAATGGTATGAGGACGATCCTTTCGTTCTCGCATGCCAAGCAAATCAAGTTTTTTATTTAGATGGCCGAAGTTCGGAAATCCATCGCGGGTAGTCGAGAAGTTTACACTAAGAAATGTATATGATTATATTCCAAAAGCAGACAAACCACATGAAGAAGTTCATAGTCCAGACCATGAATAAGCATATCAAGAAAATGAATCAGGCATCAATCTATTTGTTGATCTAAGCCAATATGACATGGTCCCATTGCACAGAGAATATGTTCAACCCGAAATAATTGAAGGTGACATGTTGGAAGAACATGAATCAACTGAAGTGTCTATTAAGGATGAGAGCAACTAGTCCAACAAAACTGATACTGAATAATTTTCAAACAGATATTTGTGTAGATATAATTCTTATAAAAATATGAAATGTATCTTGTTTGAATAATAATTTATTATAATTTCAAACATATATGCCTCCTAAACGTAAAAGAACACGTGAGCCATCCTCACCTGATGAGCCCCAAGGCGGACCAAGTCTTAAGAATAAATTACAAGATTAAGAGCCACGAAAATCAAGGAAGCAATACAAGAATTGGTGCAATTCAATTGGGATGAAGCTAGCAAGAGTTCAACACTTATGATGGGCTTGAAAGAAAGAGAACCAGTTTTGATCTACTTGATCTAAGCGATGGAAGACACGACTTGAGCCTATTGTTATTGAAGGCCATAGACTTATTTATTTTATTAAAATGACTTATTTTATTAGTATAGGAATTAATCTAAAATAAATGGGCTTGGGATGTCTAGCCCACACATCTTATTTTCAATGAACTAGGGTTTTTGAAGGCCTTTTATTTTGGCCAAGGGCTTATTGGGAAAGTTATTATTTTATTTGAACTAGGGTTTTAGAAGTTACTGTAGCGCGGCACTGTTTACGCTACAGTACCAACGGCACTATTCACTTAGGGTTTTGGGTGATTGTTTATTTAAACCACTTGTAACCTCATTTGAGCTAATTAGACAATATTGAATTTTCATTGTGAGTTGAGTTTACTTCTCTTGTTCTTGGTTGAACTTTGAAACTTATCAAAGGTAAATCACAACTTTTGTGGCTTTCATCCTTCTAATTCAAGTTCTTAAGATAGATTCTTCAACGGGTCTAGATTTTGTTATAATCTAGGTTCTTGAAACTAGTTCTCAACGGTTCTACATTCTCCATCCATTGACTTGAGTTTGGCTTTCTTGGGTTTATTTTTCCAATATTGTTGTTGAGTTTCAAGGTGAGTCGATTGTGATTCATATCACCACTTACTAACTCCCCGTGTGATTCACCTGCCAACAATGGTGGGTCAACATCACCAAAACCAGAATAAGTTATTTTATCACTATATATCTTTCAAATAAAATAATTTAATTAAAATATATGCTTTAATTATTATATATATAGCAGTTGTAAAACAACGTTGAGTTAGAGGCATTATGAGGGGTGTTTGCATAGAGAAAATAAAGAAAGTGGGTAAAATTAAAATTGATATACCTGATGATCACATCAGTGGCTCTGGAGATTCAGCAGCTTGGCTTGCTTCTTACGTTGGTACACTTACTCGCACGTATGCACCGATGGTTACATCCTCCTGGGCTAAAGTTTTCCAAGATGTGAAAGACCACATCAAAAATCATTGCATGGTAATAAGTTATTTTGTATAACATTTTTATTTAAATAACTTTTGAAATTATACTAATTGTTTATAATTTTTTTAAGGACGAGTTTGAACTAAATTTTGGCCAGCGAGAGGATCCATTAACGATTGAGGAACTAATGTTGAATGCATTCCGGAGGTACAAAGGTCGATGCCATGCACACTATTAGAAGTTTAGTACTACGACAGTGGCGCGTCAAAATCCATTTCAAGCAATGCCACCAAACGAATGGGAGAAAGTTTGTGATCTGTTTGAAGATTCTGCTTATCAGGTAATTTTTTTACTATCTTTTTTAAATAATATATAATAGATGTATTAAACATAAAATTATAATATTTTTTTTTTAGCAACGGAGTACGGTAAACAAAGCAAATAGATCAAATTTAACGATACACCATCATGCGGGTTCTCGATCTTTTCATCGCTTGTAAAAAAAAATGGTTAGTTATTTTAGTCCCTATTAAATGTTTGAACAATTCCAGTCAATGATATCCCAAAACTCTATGCCACCACTACCACCATAATCATAATTCATTTAATTTTTTTAGTTGCCTTTATTTATGATGTTTGTAAACATTTGAACAATTGATGTATATAGATTACAATTTGTATTAGTATGTTCTTTTTAATAAAAGTTCAATTTGTTTGATCAATACCATTCAAAATTTAAATAACCTGTTTGAATGGTAAATTACCATTTATGCATACATTCAAACAAAAATAGATCCATTTGAACAAAAAAAACCCATTCGAACGTATTAGAAATACATTCTGTACGTTCGTTCGAACAATTAAATATTTATTCGAATAACATCATTTTTCAAAACTCTGTTCGAACAGAAGATTTCTAAAAATAGATTGTTTGTTCGAATAGTTAATATTTTTTTTCGAACAAAAGTCACTTAAAAATGTGTTGGTTTGAACGGCCTTGGTCCGATATGGTTATTGGTTCGAATTAACATTTTATGTTGTTCAAACAAAATTTTAAGTTCAAACAGAAATTTTTTCATTCGAACTTGATTTTGAGACAACATTTTTTTATCTAAAAAAAAAGTTTCCATTCGAACGGTTTTGACTGGTTCCGCCCAATTTCGTCTCTAAAAGTACTTTTTGGAGATGAAAATCAATTTTTGTCTCAAAAAATTTTATGAGACGGTCTTGTTGAGACAAAATAGAGATAAAAAATTTGTCTCCAAAAATTTCTAAGGACAAAATTTGAATTTTTTGAGACAAAATTTTTTGTCTCAAAAAACTAATTCTCTTATAGTGATTTAATGAAGCCAACAAAAGAATTTGATTTGTGCGAGATTCAAAAGGATTTATGAGGCATAGAGAGAGAGTGTGTGTATGAGTGTGTGCATGCGCACTTAGAAGTTGGAGAAAAGTATTGGAAAAGACGATCGGTGGGGTTGTTGTTGATGGACGCAAAGGAGACTCAAGAGCAGAGTAGGGTGGGAGAGAGAGAGAGAGAGAGAGAGAGAGAGAGAGTAACGCAAGAGGCTGAGTAGTAAGAAGGAGGAAAAAACCTTTTTACTCGCAAAGGGATATACAATATAGTTCTATATATGGGGATCTATTATACCATTCTCAAAAGAGTTCTGCTACATATAATCACTTTCGTGTAGTCTTTATGTATTCAATTGATGTGATTGACCAAAATATTTATTTTACATTAAAAAAATATGTAGCCAATCACATCATTAAAGAGCACAAAAAATATATAAAAATCACTGAACAGAAAATTTTTATATAACTTTAAAATGTTGAGCCATATGTGGGGTCAAACTGGTCACTCCTCCAAATTTTTTTAATAATGTAGTAAAAAGTCATGGACACTCAGCCTGATAGGATACTCTCAAATAAAAAATGCTAAGCCTACTAAATGTTGGGTCCCGACAATTCTTTTTAATCATTTTTACTTAATGATTAAAGAAATATTTTTTAATAATGTTATGATTTTTTTATTTTTTAAAATTATTTATGATGATTAAAAAAATGTATAAAAAATAAAATACACATTTCGGTACACTTTCTCGGGACGTTCTTACGGTGACGGTAGAAGCACTAGTGCTCCTCTTAAATATCTATTTCAAATTCTACCCCTTTTTTTTTTTTAACAGTTGTAGAGATATTTACATCATTTCTCTTATTATAATAATTATAAAGTTACTTGAATTTTTACCATTCGTACACAACTTTTTATTTTACCTATTTGTTTTTCTAAAAATAGGTAAAATAATTGCTCGATTCGATAGAATAGGAAGCGGTAGGCCCTACCTACCAAACTGAAGAGTTCTGAATAAAAATAAAACCCTTGTTGTGCCTCGTTTATTACACGTTCGAAACTTTATAAAAAGCTCATTCTCCTTATTGCATTGTAATTCTAGACCTACTCTTGTCTCGTTCTTCTAATTACTACGATTGTCAGGGCATTCCTGATAATTTATCTAAATGTTTTTATAAAATAACTAACAATACGATTAATAAATTTAAATAATACGATTAAAATAGTATAATTAGTGTCTAATTATACTGATATAAGTAATGTCTAACTTACATAAACTGTTATATTAATTTTATGTTATAAGATTAATAGACTTGAAGAATAAAATTATAATTTTATGTTATATTAATTAACAATTTAACATATAATATATATAATATAATATAAAAATTAAAAAATATAGATATATATCAATCCAATTTCGTTTACATCAGTTTTTAAAATATGAAAATTAATACCATATCGGTTTAGTATCGATTTCAATTATTAGGAACTGGTACTGCACCAAACCAATTATAAATATGAGTGAACCACCATTCCGTTTCGGTTCAACTGGTTTTTTAAATTTTTTTACCTCTAGTTAGAGGAGGGTGAAAAGAAAATAGTTGCACCATAAATATGATAATAGAAAATAAGAAAATGGGAGAGAACTAAACAATAAAATATTCTTACATGAATAAATCGTTCAATCGAAATCTGATGAATTCCGTAAGCAAAAATGTAAGACTAACACGATATGATGGCTATTTTTGCATTCTAGATGGGTGAGCCCAAACAAATTAAAAGATAATTATTATCAAGTGTCAGTCTCTCTCTTCATACAACACTAGTAGGAGGGCACATGCATGCAAGGCATCGTGTGCTTGGTTTTCCCAATACAGATTATTTTAAACTTGAAAATAAAAAACTATATATTCAAAACAGAGTCTCGCAAGTGCTCGCAATCTAGGGCGAGCAAAGAGATTCTTCACAAGACTAGCGAACCAATGGAATTGTTGTTGCCATTGGTCAATGTATCCTCAAGATTTCCTTGCCAACCTACATGGAGGAGTTTTCCAAAAGCCCATAGAATTCAATATCGAATCTTACTCCGTATTCATCACTGGCTAGGGCTTTTGAATCAAAACATGGGCATCCACAACTAAGAGCTAGGGAGAATTACATTGTCAATTGAAGAGCCAAGTAAGTAAACCGAGACCCATGACACTGCCATTTTTGTGTGTCTGCGCACCAAAGACCCACTACAACGTTGTAGTTGGTCCGGTTTTCTTATACAGACGACATCAGCGTGGCCTCATGTTCGTTAATCCATGATTGATTAACATCTGAGATGGAGAATTCTAGTTGTGAATTGGCCTGTTTCTGGTTGTAGAGATTTCTGGTTGTCATCAAAAGGTTTGATTTACACCAGGGGTATTTTTGCCTAATTTTATTTGTTGCAAGAGTATTTTAGTACGTATGCTCGAATATGTAGTATGGACGTTTTAGCCTACCCAGGAACGACAGGCGCTCTGGTAAGATCAGTAGCAGTAGCATGTGTATTTTAGTACAATATGGTACGTATCTACTGAAGGGCAATTTGGTGCAAGTCATTACAAGAATTCCCACTGCGTATATATGGTTTAAATTCGCTGATGATCTTTTATTATGAATATATATAATAAATGTTTTTTATATTAAATTTTATTATTTTTAATCTCATTAATTAGTGTGCCATACTTTGAATGGCTGATCTAAAATCCAATTCAATATGTCACTTTAGAGGCATTGATCACTGAGGAGAATAAAATTAAAAATGAAAAGGGACCGATTATTAGGAAAAAAAAGAAAAAAAAAAAAAGATACGACTTGGCATATCCACATGTTTGGACTAAGGACATATTGAATAAGAAAATAACACTATTGTCGAATCGATTTATACGTTCAGTAGTACACAATTAACATCACATGATTATCTAAGGTACATTTGAAAATTTAGTTTTGTATTTTTCTTGACTAGTAATATTAGACCCATTGTTTTTCTTGGCATACCTACTCTGAATAGGAAATGAATTGTCCGAAAGGCTTCTGTACTCAATAAAAAACTTGACTAGTAATATAACGTCTTTAGGCTGAGCTTATTATTACGGCCGCCTTTGAAGTCAAATTTGTTTGTGCATGTTTTGTTTCCACTAAATAGAAGGCGAGAATTGAGAAGCGCAAGCCAGCCAAGGCCACACAAGTTCACTATATAAAGGAACAAAAGCTAGCTATAACTAGTTGAGCAGCGTGAGATTCTCGCATATCTTAGACTTCGAAAATGGAAAAAATAGAGCACACGACTGTCGCCACAAATGGCATAAACATGCACGTGGCGTCGATAGGGAAAGGCCCAGTGGTCCTCTTCCTTCACGGCTTCCCTGAGCTCTGGTACTCGTGGCGACACCAACTTCTCTATCTTTCCTCCCACGGTTATCGCTGCATCGCCCCCGACCTTCGCGGCTATGGCGACACCGACGCCCCACCCTCCCCTGCCTCTTACACAGCTTTCCACATCGTCGGAGACCTCGTCGCCCTTCTTGACCAACTTGGTATCGAGCAGGTTTTCTTGGTCGGCCATGACTGGGGAGCTATGATAGCCTGGTACTTTTGTTCGTTCAGGCCGGATCGAATCAAAGCTTTGATCAACCTGAGCGTGCCATTTTTTCCCAGGAACCCAGCATTTGATCAAGTGGATGGCTTCAGGGCTTTGTTTGGTGATGATTATTATGTTTGCAGGTTTCAGGTAATTTAATTTGGTTTATCTTGTTAACTGTATTTTTTGGGTGATTTTTGTCTCTTTCATTCACTTTGACAATGGTCAACATCGATCAGGGTTTAGTGGATTGTATTTATGAGTCGATCGAGGGTAATACAACAAATCGTTTAGATCACCGTAATACAACAAATTCGAAACTTCTTGCATGAGTTTAATTAAAATGTGGTGTAGGAACATGGAGAAGCTGAAGAAGATTTTGCTTGTGTCGATACGGCAGGACTAATGAAGAAGTTCCTTTCAGTCGGTTCAAAACCTCTGCTCATGCCTAAAGGAGTGGGAGTTAGAGGATTGGCAACACCAGATTCATTGCCTTCTTGGTTGTCAGAAGAAGATATTAATTATTATGCTACCAAATTTAAGCAGACAGGTTTCACCGGAGGATTGAACTATTATCGAGCTATGCACCTGTAAGTTTCAAGCATCTTTGTGTCGATTCTTTTAGGTGTATTTTAAATATATATTCATTAATGTTTATTCAAACACAATATTTCAAATTGAGCTTATCTTCTATTTATAACACACCATAGATTAACTTGGGACTGTAAACTTGGTCTTAAATGCCAGAAACTGGGAGCTCACAGCGCCATGGACTGGAACACAAGTGAAAGTGCCAGCCAAGTTCATAGTGGGAGACCAGGATCTCGTGTACAATATCCCAGGTGTCAAGGACTATATAGGCGGCGGCGGCTTCAAGAAAGACGTGCCGTATTTGCAAGACGTAGTTGTGATAAAAGGAGCAGGTCATTTTATCAATCAAGAAAAGGCAAATGAGATTAGCGCACACATATTTGAATTTATCAACAAGTTGTGAGGGTGCTTGAATGTACTTTCAGGCCAGTCGAGGACTATGAGCCTGGGTGTTTACCTTTTAGTTCCCATGGGTCATCTATTATGGATCCAGCCGACGAATTAAATAAGCATGTAATGATGATTGCGTGTACTGAACGTATCGTGTTATTTTATTATATTTTTCCTTACCAATTACTTTTAAATATGACTTTGAGTCTTTGACTATTGCTACCGCAGCGATTAAGAAATTTTATAAATTTATAAATTTACTTAGTTTCATATAATAAGTTTGAATTTATTTTTATGTGGATAAAATATTTCTCACTTTCTAAGAGAGAAACACAACAAATTAACTCACTACCATCAGAACATGTGAAGATTAATATTTGTAACAGCTATAATATTTATTACATTGTTCATGCGGAGTCCAATTTTTATATATATCACTATAAAAATTATTAATATTTATGAAAAATTATTAACGATAAAAATTATTATTTATAATAAAAATATATTTATTTTAATAAAAAATAATCAATTAAAAAAAATAAATTAATACAAATAAGTCGAGCTTTTTTGCAAAACGGTAAAAATAGTGTAGGGTCAGGTAACGTCAGCTGAGGACGATTTTGCTCGTGGGGATACCGCAATAATAATAAAGAAGTTGTTCTCAGTTTTTGGGCCAGAGCCTTTGATGATGCCTCAACATGTAGGTTCAATGGATTGACCAGCCAGATCCATTGAACCTAAGAGTGTAAACTAAGACTCAGTAGAGTGTAATATTATACCACCAAATTTAAGCGTGCAGTGTTAACTAAGAGTGTAATCGGTCTAAAAGGGTTTTTTTTTTCCTCTTTTTAACATTTTAGAAATGGTTAATAAATATTAAATGGTTTTATTATATCTATAGTCAATGATAATATCTTGAATGAAAATTACATAATTAACTTGTACAATTATTATATAAAATAATATATTATATATATATAATATTTAATATATATATACATTAAGTCGATCTAGTTCAATCCTGTCCAAAAAGCCTCACCCCGAGACCGATCAATAAAACTATCGCATTGTTTAGAATACTGTACCGTACCGGTCGGTATATACCATACCGGCCCGTATCTCGGCATTTATTTTATTTTTCATTTCTTCAAATTACAAGTTCATTTTTGACCTCCAATTCAGACCAAATTATTTATAATTTATATATATATATATGTATTTATGTATAATTTATTCATATATAGACTATTATTTTATAATATAACTTATATATATTTACATATATAATTTATTCATATATCGACTATTCCGAAACAGTACACGAAATGGTACTGGAACCAAAATATTTCGTTCTAGTACCTTGAATGGTACGGCATCCGGTACGGTATTCAAAACATTGAACTATCGGTCCAATCCGATCCGGTCCAGTCAAATATTAAATGTTCAAATTTATAAATTAATTTTATCAAAACAAAATTAAACTTGAAATTATTATTAAGTTAAATTTATGGTCATGATTAATTCCTTTATTTAATTTTTTTGACGAGTTTAAACTTGTTCCTGTTTACTCAATTTGAAATCTCATAGGCATGTATATATTTATATATATATATATTAGGTTGGAGCAACGTCCAAAGCATATTTGTCTAGTTTTATTTTTTATAAAAAAGTTAATTAATGTACCAAGTTGAATCACCTCTTTGTAAAATCTGTATTGCAATATTTTTTAAATATGACAAATGCTCTTACATGATATGAATTTAATGTTTGTGTATGATCAATAGAAAAGTAAAGAATATGAATGCAAAAAATTCAAAATATGGTAAATTAATACAAATTATGAACAGTGTGAGATTTATTTCTCTTACTTACTAGACTATTTCAATTATTCCAGGCTAATATATTTTTAAGAGATCACAACTATACACCACATCACAGACATAAAAAATGTGAAGTAGTGAAATTTATTTTGATGTGCTTTCTTGGTATGAATTATTGTTTTGCATTTAAATTGCTCTTTACTTTACATTATTGGTATTAATTATTGTTTTTCAATTATTCTTTTTGCATAAACTGAATATTCCTAACGTCTACCTACTCATACAGCAGAGGCCTTAGCAGAGGCCTTAACACAAAGTGGTCCCAACCAATGGGATAATGACAACTATTAAAAGGATATAACAGACATTATAAATGTAAATACTGGTAAAATAGTAAACTAATAACAATGTCCTTAAGAGTCATTTAACTACACAAATACTTGATGCTGCCTCTTCCACGTAAATGCTTCAGATGCTTTCCACCTCTTTGATCCAACGGCTACGAACTAACTCCATCTTACTAACGTTACCCTTAGTCAAATGCCGGCTGTCTCAATTACTCATTTTCTTCCTCGTACGCTAGCCTTCCGAAACGCCATTACTCTGCCTTTCCTCCATCTACTACCAAGCTTGTGACAACCTCCTTTCCGTTTCAGTTTTCATCCCCTTCAATCTGTGCGGTTGCTGCTTCTCTTCTTCTTCTTCTCCTTCTTCATTTTATTTTGTTTCTTTCCTCTATTTTTCTTTCCTCTTCTTCTCCACCGCCGCTCAAGATCGCGCTTGCAACCAGCATGCTCTTCTCCTATAGCCACATCAGCTTTCCGGGGATGATGTTCTTCGTCAAGTTACCAGGCTGCCGTCCAAGGTGCAACACGATCTGGAGCATGGACTTGTCGATCACGAGGATGAAATTCTCTTTGTGCAGACAATCGAACGAGGTGAAAACCGAGCTTGGGGAGTTAACGGGACAGAAGCGACACTTAACGGGGCCTTAAAGGAAAACAAATAAAATAGACGAAAAAACAAGAATTTTCGTTTCATACACACTTTTTATATATAGAAGATATATATACACACACACAGCGGCCAATTCGCCCACAACCATATGATACAAATGATGTAAATCATCAAGCTGCAAATGTTTCTTTGCATTTGAATCCTTTACCATCATTCTCAAGTAAAATTCTTTCTTCTTTTCTTCATACGAAAGTACCTAATGCATTCAAGTTTCTCTTCCAACATAGACGTATGTATCACTACAAGAAAAATGGGTTTTTTGTGGTCAATTTATTGCAACGAAAAGACTATTTACAACCAAAATCATTTTAGATTTTTGGATCACCTAGATCACAGATACAAGTTCTACAGACCATATATATCATCCTTTAGCTAAACTCTTCACCATATTCACATAAATCCAAAACACATTGGTTAAACTTCCAACTGATGATAATATCTCAGTCACACATCATGGGACCATTCGATTGTATGATAGTTTAAGTCTTGAAAGATGTACTATGTGTAACCACTTTTTCATATAATCTTCAGTGAATCACTAAACTAATTTCTCATCAGAAATGCCGTTTTATATTTATGCCTGATATTTTTTATACATAGGGTCCTACCCCATGGAAGATGATTGTAAAGGGCACAATAATAGTTGGAGTTTATGTCCCACAATAGTCATAAGTTAGTGCAGTCAATGATTCAGTTGTTTCTATTGTCATCAATTATGTATTTGATTCGAATTTCAAGCATTGGCATGGTAGATTAGATCTACTACAACATATTTGTCCTTTTGTCGCGGAGGTATACCGTGGCTAACCCCCCATAATCGGTGGGAAAAGATTATTTCCAACCAGTCTTTTGTGGGTTGATCAGCTCTAGCGGGCATATTCAATAGCAGGTTTGGTTTCAGCTCATCCACTTTGAACATTAGGTTTAGAAAAGGGATTGGCTCATCCCCTGAATTTAAATCCTCTGAATTTAAATCCTCTCTCTTTCTTGCATTTTGTTTTTCCATTTTTTTCCTCATAGTATGAGTGTTTTGGCCTATTAGTGATATTGTCTCTGCCATTCAATAATCGCTTGTCATGGAAAAAAGCTATATGGGTTATAGGACCTAGTTCTCGTATATTTATCATATTCTTTGTAACATAATCAAAATATCAGAAACAAATCCGTGAACTTTGGCCACATCTAGCGTCCAGTAGGGATGATATCACTTGAAATTCCACTATTTTATCCAAATACCCTTCACTAAACCATCCCCAAAATTGGGAGCTAAAAGAAAAATCCCAATCATTTATAGAACTCCCACAAGGGATGGCAGTTTGGTAGGATGAATACAAGAATTAATAGCTACGAGACCCCACTCTTCGGATGAACAATAATAAGCAAGAAATTTGATGCCTCAATTTCTTGTTCACAAAAGACTCACCGAAGCCCATCCCCTCATTCCAAAAACCAACGGGGATTGAGAGGAAGACACAAATATACTAAAACTAGAGTGAGAGAGATTTACCTTTCTTGGCGTTGGAATTAATCGACAGTCTGGTGAGAATGAATTGTTAGTTTTAACCAAAGAGGCAAAACAGAGAAAAAAACAGAATCAATCTCCAACGTGAAGATTGATTCTGATTATTCTGGCCTTTCATTTCTTATTAATCTGATCTATATGCTTACATAGAGACTCACAAATTTCATTAAAAGCAAAGATACAACTTCCAAACACAAGCTAATAGTAGAAAAGCTTAATATAGTAAAACATAAATGAAAAGTTCTTAGGAAATAAACATCACACTAACTGATCTTTAATACTCCTCCTTGATGTGATTTCCAGTTACACCAAGACGTGACCTGAGAAACTGAAACTTGTCTCTTGGGAGTGCTTTTGTAAATATATCAGCAAGTATCTCTTCAGATCTACAAAACTTCAAAGCAATTTCACCATTTGATTCAACTCCACGCAAAAAATGATATTTGATTGCAATATGTTTAGTTCTACAATGCTGGACTGGATTTTTGGCAATTGCTATAGCTGATTTATTATCACAAAAAATTTCAGTAGATCCCAACTGTTTCTCCCCCATATCTTCAAGTATTCTTCTCAACCAAATGGCTTGGTTTGCACAACTTGCAGCTGCCACAAACTCGACTTCAGCAGTTGATTGTGCCACATTGCCTTGCTTTTTTGAACTCCAAGAAAACATAGCAAATCCTAGATTGAAACAGTAGCCTGAAGTGCTTCTTAGATCATCACAAGAACCTGCCCAATCACTATCTGTAAATCCCACCAGCTTTGTATTTGAAATTTTCTTATACCAAATACCAAAGCTGATAGTTCCCTGCAGGTATCTCATAACTCTCTTGGTTGTTCCAAGATGAATTTGTCTAGGACATTGCATGAATCTTGAAAGTAAACTAGTGGCATACAATATATCAGGTCTGGTGTTACACAAAAACAACAAGCTTCCTACAAGACTTCTATAGATTGATGCATCCACTTTCTTTCCACCATCATCCTTCTTCAATTTCTCATTAGGAATTAATGGAGTAGCCACTGATTTGCAACCTGCCATGTTGAATCTTCTTACAAGATCTTTAGTATACTTCCTCTGAGAGCAAAAAGTTCCTTTAGCCTCTTGACTCACTTCCATGCCTAGGAAATAATGCATATTTCCTAAGTCACTCATCTAAAAACATGCCATCATATCCCTTTTAAAATTTTCAATCATTCCAACATTACTTCCTGTAAAAATCAGATCATCCACATAAAGAGATACTATAATCAAGTCATTACTGTTTTGAGATTTTACATACAAAGTAGGCTCACTTTTGCTTCTCCTTAAGCCTTGCTCAGAGAAATATTGATCAATTCTCCCATACCAGGCCCTTGGTGCCTGTTTTAATTCATACAAAGCCTTTTTCAGTTTATAAACTTTACCTTCTTCTTTTTCAAACCCCTTGGGTTGATCCACATAAACCTCTTCTTCCAACACTCCATCTAGAAATGCTGATTTCACATCTAGTTGTAATACTTTCCAATCCTTTTGAGCAGCATGTGAGACTAAGGCTCTAATGGTATCCATCCTTGCAACAGGAGCAAAAATTTCATTATAATTTATTCCATGTTGCTGCACATACCCCTTGACAACCAACCTTGCTTTATGCCAAGATAGAGCCATCCGGATTTAATTTAGTCTTATAAATCCATTTTACTCCAATAACTTCTTTATTTGCTGGTAAAGAAACCAACTCCCAAGTTTCATTCTTCTCTATCATCCTGATTTCTTCTCTCATAGCTTTCTGCCAAACTTCCTCCTTTGAAGCTACTGCAAAGCTATTTGGTTCAAGTGTAGCATAATTACAATGCTCATATACTTCACTAAGAAGTCTTGTTCTTCTTATTGGAGATTCAGGAGTTGACTCTTCTTCACTATCATCAGAGAATACTTGAGTAGCAATGGGACTTTCTGTATGAATTTGCTGAATATCACTTGTTTCAACTTCAGCTTCTTCTTCTTCCATCTCATTTGATGGTTGAATTGATATCTCAACTCTTGGTTGAACAACCTTCTCAGCTTTCCAATCCCAAGAACCATTCTCATTAAACCTCACATCTCTACTCACAACCAGCTTTCTAGTTTCCAAATTAAAAATTCGAAAACCCTTTGAAACTAAACTATAACCCACAAATATACCTCTTTCAGCCTTCTCTTCAAGTTTGGTTCTTTTCTGAGATGGAACATGAACATAACATATACACCCAAACACTCTTAAGAAACTTGCAGAGGGTTTTATTCCACTCCAAGCTTCATAAGGAGTCTGTTTCTCCACAGCTTTAGTTGGTAATCTATTCAGTAAAAACACACCAGTGTTTACTGCTTCACCCCAAAATTCCTTGGGTAGTTTCTTCTCATGCAACATACTTCTAGCCATTTCCATGACTATCCTATTCTTTCGCTCGGACACTCCATTCTGTTGTGGAGAATAGGCCACTGATAATTGATGCTCAGTCCCCTCAGCTTTACAAAATTTTTCAAATTCTTTGGTGTTATATTCACTACCTCTATCACTCCTTAAAGATTTGATTTTATGGCTTGACTGCTTTTCAACCAGTAGTTTAAACTTCTTGAAAACTCCAAAAACTTTAGATTTTTCATGAAGGAAATAAACCCACATCATTCTAGTAAAATCATCTATGAAGAGAATAAAGTACCTGCTTTGATTGTGAGTTAAAGTTCTCATTGGACCACACACATCAGTGTGAACCAGTTGCAATTTTTCCTTGGCTCTCTAGCTGCTTTCTGATGGAAATTGAAGTTTGTGATGTTTTCCAACCAAGCACCCTTCACAAACTGGTGTCTCTTTTTCTAAGAGAGGTAGATCCTTCATCATCTCCTTCTGATGCAATAATCTCAAAGAATTGAGATTGTAATGCCCAAATCTTTGGTGCCATAACATTGTCTCATTCATAGTTGCCACCACAGCCTTAGGAAAGTTCCATTGAATGGGAAAATTCCTACTTCTCCTAATTTTTATTTCAGCTAGCTCCACCTTATTCTTCTCATCATAAATTCTGCACATATTATTTTCAAAGCACAAGGAGTAACCATTTTCCATCATTTGGCCTACACTCAATAGGTTTTGATCAAGGGATGGAACCAATAATAAATCCTTGATGAGTTTTGTACCCTTCTTGGTCGAGATGGCCATTGTGCCTTTGCCTCTAGCTTCAACAACTTCACCATTACACATCTTAACTTGGGTTTTGATAGAAGTGTCCAAATCAGTGAAAATTGTTTCATCAGAAGCCATATGGTTATTACACCCACTGTCTATAAACCAGATTTTCTCTTCTTGAGTGAGAGCTTGACATGCAAAAAATAAATGCTCATTCTCCTCCTTTTCTTTTGAATAGTTGGCTTGTTGATTGTTCTTGTATCTACAATCCTTTTCCATATGCCCAAATTTTTTACAATTCCAACATTGTGGCTTCCTAGCATGATAGCAATTTTTTTTCTAAATGATTTGTTTTCTTGCAGATACCACATGGAGGAAATTCACCCATTTTCCCTTTCATCTTACTTTCCTTTTGCACTTGATCAGAATTCTTGTAATCCTTTTGAGGCTTCTTTTTATAATCTTTTGTTTTCTTATTTTTCATATTCACCTTGGATTGGAAAGCATGCTCCAAGGAACCATCAACTCAGTAACTGACAATATTTGTAGGTCTTTAGACTCCTCTATTGTTGCCACTACATGATCATACTTCTCGGGTAAACTAATCAAAATTTTTTGAACATTTCTTTGATCAGTCACCTCTTCACCATGGGCACACATCTAATTAACTAATTCAATTAATCTGGAACCATATTCTTTTACTACTTCAGATTCCTTCATTTTTAAATTTTCAAAGTCCATTCTAAAGCCTTGAAGTTTGATGAGTTTTACCTTGGCATTTCCTTGAAATTCTGACTGTAGAATCTCCCATGCTCCATTTGAAGTGCTAGCCCTCATCAACCTTGGAAAGATTGATTCAGACACAGCCTGCTGTAGGATGAACAAAGCCTTTGCATCTTTGGTTGTTTCTTGTTTAGATTGAGTTGAATCCGAAACTCCTACTGCTAGAACTGTCACTCCCTTTTCCACTACATCCCATAGATCTTGAGATAGGAAAAAGGTCTTCATTTTGATGCTCCAATAATCATAGCTTTAACCATTGAAAATAGGAACTGAAGTTGTTGCTCCAAAGGTAGCCATTTTCGACCCTTAGATGAACTTGGTTTACTCTGATGCCAATTGTTAGTTTTAACCAAAGAGGCAAAACAGAGAAAAAAAAAATAGAGTATTTTGAGAGAAACGTCAATCTCCAACGTGAAAATTGATTCTGATTGTTCTGCCCTTTCATTTCTCATTAGTCTGATATATATGCTTACATAGAGACTCACAAATTTCATTAAAAGCAGAGATACAACTTCCAAACACAAGCTAATAATAGAAAAGCTTAATATAGTAAAACATAAATGAAAAGTTCTTAGGAAATAAACATCACACTAACTGATCTTTAATAGAACGTGGCAGCACCTAGCGGCAGGGATTGGCCGGACCTCAAAGGATGATGAACAATTGAACGGCGAGAGGAGAAATCAGGGGATTTTTGGAGAGATTGAGAGTATACTTTGTGCACTAGGGGAGTACGAAGTTAGAAATCGGCGTCGACGACTGAGAGATTTTCTTCTATTCTGTAATGATAGATTTTGCACAAGCCACCGTCTACTTCCGTCCGAAAAGAAATTATTTTGAGAGCTCAAAGTGTAAAATAGGGCGCGACTATTTTAGCCGCCATACCGAATTTACCCACCCTTTTTTACTTACCGTACAAGATTTCATAGTAAATGCTGAATATTATTTCAGCGCCAGCGTTATGTGGCATAAGTTGTTATTTTCCACCAATGGTAGTCTTGGATAAAACTCGTGGCAAAATGGTATATATATATATAACTATATGTTGTAGTAAGGTCATCCATCATTGTCTAGATTGTTTGACCTTGCTAAATCTATTCCAGAAGTTGTTCTATCAAATAAAAATGTACATAATGATCATTGTACGGTATGCTTTTAACAAAATAGAAACATTTATTCTTTCAAAATAATTTGTATGAGTCCACTATGTATATTAGGCCTGTGCAAAAAGCCCGCTAGGCCGAACAACCCATCCAATCTGATTAAACCCAACCCGAAAAAGTCGGTTCACATTAAAAGTCGGTCTCGACTTCTTTCGAATCCAACGGACATGGGGTTGTCATTTGGAACCCGTTTATTTAACTTTCACTTTCACTTTTACATCGAACCCTAGCCTCTGCCCCCACCTTCTCCTTGTCATTCATGCCATCGTCTAAAACAACGACTCATTGCTATGCATATCTGATGGCCTCCTCGATTTCTTTTCTTATATTTGCTTTTCACTTGCTTCTATTATGCTGAAATCCATCATACTTCGTCAAATCATCAGTGCTTAATCGGTTGCCAAATTTCCTCCTCTACAAAATCTGGCTTCTCTTTTATCTGTGAGTTTCACTTTTTCTTCTTTCCATTTTCTGTAACAGGACTCTTTATCTCTTTATTGAGTACCGGATTTTGCATTCTCATCATCTTCCTCTTCTATCTTTTCAACTTTTTCTTCATCAATTTCATCTTTAGAGGCCTTTGTGGCCGTCCTCTTCTTTTATGTGTGTGAATTTTCTATTTTTCACCACTTCCAGGATTGGGAAATGGGAAGAAATATATATAATTATATATAATTTTAAAGGAAAGAAAATAGGTGTGGGAAGAGAAGAGGGTGGGTTTCATGGATTCGGTAGTCAAAAAGAAAAACAGTTCTTAATGAAAGATGCTCAATCAAAATAACAGTTCTTAATGCAAGCCAATTACATATAAAACGTAAAAACTTCAGTGCAATTTTCTTTCTTTATCTCTTTTATTTCTTTGTATCGTGATGAGTTATAACTTTCCTAAACACAATACTTACATTTGATCTGTTGAAAGGAAAGCAGCTTTTTTTTTGTCACTTTCCCAAGAAAATTTCAGCCGTACTCATTTTCTTCAAGGACTTACCGAGAAAAGCGTTTGGTGAAAAAAAACTACTAGCAGCTGATTCATGTCGAAGGAGCAGAGATGGGGGAATGGGTCATCGGGTTCGACCCAATTGTGTTTTGACGGGTCGAGTTGGATCGGATTGGCGCCTTAAATGGGAGTTTTCAGGTTGGGTACAAACCTGGTAATACTAACTTGAGTTGCAGGCCTAATGTATATAAGGCCCTTTTTCAATATCTACTCATGATGGTTTAGGTATTTTCTTACAATTGTCGATGATCATATTAGATCAACTTGAGTTTACTAGATGCAATTCAAATCTGAAGTGAAACCTATCTTCATCTCCATTTACAATTTGATTGATATACACTTTCAAGAAAAAATACAATATGTAAGGACTGATAATGGTTTAGGATCCAACATGATGGGTTTTTCTTTTTTCTTCCAAAGGAATATTACACCAAACTTCTTGTGTAGAAGTTACTTTATTTTTCCCAAGTCTTTTGCATTACTCTGTATTGAATATAAACATAAGCCAACTCATTTCAAAGATCAAGTTTAATGCAAGATTTCAATTGAAGTTCTTTCTTTCAATCATTTCATGCTATCAGAGCGGATACTTTAGAGGGTCTCCTTTGGTTAGGGCTAAGCATTGATTAGGCAGGAGTTGGTATCCAAGAAATCTGACTCTGACTTAGTCAAAGTTTAAATACAAACGTTGACTCTGACTCCAAATTACACAAAATGTGATCCGACTCCGACTCTGATAAAATGGATCGAAGTCGGTGCGGAGTCAAGTTTGGGTTTTTTCCATAAATTTTTAGCTCACATTTTTAAACCTGCATTGGACTTCATACTTAGTCAATTTTTAAACAAAACTTTACATATTAATAGATCATTTTTTTGTGGGCTTTCAAGTTTACAAAAAACATTACAAAAAGAAAAAAGAAACAAATTTTAGATTTGCAAAAACCAATAATAGAGCTAAAAATATTTCTTATGCTATGTAAATATGAAAATAAAAATAAAAATATTTTAAATATACTAAAAAAATATACTTCTAGTAGACCCTTCCTATGCAATAATAGCACCAATTTAAATATATAGTAAGCCTTGGCCCTTTAGGTTATTCTTGATAAACCATATCATTCATGTTAGAGTCTCAGACTCCTAAATCAACTAAATAAATAAATAAAACTTTTCAACCATCTAGCCAAGGTCCCGAATAACAACGAACAAGTAAGAGTAACATGAGTCAGCATGGTCCAATGGCAATGTCCATCATCCAATCATCAACTACTTAATTATTGCAAATAAGAAATACAACCAGCCAAATATTATTCCCAACTACAACCAACAACCAACAAAACTAAAACATGACAAATTGAAATCAATTACATTATCAACAAAATAAAAACAAACATTAGGCAGCCTTTGCTATTGTGCCTAGAAAAGAAGACAAGATTAGTGAGAAAACAAGTTAGGTCCATATAAAATATATAAAAAGAATGAAAAATTTTGAAAAAACAGAAGTTACACAATTTCAGTAATGTACCTCAAACCTCAATCATCTTCATGTATTATACTCGTCATACAGGTGGTTAATTCTATATTAAGATGTTAAAATATAAGAAATTAGCATCAGACAATAAAGAAATCAAGATATATAACAAAAACTAAAAAAAATTCTAAATATATTACCTGATTTTAACTTATTGTTTTTTGTAATATCAATTGTATCCGGATAATTTTGACCCAAGTATATTGGAGTGGACTTCAACTAGTTTTGCACACACGTAAGAACCTCTACTGTATTAGGAGACAAAGAATTTTGAAATGAATCTAGGACATGACATCTTGTGCTAAATGCTTACTCAAATGCTATGGTGGTAATTGGAATGATAAATATATCTCTTGCCAAAGAGCAAGAACTGGATATTTGGTAGAGTTAACTGTCTACCAAATTAAAATGTTAAAAATTTCCGTAGGAATCTCAAGGTTGATGATTTCCACTCTTTATGAAAGTTTCTCAAAACAACTAAGGGGTTAATTGAATAGCTACTCCCCATTGATGTACTAATCTCATTATGAGTGTGAGACATAGTTGATCTAAACCCACTCGAGCACCTACCACCAAACATAACATACTATTTATACAAGAGCTCCATATCCTTTCTAAAGGTCTCAACAAATTCCTCACCCTTCTCATTGCCTAATATTTGAATGAAACAATATGTTTGAGTAACCAACTTGTACTGTGAATCATGAATGACAACAATTGTTTATCATTTAAACATCTCCCCAATATTTAACATACTTTGTTTTCATTCTGTAAACCATTGTAATTAAGTGTGGATCACTATTGTCACAAGAACTATTCAAATTTGCAAGACTACTTATAAGCAATTGAAAATACAAATTCGATGTGACATATAGTGTACCAGAAATATGTAATGTGACATTGTAAAATACATGTAGGAACTTCATAAAATTTTTGATATTATCCCAATCATCAAAAGCAAGAGCTCCTAACCACTGCAACCCTGAAGAAGGTTTTGCGGACACCCAATACCTCAGGCCACCTGATGAACTGGGATGTTGAGCTAAGCTAGTTTGACATAGAGTACCTCTTCCGCACCACAATGATGGGACATGTATTGGTAGATTTCATGGCTGAATTCATCGGCTTCCTAGTGGAAAACCCAGGTAGGTCTTTGTGGAAGTTTGCCACGAAGGGAGCAAAGCTAAAGAAATGCCTATAGTTGGTATGGGAAGAGTGTGATTCCTTTCCCTACTTTTGCATCCAACAAATACTAAGAGAAGAAAACTAGAGGGCCGACAGGCTGGCACAGACTGCGTCAGGACATAAAGACTTTCCACTACCATAACACACCGTAGCACGAATAGTGGATTTCCCCTCCATAGGAATTGTGGGCATCGGATGCGATGAAGTACCTCGACACCAACGAAGTGCCAAATGAGAAATGGGAAGCATAAAAAGTTAGAAATAGGGCGGCAAGTTTTATGTTGATAGATGGGATCCTGTATAAGAGAAGCTTCTCAGAATCACTACTAAGGTGTGTCTTGCTAGAAAAGCCTAGTACATACTGGCTAAGATACACAAAGGAATTTGCTGGAATTATTTCGGAGGTAAAACGCTAGTAGAAAAAGTAATAAAGGATGGGTACTATTGCCCTATGCCCTCAAAGATGCAGAAGAATTTTTCAGAAAGTGCTCGGAATGCCAAATGCACCCACTAGTCTCACATTGCCCACTAGAGGAACTAACATCATTCATGTCCCCATGGTCATTCACTCAGCAGAGTGGACTTGGTCGGACCCCTACCTGTAAGCAAAGGCGGGGTAAAATTTGTGGTAGTCGTGGTTGACTATTTCACTAATTGGGTAGAGGCGGAAGCCCTTACGACCATAACTACTGGGGCCATATTCTTGTGGAAGTTAAGCGTCTGTCGGTTTGGAGTCTCGTAAAGCATCATATCAGACTATAGACGATAGTTTGATTCTCTTCATTACTGCAAATGATGCACGAAACTAGGAATCAGGCGCAAATACTCTTTCCCAGGCTACTTGCAATCCAACGGACAAGTCAAAACAACTAACAAAATCCTACTAGGGATCCTAAAGAAGAAGTTGGCAGATCGAAAAGGAAATTGGGCTAAAGAACTCCCGAGAGTTTTATGGGCATAGTGAAAAATTGTTAGGACTCCGAAGGGAGAAACTCTGTCTGCTTTGACCTATGGTAGTGAGGCTGTAGTACCTACGAAAGTGGGCGTGCCAACCTACCAAGTACAACACTTTGACCTGAGCTCCAATGACAGAAAGCTAAGGGAACAACTGGACGTGCTAGAAGAAAGAACATGAGAAGCCGAGATGTAGACAAAGATCAATAAGAGGAAAGCTTGAGTTGACCTTGGCCTGTGACACAATCCACTCTCGTGATCTACAAATCTAGGCTTAAGAGTCTAGTTCGGATGCTGCGGGCATGTCTCTAATAGTATGTCGGCCAAAATTCATAATGCCAAGGAAGTCCGCAACCATGCCTGGGGTTATCGCTTTAAAGAGGGTCTTGACAGATTGAACAACCATCTGCTGTAGAATCTTAAGATAGACTTAAGGACTCTTGACCTGGCTTCCTTACCTCCTGATCAAAAAGCCCTCCATTTCACCAAGTCTCTAGGCAAAGACTTGATGCCCAGCGCTTTCCCCGACACATTGCCTAGCACTTGAATATTCCTACTTTTGTAACTCCTTTATATTGTTGTTGTTATTGTTTTCTTTCTCTCCTTTTAGTAAATGATCTCTCCTTGAATGTTATTAGCCTTGCACCTCCTTCGCATTTTCCTTGCCTTTCTGTTTTTTTCTCTCTTCTTTCTCTCTTATTGTTTTTCCGTCATCTCGGTTCCAGTGACTGAGTAAGTGATTTGGGCGACCTGGCATGGTTTGCATAAAGGTTGGCAAGTTGTTGGGCTTGTGTCCAGCTCATGTATCGTAGAGACTCAGGGGACTCGTTAGTTTCCGCAAAGATTGGCAAGCCAAGGAACTCATGCTCAAGAGACTCGACTCGAAGGTTGGTAAGCTAAGGGACTTGTGTGTGACTCACGCATTGCGGTGAGACAAGGGACTTGTTAGTTTCTATGAAGGTTGGCAAGTCAAGCGACTTGTGTCCGGCTTGGGCTTCCTTCGTAGCGAGTCAAGGGATTCGATTTGGTCTTTATGAGGGTCAGCAAGTCAAGGGACTTTATTAGGGCTACTATGGATAGTCAAGGGACTCGTTGGTTTCTGTGAAGGCCGGCAAGCCAAGGGAATTTTGTTCAACTTGGGCTTCATGGCAAGTTGAGAGACTTGGCTTGAGGGTCGGCAAGTCAAGGGACTTTTGTCCGACTTTGGCTTTGCGGCGAGTCAAAGGACTCGTCTTGGTATGCATAAGTATTGGCAACTTAAGAAACTTGCGTCCGACTAGGGCTCTATGGCTTGGCAAGGGACTCGTTGGTTTCCGTGAAGATCGGTAAATCAAGTAACTTGTGTCTGACTTGGGCTTCATGATGAGTCAAGGGGCTCGTTAATTTTCGTGGCAAGTCAATGGGCTTGTGTCTAACTTGGGCATTGTAGTGAGTCGAGAGAGTCGGCAAGTCAAGGGATTTGTGTTCAACACAGGCTTTGCGGCCAGTAAAAGGACTCAACTTGGTTTGTGTGAGTATCTACAAGTCAAGGAACTTGGCTTGAGGACTAGTAAGTCAAGGGACTTGTGTCCAAATCTAGCCTTGCAACGTATATTCAAAGAATACAATTTAGAAGGAAAAAGGAATTTCATTCATGTGTCATGAAATTCACCAGTACATTGCTTGGTTACAATCTATGGGAAATATTTCTTTAGATGTTCAGCGTTCCATGGATGTGGGAGCTCCTTCCCTTTGGCGTCTTTCAAGTGGTATGATCCTGGTTGGTTATTCGTTGTAGCGAAGAATGGTCCTTCCCAACGTGGTCCCAATTTCCCTTCTTCTTATATGGTGACCCCGGTCTATTTCAACACCAAGTTGCCCACTTTCGACTCACCTGACCAACCGTGGGGGACCTTCCTAGTCCCGAAGTCCCAACGCTACCCACAAGAGGCACATTGCGTATAGATTCACCTAACGCTGCAAGTGATGCGACCTTAGATACAAAAGTTTGGCTGAAGAGCAGGGAAAGAATGGAAACTTGATCTTCACTAAGCTCTACCACCAGTGGGCCGCCTAAACCATCACCGTCACGGCCCAAACCCTCTGCCACAGTGACAAAGGCGACAATATCTTGGGCTTTGATCGGGGAACCTGCGATGGGAAACTAGGTTGCCTCTGGAACGTCTTCAAAGAGCATCATGGGTGCGCAAAACTCTGGTGGGGAACATTTAGGGAAGGCCACGAAAAAGGCCATCTCAAAGTCTGCCTCATCACGGCTAAGTTCCTCAACAAGGACCCGAACAGCCAATGGGGGGAGGCCCGAATCAGTTGGCCATGCCAATCTTGGCATGTTGTAGGACGACTATTACACAACACCCTCTTGGTTCAAAGATGCGTCGATAGCAAGAGCCCCCACCCACAAGCCGGCGAGAAATTCAAGGGGTTACCCAACCCCAAGGAAGAGACTAGCACCCCAGTGTCTGTGGTCCCGTTGCTCGAAGCCTTCGAAGCCCAAGTAGGTTCATCACTACGAGGGTACTCCTAGGCCCCGAGACTTCTGCTCGAAGCCCCATGCACAACGCGAGGTCTTCGTTCCTTACCCTTGATCACATTAAGGCTGGGCGACCTCTTCTACCCCTGGAGGAGGAAGGCTCCCTCAGAAAGCAATTACCAAAATATGAGGTTAGTCTGGTGGAATGAGATATCAAGAAATGTTAGCTTCAGTTAACACGGCATTAGTCCAAACTTCATCGGGATGGTCTTTGGCCTACACTTGGATAGCCTCTAGCTAGGTCTCTTCTTGCTAGGACAAGATGATGGAGATATCCTTGTCGTCTGGGATGGCACAGACTTGGAATTCCCCCTCCAGATATTTCCAATTCGAGCAAGACATGAAAAAGAAATGCCTGGTCTAGTCCTTGATGTGAGAAAATTGCTTTGGCATTGACCTTGCTATGAAATGTTTTTAGTGTGGAGCTGCAAAAGCACGAAAAAGGGTGAATTCCAAATAGTGCAAAAAAATAAAATAGAGAGAACAAAAATAAGAAATAACATTTCAAAGAATGTATGAAATCTTTCTTTAGGGATAGGAAGAAAACCGCCCTAGTGTTCATCTATAATCTTGTAGTGCTCTTAAACTATGTGATATTTTTGCCTTCAAAGTTGGGAAATTTAACACCTGATGTATGACCAAATATATCAATGAAGAGGTACATATTGGACCATCTAGGACTTCTTATCAGAATGTTAAACACATACAAAGAGGGTGGGGAGGGTGAAGAAAGAACATCAAAGCCATAAATAATTATTCAATTGAGAAGAAACACCTAGGCAAGGGCATTTGCTTAGGGATGTTAGTTTTTGTTATCTTTAAGTATTGCAACTCACATGAAGTCGAGTTATTTGCATAAATTCCTTGGTAAGTTGTTTTTTTTTTCCACTAATTTTATGCTTAATCCTTGAAACAATTTACATTTTGGATATGACTAGATCGAAATCTATATGGCTTTCTAGTGCACATATTAACAAGGCCCTATGGGTTTTATAATGTCTTCTTGGTTTTACATCATCTATGTTTCTTGATCATCTCCCTTGGAGGTATTACAATTGAGTACTGATCTAATCTTTCTAGATTTTTAATCTCTATGTTTTCTGAAATATATGAAAAGTTACTATGATTCTATGTACCTAACCAGATTTACATTTTTCAAATGCCATTATGCAATGAAAAACAAGCTCGAAGTGCAGAAGGTATGCTCTGTTTTTTGGGATTATGAGCAAGATATATGCACATGCAGATCATTTTAATCTTCCCCATTGTTTGAATATGGACTTTTATGCTTTCAGCTACTAGATTAGAAGCTCTCCAGCTTGAGGATTGTATCATATTGAATATGACCCAAAGAAACATTTTGCAAAGCATCTTAAAACAATTATTTTTGTAGTTGATTAATTTTATTTCGAGATGTTGTCTGCTTAAACACGATTTCTGGTTACTCTCTCTATTAATTTAGTATAACTTTTTTTTATCTTTTCCAAGCTCGACGATTGCATAAAAATTTCAAAGAACTATTGGATAAATGTGAAGAAGAAGAATTACCCAGGAAAGAAATGGTCCTAAAGCTAATGACAAACAGAATGTGAAGAAGAAGAATTATCCATGAAGACGAACTTTCTTGTGCTTTGATTTGCAATTCTTTTCATTATATGAATAATGACCCATTATATCATATTTATTATTAATTGATATATTATATTTTTTTAATTGTGGGATATCATATAATTGGTGCGTTCTAAATGCTGTTAATTAATGTAATGCGTTGTATTCGTAGCAGTGTTTATATTAATATCATTAATTTAACAAATGTGCTGGCAATTAATTAGTGGTGGTGTTTACAATAAGTTGCAATACTAAAAAAAAAAAGACAAACAAACAAACAAACTCATGGTGGCTTTCAGATAAACGCCGTTAATAAATTTAATGTGCCGCCAACATACTATTAGTGGCATTTAAATAAATGCCGCTAATTTATATGATGCGCTGACAATATAATGTGGTGGCGTTTATGTTAACGCAGCTATTTAAAAAATTGGCATTGTTTAGATAAACGTTGTTAATAAATTGGCCAAAGTACTATTAGTGACATTCAAATAAATGCCGCCAAATTATATGATGAGCCGATAGCATACTAGTGGCGGCGTTTAGATAATCGCCGTTAAATTAAGTCATTGGTGGTGTTTAGATAAAAGCAATTAAATTATTCAATGTGCCACCGCCAACGTACTATTAGTGGCATTTAAATAAATGCTGCCAATTTATATCATACGTTGGCAAATTACTAGTAGCGGCATTTATCGTAATGTCACTATTTTAAAAAGTGACAGCAGTCAGATAAATGTCATCAACAAATTCAATGTACCGCTGTCAATGTACTATTAGTGGCATTTAAATAAATGCCGTCAATTTATATGATGCGTCGATAATGTAGTAGCAGCGGCATTTATGGTAATGCCGCTAGTTCATGCAAGGGGATGGCAACGATAAATTGTATACAAACACCGTTAATGTAGGTACTGTGGCAGCGTTTCAAGAAATGCAGCTAAATTATATACAAACGCTGCTAATGCGATTTTCAAATACCGACGTTTGCACAAACATCGGGACGTGGAAATAGTGACATTCCAATATCTGCAGATGGTTAGGCCGGAAGAAAAACGCCGCGAATTAATTAGCAACATTTTTTTAGACAGGTGCCGGCGCATAACCAAAGTAGAAAATTCTGTCTTTTTTTGTAGTACTAGACAAGATGCAGAGGCAGACGTAGGAGTGTTTCTACCTTCAACATTCAAGATTTCAAAACTAAAACACTACACACAAATGAAAACAAAATAGCACAATTAATCACACATACAACTCATTTCTTATTATCCAACAACATATAAAAATTATTTGGCATGCCAACCACCACAATAATTATAGATATCTCACTAGGATTGAATCTTTATTTTCATTTTTAAATAAGGAGACTGATTAATTAAATGGATGTGAAATTCTATATAAAAGCCTTACACAACACACATTTACCTAATCAACATGTGATTTATCATTTTTGCCTTTTTATCTTAATGCCTAAATATGTGTGTATTTAAAAAGAAAGGTAAAATGACAAATCACATATTGGTTGAGTGGAGGTGTGTGGTGTAAGGCTTCCTTGTAGCATTTCTCTAAATGGATGGGGAAAGATTATCCCTCCTTGCATGTCCCATGTATCCATGACTGTGTTCCCAACAAAAATAAAGTCCTAAAATGAATCGAAATTCAAAAGCCAACATGTCCAATTTTTTCTCATATTCTTGAATAGAAGAAATGAATAAAAAAGCAAGACAAAGCAATAGGAGGTACATCATTGTGTCTCCAATTTTGTAATCAATTGGACACCTATCATTAATACTTTTCCATAAAAAAGGACAAAATGAATGACATATTGTTTAACTCTATTTTTGTTTATAGTTTTCAAGAACAACCAATAACACTATTCCACAAACAAAAAGTGGTTTCAAGCTAAACAATACAGCTTGAACGCCAAATATCTTCTTGTGCAAACAAGTATAGATAGGAGGTTAAAATTTTTTGTAATTTTCCAAGGCATCTTAACAAACTATCTAAGTATATTTCTCATCAGTGTAGTAGATGTTGAAAAACTATCGAGAGTGGAGACGTCAGGGACGCTTGGATGAGAAGAAACCGATGATAAGGGGTAGTGGTGGCAGTGACTAAATCGTGAGTACAACCTGGCTGAGGCAAAAGAGATGATCTATGAACTCGTATAGGGACCAAAGGAGGAGGAGGAGGAGGAGGAGGAGGAGGAGGAGGAGAGAGAGAGAGAGAGAGAGAGAGAGAGAAGTATGAGACTCTAAGCTCATTGCACACCCCGCCCCCGCCCGCCGGGAGGGTGGGGGGCCTTAGAAGTTAGGGTTACATTTTAGCACAATTATAAGCAATGCCCCTTTTCATTTGAAAGTGACACCTTTTTACTTGAAATGGGTTCGGCAATGGATATATTGATCCAAACGACACCGTTTTAACCTTGAATTCGTGCTGGGTTGGGCTTCCATTGGTTTGTTGCGGTTTTAGGCTTCTAAACCCCATGTGTAGAAACCCCTCAGCAAAACTCAATTGTCGAGCATAAATATCAATAGCTAATGTAGCAAGAGCCTTAAAATTTCAGTCCAATGTACCTTTTCAATTCTATGGTGAATGTATTCTTACATCAATATACATAATCAATTGTATTCCTTCTCACATCCCAAATAATAGATCACCATATGAGATTCTCTATGGTAATGTTCCATCTAACAATCATTTAAAAGTGTTTAGACATTTGTGTTATGCCTCTACTCTAATTCAAAATATATCTAAGTTTTCGTCCTGAGCAAGAAAATGTGTTTCTTCATAAACATTTTTCATTTCTCGAGATGTTATCTTTCATGAATCTATATTCCTATTTCATTCTAAGATATGTTCACCTCTTCTTCTTTACCATCTGATCTTGTTTTGCCCAAACCCATTCCAGATCTTTCTTCTAAGTCTCATAGTTCTTCCATCCATGTTCATTCTTCATTAGAGTCTTTATCTTCTTCATCTACCGAATCTACTATGTCTTCTTCATCTGAACATAATATTCCTCATTACAAGATAATGCTCATTTTCCTCCTCTTTGAAAGTCTACTAAACAACACAAAGCTCCTGACTACTTGCAAAATTATCACTGCAACCTAGCATTCTACTTCTATCTTCTATAGGTCCAAAGTCTACACAGTCAAGTAATAAATATGATATTTCTAATTTCCTATCTTACACAAATCGATCTTCCTTTCATCATGCATTCAGTATATCCATTTCATCTTATATGGAACCTCAATTTTATCACCAAGCATTTCAGCATTCTCATTGGTGAGATGCTATGTTTGTTGAATTAGATGCATTAGAATCCAATAACTTCAACACATGGATTCTCACTAACCTACCATGCAACAAAATTCCAATTAGTTGTAAATGGGTCTATAAAATCAAGTTTAATGTTGATGGATCAATTGATAGCTATAAGGCAAGATTAGTTACCATAGGGTATACTCAAAGGGATGGCCTTGATTACTTAGAAACATTTTCTCCTAATGCAAAAATGGTTACAATTTGATTTTTTTTTTTTTTTTATCACTAGAAACTGTTCATAATTGGCACCTCATCAATTTAGTTGTCAATAATGCTTTTCTGTATGGAGATTTGGAAGAAGATATCTATATGAAACTACCTCTTGGGTATCTTAGAAAGAGGGACACTAGAGTTTGCAAATTACAAAAATTTCTATATGGCTAACAGGCTTCTCGACAATGAAACTCAAAATTCACTTTAGCCTTATTGGGTCTAGGTTTTATTCAATCTAAATCTTACTATTCCTTACTTATAAGAAATGAAGGTGACTCTTTTCTTTCTGTTAGCAAACAGTGATATATCAGCTGTTGAATTCGTCAAATCAACTTCAAATGCTCATTTCAAGTGAAAAGACTAAGGTTTAGTCAAATATTTTTTAGGCATGGGCGGGGATTGCTTGATTTGAAAAGGGAATTTTAGAATTAATTTCAAATGTTGGTATACTTGGTTGTAAACATATAAGTTTTCCATTAATGGATTTTCAAACAAAAGTTTTAAATTTCATTCCGATGATCATTTCGATTCAAACATTGGAATAGAATATTTCAGTACCAAGTGCGTTCCGGTGTACCATTTCGATATTAACTATATATATTGTTATATGTATATATAAATTGATAACTAATAGAATAGATACATGTACATACAAGTGTGCATCATGTGTGTGTGTGTGCGCACGTGTGTGTATGGAAGAATTGACGATTTAAAAAATGAATATACATTGAAAACATTAAGAAAGTAGAGATATTAGTGTCAAAAGATAATATTAGAAAAACCACAAACTTGAGTTGAGAAAAAAAAATAAAGAAAAATAAAAGAGCAAAGAAATTATTAAAAATAAAGATATTTAAAAAATAAAGAGACAAAAAATGAGGGAACATATTTAAAGTTAAAAGAAATTAGGATTATATAAATACCTTTTAGATTTCAAAATTAATTAAATACCATCTACATTTGAAATTTACAAAAATCTCATACAAACTCAAGAAAATTATAAAATTGCCATTAAAACAATCCGGAATAGAATAAGGTACGGAATGCCAATTTTGACCGGAATAGCCGAAACGAGATAGAATTGGCCAGAATTTGAAATGAAATGAAAAGGTATAGTGTACCTAGTACTACACCAGAACAGAAAATTCCAATCGGAATGGCTAGAATGAAAACAAGATTATAAACTATGTTTCACTGCAAATTGTCTAAAAATGATGGTTAATTATTTGAAGATGTATCCAATTAGAGAAGACTCATTGGTAGGTTATTATAACTCACCAATTCTAGACCTAACATTAGATACTCAGTAATCATTTGACTCAATTTCTTGATTCCACTCGTATCCCACATATGCAAACAACTCTTAAAATTTTGAAGTACATTAAGATGGCAGCATGATAAGGTCTGTTCTTTTCAGCCTCATCTCCAATCCATCTTAAGGCCATTGTTGATTTAGATTGGACTACTTATGTTGACACAAGATGATCAGTTTCTAAATATTATATCTTTTTTGGTGAGTCTCTCATATCCTGGAAGTCCAAGAAGCAAATGACAATATCTCGATCTTATGCTAAAGCAGAATATATATCCAAGGCATATGCAATTTGCAAACTCAATTGGCTTCAATCTTTAATTTGAAATCTTCACCAACAGCATTCTCAGCCTTCTTTACTCTTTTGTGAAAAGAAAGCTTCTATCCACTTGTGAATATTGCAGGTGGACAAGATCGTCGGATGGTGATGGTGTCAATCTGCCCGTAAGGCAAGTAGATGCAGACAATTAAGGATGTGGGTGTGGATAGGGTGCAGATGTTGATTTACCCTCCCGCGAATGGGGTGCCTAGATTTGAGCGAATTATCCCACCGCTCGCATCCAACAAATGAGGCCCACGCCCCCACCCAGGTGAGTGGGCGGGGCCCCGCCACTTAGCCCTACGAGACATTAGATATGTTTACTATAAATAAAATTTTTACAATATCATATCTCACGTAAAGTCATGCAAGTCAGTTTATAAGCTCAATATTTTGTAAGATTTCTAAATAAACCAAATATTTCTCTTATCTTGTACATATATAGCTATTGGAATTGAAAGTAGAGCTACACTCCAGTCAAGTATTGAATGTTTAGATCTATTCATTAATTTATTTGAACACAATTAAACTTGAACTTATTATTAAGTTACATTTTGTTTTCATGATTAATTAGTTTATTTGATGTTGTTAACGAGTTTAAACTTGTTCATAAGTTGCATGATCATTCGGAAATCTCATAAGCAATCACTATGACTAAGTTATGCGCAAATGGTACGTACTGGTTTAAATGCATTAATTTGATGGCTAGTTTCCCTTCAAAGGCTCAGCTAGCCTGCAAAAACTTCTAATAATAAGTGTGACATCGGTGCGGATAACATATATTGCTTGCCTTTACCCATTTAATTTTAGCGATAAAATTATCTCGCTGCGAGAGATTAACTGGAGCTTTGCAATGAAGATTATGTTGCATTATTTGCAACGATTAAAAATATCTCGTTGAAAATAATTGAATTTGCAAGGATAAGTGCGATCTCGTTGGTATTTATAACCACAAACAGTAGATTGGATAACAGTGAAAAAAAATTTTCAACAAGATTTATTATAAATTCAAAGAAGATGACCGTTGCAAATAAGAATACACGATGCTAAATAGATATCCTAACAATTTGTCATTGTAACTGAAAAAAATAAATTCGTTGCAAATAGGAACACCTATATTCTTATTTGCAATGAATCAAAACTCTTACGAATAAGAAATTTTTTCAATGATAATTAAATTCTTGCAAATAAGTGTGGAATTGCAACGAAATACCAGTATTTCCAACCAAATTTGAAGTTTTTCCTCTTCATACAAGCCTTCTTAGTGTAGGTAATAATGATTTTCAAGTTATCATCTCATCCATTAGATAAGGTTAATTCGAATTATCTCATGGAACGTCCTTCATAGAACGACAATGACAGGATTGGGGAAAGAGTAAGTTCACACTTCCACTCATACTCTCTTTGTATTCTATATTAAGAGCTCTCGCCTCACAACTCACAAGGGTTAATTACTACTTAACTAACAGTACTCTAACATTGTGCATGACATTAATTTAAATTGTGGTGCAGGAACGTGGAGAAGCTGAAGAAGATTTTGCTTGTGTCGATACCGCAATACTAATGAACAAGTTCTTTTCGATTGGTCCAAATCCTTTGATGATACCTAAAGAAGTGGGAGTTAGAGGATTGCCAACACCAGATGCTTTGCCATCTTGGTTGTCAGAAGAAGATATTAATTACTATCCCAACAAGTTGAACCAGACAGGTTTCACCGGAGGATTGAACTATTATCGAGCTAGCCACCTGTAAGTTTCACCGAAAGATTGACATATTATCCACAAATTTCAAGAAACCAACTTGAGGTCTTTATAAATATATTCATATGGTAAACATATGCACATAAAGTTATATATACGAGTTTATAAATATATTCCCGAACTTGGTTTGTATGCCGAACAAACCAAACTCTCAACACTTATGGCTTCTTATTAGGGCTGTAACGTTTTACTAAAAATATAGCTCCATCAGGGAATCTACTTACTTGGGACTGTAAACTTTATCTTAAATGGCAGAAATTGGGAGCGCTCACAGCGCCATGGACTAGATTACAAATCAAAGTGCCAGCCAAGTTCATAGTGGGAGATCAAGATATCGTCTACAATATCCCAGGTGTCAAGGAGTACTACATAAGCGGGGGCGGCTTCAAAAAAGACGTGCCGTGTTTGCAAGACGTAGTTGTGATAAAAGGAGCATTTCATTTTATCAATCAAGAAAAGGCAGACGAGATTAGCGCACACATATATGAATTTATCAACAAGTTCTGAGTGTGCGACAAAGTGCTTGTTTTCAGGTCGAGGCCTATGAGGGTGTTTATCGTTAATTTAGTTCCCATGTGTAATGACCCCATCTATCGAGCCAACGAATTAAATAAGCATGTATGTTGATTCTGTGTACTGAACAAATCAACAATGGTGTTATTTTACTATATATATAGTAAATAAGGCATATTTATATGCCCAACGAATTAAATAAGCATATATATATGTAATTTTGCTTTTTTTCATACCCACTTATAAATATAATTTTGTTATAGAAAAACGCAACAAACTCGCTTGCATCAGAACAGGTAAAAATTAATAATTATAACAGAGCTATAATATTTATTTCATTGGTAATGCGTCCTCGAATTTTTAGTATGTATCTGATAGCTAGCTAACTAGCTGCTTGTCTTTAATTCTCAATAAAATGGCGAACTACATATTTGTCATAGGTGCTTGCAAATACATATATATATGCTAGTAGAATCAAAACGTCCAAGAGACGTTTTTCCTGGAGGCAAAATAGAAATGTAAAATTTTTATATAAAAACAAATAATAGTATAAAAGAAAAACACAGTAATTGTAGTTTCTACTTCATTTTCTTCTTTGTGAACTTGCATTTACATCATCTGCAAGAACGTTTCCAAAAGTGCTGCATGTAACATATATATATATATAAGCATAATTATATAAACAATTACGTATATAACTATTAGTACAAAAAATCATTTAGATTATTAATTCTCAGCTACGATCTAAAAATTTCTGGAAATTAATTAATGCATGATAACATACAAATAAGATTTTCGTATTGGCATTAATTAAGATTATAATAATTTTAATCATTATTTAATTACCTAAGGTTCAAAAAGCCCCAGTATATGGGATAGATGATGGTAAGAGCGAGAGAATTGCTAGAAAATACTGGAAGTGCCTCCGTATAGATCCCATAATTGAAAGGCCCATCGACATCCAAGCATAATGACCTATTAATATTTGTTGTTGGTGGAGACTAGTTAATTATACAACCAATTGATCCCTCTGAGCAAATTAATAAAGATTGAGAGATCGCTGTAGTACTTGTTAATTCTAATTGGTTTGTCACGGTACTGTTGCTGCTGGAGTATGACACAAGTCGTTGTGTTGAAAGGGCATACCAGCATCCCCCTACAACCTGTAGATCATAGGATAATTAATTACTTAATTTATAATTATCAAATAAATGGGTAAAATTGGTTCATATTTTGAAGTAGCATGAAGGTAGCTAGGCAGGCAACTTACATGAGAAGCAATGAAGTAGGCAAGGAGATTAAGGTGCAAACGCCACCAATCACTACCAAAGATATAACCTGTGACCTTTTGCAGTTTTCTCAACAAGTAATTGCTATGGTAGATTTTGGGAAGGAAGTAAAACAAGTAGGTTACTAAAAGTATTGTCATTATCAGCTTAATCCCTTATTCTTTGATCAATTTTGGGACTATCAACCACGTTACCACCTGCCAAATTAAAGGAGATCAGATATATATTGAGCCTCAGGAAAATGGATTATGGCTAGCTAGCTAGTTAGCTACCTCCATTTGGTGTGAATTAACTCCCTAATTACTTAATGCCATTGGAATCACACGGCCAAATGCATCAGACTCTCTTCTTTTAACTCTTATATATTCTCTCGTTTATATATTCTTTCAGAGTTCGGATTTTTTACTTCAGCTTCTTGATCGTTTCCGAAGCACTTAAAAAACAACAAACTCGATCTAAATATAAAAATGAATGAATTGACAAATTCGGCCTAAATATTGACAAGAGTATCATTTCTGAACAGAGCCTTATGTATAGCACATGATGACATCTAAAACGTGCACGTGGATAAGAGAAATTCAGCTATAGAGGAGGCCTGTCCTGTAAAAGAAGTGTTCATGTCATCATGTATAATCCGTACTTTTTGAACACTATTCTAAAACAAGCAAAGAATAGGGGACAGAAGGAAAAAAAAAATAATCAAATCATGTGATGGTCTCTCACATAACAATATCAAGAGTTTTCTCACGGTTTCCCCTTTGAAGTGATAACACTAAAGAAAAATTTTTAAAATGAGATCCAAGTTAGTATTGCCACGGAAGGGAGTGTTAGCTCAGCTGGTTGAATCCATTTAAGCCATTTGAAAATGACTCAATGGAATAAAAATCTAGCCCTCTTGTCCGTCCAGGTGCACCTCCTTTGAGTGAGCATAAATCCAACACAATCCTGCTCAAACCCAAATATACATGCATATAAATTTTAAAACTCACCAAATCTAAAAATAATGAGCAAGAAACTTACAAGTTCTTTGAAGTTGTTTTTAGTTCTGGACTTCCACACTTAATGATGATTTTCTGATCAACTTTTGATATTGCTAGGTCCATAGGAAACTCAACTCCTTTGGGTGCTGGATTGACATTTTACACAATCAAATTTAATTTCAATGGCATATAGAATGTACAAGAAGAAATGGAACACCAGTATTATGTGATGTAATTGGGAGACTTCTTACATGCTTTTGGGGAAGTGGTGACATTTCCATCAAGTCCCAAGAGTTTCTACACTAGAAAAGTCTTCTATAGCATTAAAGGACAGTGTCACCACAAAACTTGTATAATGCATCATAAATACAAAAAAGTGAAGGGAAAGGAATTTGGTGAGTGCTTCAATCAGGCGTTCTGCTTGGACAAGGGTAAACGGTAAGGAGGAGGTGAGGGCAATGTTAGGGACTATGTACCAAAATATACAAGCTATTCCACAAGAATAAAAAAGCAGAGACATCTGTTGTACAGCAGATATCAAAATATTGGTTGTTGACTTGCTGAGTGCACCTTCTTGAAAGACATCAATGAATTTCTTAAAAGTACGATAGTAGAAAGAATAAAAGTGTGAAGATAAGAATATTTAAAATAAATAAATGAAGTTAATTTTATTAGGCCATTCCTTTTCTCTTAGAAGAACATTAACATTCAAAAGAACCATAAACGAGGAATGGGAAATTCATTGCTTGCATTTCACATGAAATTAGCCTTAAACGAGTTGTGCAAATGGAGTTTTTTGTGAAGCCAAAACCAAAACTCCAAAGAATTTAGCACACACCAAGATCCAGCACAAAAGCTTACCTCAAGGAGTAAGAGTCCTATTACACCGAGTACAAGCCCTGTAGCTCCAACAAACCCAATGGACTCGCCAAATAACAAGGCTGTGAGTATGGCCACTGTTAAAGGTTGAGAGTCAATTATCACCTGCATTTTGGAAAACGTCGTTAGTCAGAACCAACAAAAGATTTTACGGAACTTACGCCTTTGATTTTCACAAAAGCAGATAGATGGCTAAAGAAATTGATTTCCCATATTTTTATTTAACTTATAGCATCTTGTGCGGTGCTTGCTCGCAAAATCTCAATGTTGTGGATGGTCCTTTGGAAGAGTAGTTTAAATCATTGATTTATTAGCATGCCAAGACTTGTCGCCATTTAGACAGAAGGGAAAGACAACCATTTCGTTTGTGTGTGTGTGGTTTAAGTAATAAAAGTGGCAACCTTTAGATGAATGGAATTGAAATGATAATCGATGAAGCAATGAAGAGTGCAGTGTGCAATAACATACACTACCCAGGCCGGCCGACGTCTTTTGTAACCCTTCAGCAAGAAAACCCTGTTCCACCATTACCAATGTTTTTATTTGTTAATAACAAGAAAATTACTTAATTAATAATTTTTTTAAAAAAATGTAGATAGAGAAGGTGACCTGGAAACAGGTGGCATCGACGAGCGCGAAAAGAGAAATGGAAAGCCAAGCAGTGAGTCCAGAGGGGGAGGGGCGATTACGTGAAGCAGCAAATGCTATCAGGAGAAAGCCGACGGGAATGAGGCAGAAAGAGGAAACGAAGAAAGGGCCATACTTTGGAATGACTTCTTTCATGGCCACCATGGTCGTGCCCCAGAAGAAGAAGGGAGACACCAATACAGCCCATTCCCATACTACTCCCAGTGCTACCGAATTATCGTCTGGCAGAGCAACCGTTTCTTCAAAATTGGATGTGGATGAGGAAGGGGAGACAACGCCCTCAACATCCTGCCCTGTCCCAAGACAATCAAAATCAACAGTTTCCTGTTCATTCGATGTTTGTGCCGCTGGTGCATTTGACAATATTCTTCGAATCTGCTTCAAAACTAGTGAAAATAATCCTCTTCCTGAAGACGCTGCTGCTATTGTATGGAAATTGATGGGTAGACTTGATGAAAGTAGATATACATGATGAAGAAGGGGGAGGTGTGGAAAATGATAAATTATTAAGAGAGAGAGGTACATGAAAACGACAAGAGCAAGAGGGGAAGATGGCATAGGCAATGGCAGTGGTAGAGGGAGACGACAGATAAACAATAAAAACTTGCCACGTAGGAGTTGCAGGAGATAAACATCTACGCCCGAAAGCCAGCCCCGCGCCTCCATCTGCAACCATTGCAGCCTCCGATCTAAGCAAAGAAAGACAGAGCACAGTTGTCTTTCTCAAAGCACGGCAAACCAATGACAGCAACACCTTCAGCTGTCCAGTACAGAAGAAGACGGCACCACCTTACGTCGGAACCACTGTGGTAAGCCTCCACTGCCAAAGCTGCAGCCGTGATCACCTCCGCAAGCAAATGTAAAATTTTTTCCGTTTTCTCACCAAGCAAACGACATATCATAGCTAGTATTAAAAAAACATATCAAACAAGCCAAAAAGAAAACAGAAGAAGAAAGAAAAACAGTACCCAGTAACAGATTTCGAAAACCTTGTAGATCTGATCTATCGGCATCCACCAATCTGTCGACGCCAACAATCAGAGGAGAGAGAGTGCGTATTTGAGAGAGAGAGAGAGGGAGAAGCGATGGGGGGAGAGGGAGAGCGAAAGAGGGGGGAAACAGAAACATCACCTGCATGTTAAAAGCCCCTCACCTATTTCAATACGCATGCATTGACAGTAGAGACACAATTTACTATAAACACAATTTAAAAACTTTTACACGGATAGTATACACAACAACTGAAAGAAAAAGTGAAGAGATGAATTACACGGAAACGGAGTTAGAATTCACTGTAGCAAATGGATAGGCACTTTTTATTATAGATATAGATACATATATATATGTATATATATTTATATATGAACATGATTTAGACTTTTAGAGGTTTTGTTATAAGTACCTTTGATTGACGGAGAAATATCAACATAATTAATGGGCAGTTTCAGCTCCCTCCAAGGCATACCATTATGCGTGTTTAGGAATTATGTTGAAAATCTTTCTTATATTTTGGAATTCTGTGTGTTGTATAAGCCATGTCATCCTTCATCCATCATCGATCTTGGAACTGGTCAATGCATCAATAGGAGCCATGTCTCCTCATAGAAAAATATATTTATAAAATTTTATTAATAAAAAAGAAAGTTTAACAAGATGTATTAAAAGATAACTCAAATATAATGTGATTACATACTAAAGAAAGAAAATTAATTATTATGATCTTATGCATCACTGATCAAAAGATCATTGTGTTTGTTAGGATCCACAAAGAATAAAAAACGTCGAGATGAGTTAGATCCTTCTTATTAGGATTATCAAAATAAGTTAAGAGGATGTTCTGAATTCTTGTGGCGGGCAAAATTCATTTGGACCAATTTTTCTTTTTTCCTTCATAAATGCTCGATATAGATGCACTAAACGTTTAGATGTGTGATAGGTTCGTGACCAATGCCTTTTCATACCACATCAGTGAAATTTAACTTCATATTTCTCTATAGGTCTATTCTACAAGCTTTTATTTTCATCTTGTTTTATGGTAGTGTCATTTCACTTTTAATGGTATGTAGTATTTCTCTATGAAAAACTTTGAGTAAGCTTGTTGATGCTAAAAAAATAGCACAACAAGCCGAAATAGGAGAAAAAGTCATTCTCAGCCTGCTATGACGATTCGGGTCTCGACTGGTGTGGTTTGGTGCCCTTGACAGTGGCCCAATGCGACTGTATGGCATTAATATGTACATCCATGGCAGTAAAAAGAAAATAAGTGCAGAAAAAGTAAAGAGAGATAAATACACAAATTTACATGGTTCGGCATAATTCCTATGTCCATAAGCGTTTGAGGAAAAGAAATCCATTATAGTATACTTATTACAATCTCTCATAGCCTCTTTTTTCTCACTGTACAATGGAGATCTTAAATATGTTTGTTGGAGAAAACCCCTTCGCTAGACCTCCCTTTTAAGAGGTTGAAGAAGAAGTTGAAGTCACAGTCGTAGAAGAGACCCCTTAAAGTCGTCTAGATGTCCCCTTTTATCTAATATCTCTTTTTGCATGCCTCCTGCAGTTGTGAGGCATGGTCTGCTTTGCGTGTCTAACCATCTCTCCCTTTTCCACTTTCTCCTAACATTGCCCCCTAACACCCTCTTCTCCCTTACCTCCATGCTCTCTTGCCTCCTAGTGGTGGCCTGGTAAGCAGGGCCTAATCTTGGGCTTGGTTATTTTAACCTCTCACAATGTACACTCATCTTGATTTTGATAGTTTTTTTCTACCATGTCCATGTCCACAATTTCCTTTATTATGATGAAATGAGATTTCATTCGCTTTAGGGACTAGAGTATAACAAGTTGGAAGAAACTGATGATTTTTCATTAGTAGCTCATTGTTTAGTTCAATCAATAGTAAACAAGATATTTGTTCAAAATAATAAGGTAAGGTTTGAATAGTGAGTTAAGATAAGATGAGTTGAGATGAAAGTTGAATAAAATATTTTTAGAATATTATTTTTTAATATTATTATCGTTTTGGAATTTCAAAAATTGAATTGCTTATTATATTTTGTGTAGGAATTGAGAAAATGGAGCAAATGTCCGCCTTTGCTGTTTGCATAGGCTGGTGCACAAATTGGTTCGTAGCACGACTAAGCCTACGGGTCGATATGGAGAACAAAAAAATTAAGGTGTTGAAGTTACCTCACTCACTCTAAGGTGAGTGAAGTGCCATGTTTTTATTAGATAAGATGAGTTGAGATGAGCTCTAAATCTAAATGGGGCAAGTGAACTTTCGCACTCTATATTACTGTTGCAAGAGCAAAGTCGAGGCATGAATATGTTTCATTTCAAACATATCCTCGTTAGTAGCTTTTTCTTTACACAATTTTAATTGTGAACTTTTTTTTTTTTTTTTTTAAGTATAGAGTTGTAAAACTTATTCATTAATAATCTTGCAACTTCAGGTGCATCTAATCATAATAAGCTTTTAGGAGAATCACGGTCTTCTAGTAATGGATCTTTAATTATAAGGTACTTAGTTTTCAGTTGTTAATATAGATAATGGCAAAAGAAAATCATTGCTTTAGCGCGATCCTACAAGAATGCTTCCTTGCCTACCTTAATATTATTTCCTAGATTCATTCATCAAGATAAATCTCAACATCATAACGGAGTCATGGTAAATAATTGGTACGTGAAAGATCGAAGGCAACAAATTTGAGTTTCATAAGATTTGAAATTATCTATTACAACTATATTAAATATTGAATGAGAGAAATACTTAAAATTGAATTAACATACAGAATATAAGAATATTCATCGCATTGATATGATATTAACATTATACTCTATACATAAACCATATCAAGATTTTATAAAATTATTTATATTGACCGTCCACTATAAATTTCTCTTCTATAAATATTGATATATGCTTGTTGCCATATAAATAATTTTATAAAATATTGAGATCATTTATGTATAGAGTATAATGTTATCATACCAATACGATGAATATTCTTGTCTTCCATTTATACTAACTGGTTTGGCTCTCGAAGTTCGAAAACAACTCCTACCTACCTTCTCGTTGAGAACCAACAAGCCAGTTCAGCCTCAAGGTGGCCCAGCCTACCTCACGACAACATACAGGCTCAGTCTATCGACTGATTGGCATAACCTAAGGTGAGTTCAGCCTTATCAAGAGACTTGACACCCTTTAAGGGACTAAGATTACCTCCCCAAAGGACAAAAGGGGAGGGAATGGTCTAAGACATCCCTACCCCTCCCTTGGCAGAGTGCGGCCCTAACTGCCCACTCTCCCGACTTCATTACAAGGCATAACCCAACCTGCCTCGTATGAAGTGCGGGTTCAATCTCCCGACTACCTAACATAATCTCAAACAAGGTTGGCCCTAACTCGTTGTCCAAATTTTTAAACTAGTTGACCCCTCTCGCGTCCCATAGGGTCAACGAGGTGAATTCAATCTAAACGTACCACTTGACTTCCTCTCAAGGCACAGGACGAGGTCAACTTTTGTGTACTGCTTGGCCCTCATTGAAAGCCTAAATCTATTTTTTATTATATTTTTACTCTCATCCCGCGGCTCTTTTTCTTCCCTCTCTCTTTCCTGTGTTCTTCTTTCACACACATGCCCTCTCTGCTGTCGTGACTTTACACTAGAGTAATTTGTTTCATAATCTTTTGCTCTGAGAGTGAAAATTTCATCTAAAGGCCTCATTCCCTCTCTCTCTTTTTCTTTGTGTATTTTTTTATCTGCGTTCATTTTTTCTTTTCTATTTTGCTCTTGATTTAATCACTCATCTTTTCTGCTGCCATCACTGGGTAAGGTGTTATCTGGGTAAGATGTTGTGTTTCTTTCTCTGATCGAAGGGGTTTGACTTATAATATTATTGTGAAGTATATTAGAGTATCCCCATCCGGTTCTGCATCTCCCTCATTTCCCTATTATTTGTTGAAGTTTTTAGGGTTTTTGATAAAACCCTCCCTCCATCTGGTTCCCTAAAATGCGGTGTTATTTTGAGGGGTGTACAGGAAATCCCCATCTTTGGGGACCTACTATACATCCCCAAATCTCATTTTCGTTCCCTGTCCCGCATTGTCCTTGCTCTCGATGGTTGGTGCAATTCCATCCCTTCTCCCGCTGAACTATGCCGTATCTCTTCCTCTCTCTGTGCGAAGCCTCTCCCTTTTTGTAATTTGGTATGTGCGAAAATCTTGGCTACTTGTTGATTTGGGATCTGTTTTAATCGGTTTGATCTTAATTTTTTTTTGCTGCTTGGCTGGTTGGAATTTCCTCATCGATACGTGAGGTTGCTGTGAAAATGTGAGCTTTTCGTGTGTTGGGTTGTAATTTACCGTTGCTGTTTGGTTGGTACAAAAATGTGGGAGATTAAACCCCTGATTTTTTGTTCGGCTTCTGTTTGGTTGCTGAGAAAATGAACTTGCATTTTCTACCCTATTTTCCTTCATATGCTGTTTGGGAACCCCGAAAATGCATGCCATATTTTCGATTACTAATTGTCCTTCAGTTAATGTTTGGTTGCTGCGATTTTCTCCATGATTTTTCTGGCCTAATTTTCCTTCATCTACTGTTTGGTTGCTGCGAAAATAATTTTGATTTTCTATGATCTCATGCCTTCACAGAATCGGTTGCTGCGAAAATGTCCATGGTTTACTGTGCTTATTTCAGTACATATGATGTTTGGTTGGTGTGAAAATGGAGATAATTTTTCTGTCACGATTTTCGTTCATTTTCAGTCATGTTGATGATTTTGTATTCTGATTTCCCTTCACATGTTCGGTTGCTGCGAAAATCTCCATGGTTTACTGTGCTTATTTTCCCATATATCATGTTTGGTTGGTGCGAAAATAGAGATGATTTTTCTGTTAGGATTTTCTTTCATTTTCAAGCATGTTGATGATTTTTGTATTCTGATTTCCCTTCATATACTATTCGGTTGCTGTGAAAATTTTATAGAATACACATGATTTACCCATTTAGCCGTTCGAACTAGAAAATCATATATTTGATCTTTGCCTTTGCCTTTCCCAGCTGCACTAATATTGATACCATGTGCCACTTCTCTCTTTTAACTTGGAATATGGCTGTCGATTAATGTAAAGTAGAAATTAACAATACTGCAGTCATGTTGATCTTGGTTAAAGTTTTTTTCTGAACACAAATTCACCTTTTATCTTCATTTTTCCTATTCTGAAATTAACTTAAAAGCACTACTTGTGAATATATTAACCAAATCAGATTTTCATAATTTTTTTTTAAATGACAACACTACATCTTCACTGTTAATAAGTAACAAAACTAATAATTAAAATGCCACATTTCTTTCAATCTCTATCTAAATATATATAATCCTTGTATATACGTATGCATCCCTTGCTTTCAACTAGATGGTATTTTTATTGGTGCACCCATATTTTTGCAGTCATTTTCTATATGCTCCTTATTGTAATATTGCAACTGTCCTTTGCTAATATACAAGCTTTTCTACAGTTGATCACATGATGTTCTAGTTTTTTATTTGGTGTTGCCCCATTTGCAGTGTTGCGTATCTCTCGGGGGAGGGGGTTGTTATTAGGCTGTGATGATGGTGTTATAGTGCGGGTTTAGTCACAAGTGTTAGTCGGGCCCCATCGATATGGCGGGGTAATCCTCACCTGAATGGCCATATTGCAGTTTGTGGTACTTTCCACAAAAGGCAATCGGGGTTCGGGTGAGATTTTGCAGCCATTTGATGTTAGGCTCCTTGCTTACGCATGCTGTCAATATTTACACCATTCTGAGCCTTTTTAATTAATAATATATTCGATGATGTAATTGAATCGGATGGGGATGCTCTTTTTTACCATTATTGTGATTTGTATTTTGTTTGGTTGTTGTTTGGAATTATGTTGTTAAAGTACCATCATGTGTAAACTAAAACCCCTCGACTGTGATGATGACAACCGCTTGTGGGGATTTGGGAAATTTATGGTCATTTCCTGAATGGCTAGGTAATCCGGACGGCCAACATCTACTGGCAACCGGTTGTTGCAGCCAACAGTGGGTGACCAACTTTCCAAGATCATACCAATCGGTTTCTGAGCCAACCAACAGGACTAAACCCCCAACTTTAGTGATATGTTTCTAACATTTTCAATGGGTTTTTAGAGATGGATTCACAAGACCCTGGACATATGTTCTTCACCAACCTCCTAAGTCAAGATCCTCAACTCGACCCCATTTATGGTGGGCAAAGTGTATCATCTCCAGTGACCCTTGATTACTCTCCACCCCTACCCCCTAATGAGCCTATCGGCATTAGGAAATCAGTAAGGGGTGCAAATTTCACCCCCGAAGAAGACAAGTTACTTGTTTCTGAATGGCTAAATTGTAGCCTTGATACCGTTCAGGGAATAGATCAAAAACACTCCCAACATTGGGAAAAAATTTATGAGTACTTCCAGCAATTTAAGGAAACCACAAATGACCGCACAATAAAGTCTTTAATTCATCGGTGATCGGTTATCCAAAAGGCTACAAACATATTTTGTGCGAAACTAGCCCAAGTTGAAGGGTTAATCAAAGTGGCATGACCGAACAAGATAAGGTAGAATTTTCAAATCCTTACTTGTTTTATTCTAAAATTTCTTGTTTGGTACATTGGTTTAATATTGGTATTTTTTTCTCATGCAAGTTTGAGAAGGCGAAGGTTATGTACCAATCACTAGAAAAATGCTTATTTCAGTTCGAGCATTGTTGGCACATGTTGAAGGACCAACCTAAGTGGATTTGGCGCGCCACAAAGGAGGATCCAAAGTGGAGGAAGACGATATCCCCATCCCCAACCCTAACTCGATATTCTGGCACTACAGTTGATTCAGTTTTTTATATCAAAGCGGATCATGTGATGGAGAATGAAGTTATCGAGCCCGACCGACCAATTGGAAGGAAAGCTGAGAAAGGAAAACGAAAGGCCCAAGGCAAGCAAGCAGAGGAGAATTTCCAACTCAGGAAGATGAAGTATACTCTTTTGGAGGAGTCACGCGCTCAGGAGAAAGAGTTTTATCGCCTTAAAGCCGAGAAGATGGAGTATGACAAGGAGACAGAAGCCAAAAAGTTACGTCAAGAGGACGAACGGCTGCGGTTGGAGGCTGAGAAAGTGGAGCTTGCGAAGAAGGAATCAGATTAGCGCATTATGATGATGGATGTAAGTGTCATGCTAGAAATGCAGCGGCTATATTTCCAGCAACTCCAGAGGGAAACCATAGAGAGACGCAGTCTTTCCGATGATTTGGATTAATTATTATGATCATGTTTCTTATTTTATTTTTGGGACAATTATATATGTGTAAAGATACATGTAATTAATTTTTTATGTATTTGATGATAGTGTAAATTGATAGGGTTGTGCAACTAAACACTAAATTACAATTTCAGAAACAAACAAAAAAGAATTCAAACTCATGAACTCCACTATTATACTGAAAGCAATTCAAGCGCGAAACTTGATTAACAGTAATATATTTTGGAAATTGATAACATTAACGAAATACAAATGCAAATCAGATTAACTCAAACATAGTTCACCAATAACATTAAGGAAATAATAAAATCTAAAGTAACCCCGACTAATGTTGTGAATATAATAGTCATTGATATTCAATTAGATCTTCTTGAATCTAATGATGTGTCGAGCTGTCTCTAATATGATGATGATGCTGGATGAAGTCCGTAAGTTCAGTTATATGATTGTGCGACAATTCAGGAAGATCATAATCAAGTTGATCATACTCAATGTTCAGACTCTCACTATCATCACGCTCGTCTTCAATGATCATATTATGTAGAATAACATATACTTTCATTATATTTGTTAGTTCCTTCACTTTGAACATTCGGGAAGGTCCACGAATGATAGCAAATCGTTGTTGAAATATCCCAAATGCACGCTCGATATCTTTTCTTGTGGATTCTTGTGCTTTCACAAAACTTTTCTTCTTATTCCCCCGTAGTGATGGAATCGTTTTCACAAAAGTTCGCCACTTGGGATAAATACCGTCCACAAGGTAATAGCCCATAGTATAGTCATTGTCGTTGATGGTGTAATTAACTGGAGGAGCACGCATTTGGGCAAGTTCTATAAAAATAAAAGATCTCTCTAGCACATTAATATCGTTATGTGAACCGGACATACCAAAAAATGCATGTCATACCCAAAGATCATATGAAGCAACTGCTTCTAAAATAATAGTTGATTCACGGATGTGGCCGGAGTACATACCTTTCCAGGCTGCGAGACAATTTTTCCACTTCCAATGCAAGCAAATGCTTACCAACATTCATGGGAATCCCCATTGTTCACCAACCACAAGCAATCGGGCTATATCATTAGCAGTTGGAGACCTTAGATATTCTTATGAAAAAACACTTACTATTGTCTCAGAAAATTTTTTGAGGCTCTCCATTGCGGTGTTTTCACCAATACGTATATATTCATCCATAAAATCTTCAGTAACCCCATACGCCAGCATTCTAAGTACTGCGGTGATTTTTTGCATAAAAGATAAACCGAGTCACCCGACATTTTCTCTTCTCTGGACGAAGTATGGCTCGTAAGACTCTACTTCATTTAGAATACGAAGAAATAGGGGACGGCTCATCCGAAATCTCCTTCGAAAAAGATTCAAGGGATATACTGGATTTTCAGCGAAATAATCACGAAATAGGCACTCGTGCCCCTGAACATGATCATGCCGTATAAACTTACGACGTTGGCTATTGCCACATCGCCTCGATGACTGTCCATCCACCTCCATGTTTTGTCGCTATCATCTTCAGAGGATACGTATGTCAATAATTTGCGAAAGAAAGTACGAGCCATTTGATTAAAGGAGTAGGAGATCAAAGGATAGAATAGAAGTTTGGTTCTATAAAGGAAATGAGGCTTGAGTTTGTGAGAATGTTAATGCTAGCAATATGCGTATTTTTAGAGGAAATAGTTATCATTACATATAGGACAAAAAATGTTATCGTTTGAGATAAGACAAAAAATTTATATGCAGCCTCCTGAAGGTTTTACTAATGAAATTAAAGATAATCAAGTGTGTCTTCTTAAAAAATCTTTATATGGCCTTAAACAGTCACCTAGACAATGGTATAAGAAATTTGACACACACATGATTAACAATAATTTCAAAAGAAGCTTATATGACAGTTGTGTTTATTACAAGGAAGAAAAAGGAATATTTGTTTATCTCCTTTTGTATGTTGATGACATGCTGGTAGCTTGTAAGGACATTACTTTAATTGATCAAGTTAAAAACATGCTAAAATCAGAATTTGAAATGAAAGAACTAGGCCCTGCTAAGAAAATTTTAGGAATAGAAATTGAAAGAGATAGAAATGCTGGACTGCTATACTTATCTCAGAAAAATTACATCTCTAAAATTCTCAATAGATTTGGTATGGAACATGTGAAACCTGTAGTTACACCCTTAGGACAGCATTTCAAATTGTCCTTAGATCAGGCTCCTAAAACAGACTCTGATATTAGTTTTATGCAACAAATCTCTTATGCAAGCATGGTGGGAAGTATAATGTATGCGATGGTTTGTTCTAGGCTTGATCTTACCCATGCTGTGAGTGTAGTTAGTAGATTTATGGGAAACCCAGGAAAGTCCCACTGGCAGGCTATTAAGTGGGTATTAAGATACTTAGCTGGTTCTATTAACTTGGGTCTCACTTTTGGTAACAATGTGGAAAAGGGCTGTGAACTAACTAGTTTTGTAGACTCTGATTATGCTGGGAGCATAGACACTAGAAAGTCATTGACTGGTTATGTGTTTACTGCTTTTGGAGGGGCTATCAGTTGGAAATCACACTTACAATCTGTGGTGGCATTGTCCACCACAGAAGCTGAATATATAGCATTGACAGAAGCCATTAAAGAGGCCATATGGCTGAAAGGAATAGCTAGTGAGTTAAATATTTTTAATGGAAATATCACAGTACACTGTGACAATCAAAGCACACTACACTTAGCTAAAAACCAAGTTTTTCATGAGAGATCAAAACATATTGATGTAAGGCTTCATTTTGTAAGGGATGTTATAGAATCTAAGGTAGTAAGTGTGGAGAAGGTCTCAACTGAGGATAACCCCTCAGATATGATGACCAAGTCAATCCCTTGGTCAAAGTTCAAACACTGTCTGAACTTAGTTGGTATGGAGTCTAGAATAAGTCCCCAGTAGAGGGGGCAATGCAGGAATGAGCCAATGATGAGGAATTAAATTTGGTAAATAAATGTTTGCCAAGGTGGAGATTTGTAATATATATGTCAATACATTTATATGTTACGTACCATTTAATCTGCTTTATGTTCTCTTGAAGTGTTTATTAAATGAATGGTGGACAAGTGGCAAAATCTGGACCCTTGAAGTTATGACTATTGAGCTGCCTCTTCACGTGAGGAGCCTGTGCTTTCTTCAGAATGTCTTAGAGCTGAGCCGCTGGATCATTACACGTGTTGACATCTCTTGTAACCTATAGATATGTAGCTATACGGTGTAAACCTAATTCTGCAATTCATTCATTCTTTTGTAATCAGCCGCTGTTGAGAGAGAGAGAGAGCTCGAGAGAAAAACAGAGAGGGAAATTTAGGGTTTTCACGGTTTCCTTGTAGAGAGAAGAAATCTGAGTGATTTCTAGTGTTTTCTGTGAGGGTTTGTTACTCTAAATGTACTGAGCCTTCTCTGTGAAGTATTGTTCATCAATAAAGAGCTCTGAGGCCCATTCCTGCCGTGGATGTAGACCATTAGGGTCGAACCACGTATATCAGTTTGTTCTTTCCTTGCTTTACTGTTTTTTCTTTAATTTCTTGTTCATTTATATTTCTTGTAATTCTCTGATATATCTGTTCTTGTTTATCTTGTTGATTCGTCCATTATATCTGATCTGGAAGGTGATATATATATATTAAGACTATGTGATCTGTGTTGGTATATGTTGGTTTTGTGATCATAGCTGATATATATATATATATTGCGACTAGTGTAATCTTGATCGTTCTGTTTTTGAGTCATAAATAGAAAGAAATTATTGTTGTTGTTTTCTAAAAACAAATCATATATATAGAATATTAAACAGTAGATTTATATTCTAAATAAATCTTGGCATATTTTGTAACTATAAAACACAAGTTTTATAATAAAGATGAAGATGAAAAACTGGATAGTGATGCTCTTGTAAAAGTGTGTTGTGCATCATTATTTTATTATCAGAAAAGCGTTAGTACTAATGATGTGACATTTTCCTGACAACGAAAAGGCCATCAGCATCATCGAAAGAAAACGATAAAAACGTTATTAAAACATTTTTGTCGTTTTTAATTTGTTTTTTTGTGGAAGTGTGGAAGATAAGAAGCGCAAGCAAACGCCGGACGAGTAAAGTGTTGACTAGAGAGAGATAAGAGTTCAGAAATGGAGAAAATAGAGCACACGACGGTCGCCACCAATGACATAAACATGCACGTGGCATCGATAGGGACAGGCCCGGCGGTGCTCTTCCTTCATGGCTTCCCTGAGCTCTGGTACTCGTGGCGACACCAGCTTCTCTACCTCTCCTCCCTCGGCTACCGCTGCATCGCCCCCGACCTTCGCGGCTATGGAGACACCGACGCCCCGCCCTCCCCTGCCTCTTACACAGCTTTCCACCTTGTCGGAGACCTCGTCGCCCTTCTTGACCAACTTGGTATCGAGCAAGTCTTCTTGGTCGGCCATGATTGGGGAGCTATGATAGCCTGGTACTTCTGTTGGTTCAGGCCCGATCGAATCAAAGCTGTAATCAACATGAGCGTGCCATTTTCACCGAGGAACCCGGCTTTAGATTTTGTGGATGGCTTGAGAGCTTCGTTTGGTGATGATTATTACTTTTGCAGGTTTCAGGTAAATTACCATCTCAGCTCCATTTTTTTGGGCGATTTTCGTCAATTTGATTCACACTGTCAATCGGAAACTTCAACAAATAGTTTAAATCGCCGTAATACAACAAATCCGAAACTTCTTGCATGAGATTGATTAAATTGTGGTGCAGGAACATGGAGAAGCTGAAGAAGATTTCGCTTGTGTCGATACCGCAACACTAATGAAGAAGTTCTTTTCTATATTTGGTCCAAATCCTCCGATGATACCTAAAGAAGTGGGATTTAGAGGATTACCAACACCAGATGCATTGCCTTCTTGGTTGTCAGAAGAAGATATTGATTATTATGCCACCAAATTTAAGCGGACAGGTTTCACTGGAGGATTGAACTATTATCGAGCTACCCATCTGTAAGTTTCAATAGACGACGTCTTATGCAGTTCTCACAATTTTAGAGTGAGTAAGTTTTTTACGCTATAGAAAAAGTTGAGACTCACAGTTAAAAAAAAAAAAAAATTCTGTGAGTGATTTCAAATTTAAGGAAATATATTTTTAAGAAAATATGTCAAACTTACTCATTTTAAAATTTTAAATATCACTTCTCAGACTAACTCAAGATCCGTTCATTTACTTTTTTATTTAAAATAAGTTCAAGCTTATCCATATGTTTCTTAATTATAATCCCATGTTATTCAAATAAATAAAATAAATATATTAATGAATTTATAGAAGATATATGAAAAGAATCTTGTCTTTATGATGTGTAGGGACCGCTCGTTGCTCCGCGATACAAGAAAAATAATTTTTAATTATAAAATAATGGTCAACAAAATTCGTTTTCTTATAGTGTCGGCAAGTTGAGCAATTGCCTAAAGCACCCTACTATTCGTCATTGCTTCTTCAGGAAAACAATATTATTGGCATTTATTCAGAATTGAAAGTCAATTTTTTTCTAGCTAAGAAATTATAGTGATATTAAAATTATTTAGAAAAAAATATTATATGGCCCAAAAAAAAAAAAGAAATTCTCTCAAAGAATTAGAAAGAAGGTTAAGAAATAAAAACTTCTAAGTTTTGGATATTATAAATGATTTTAACGTTATTAGTTTATATAAGAGAAGAATTTGTTAGCAAAAATTGAGAGAAAAAAAATAAAAAAAACTAAATGAAGTGCCATAGAGTTGAGAGAATCTAATTTGTCTCACATGGCAGAAATTGGGAGCTCACAGCGCCATGGACTGGATTACAAATCAAAGTGCCAGCCAAGTTCATAGTGGGAGACCAAGATATCGTCTACAATATCCCAGGTATCAAGGAGTATATAAACAATGGCGGCTTCAAGAGAGACGTCCCATGCTTGCAAGACGTAGTTGTGATAAAAGGAGCATTTCATTTTATCAATCAAGAAAAGGCAGATGAGATTAGCGCACACATATATGAATTTATCAACAAGTTCTGAGTGTGCGACAAAGTGCTTGTTTTCAGGTCGAGGGCTATGGTCAGGGTGTTTTGGTGTATATGAACATGATTTAGTGAAATAATTATGAAAAAAAAAAAATGCATCAAAAACACCAAGGACTTGAGAACATGTCGAAGGAAGCTTGGAAAGAATTGGTCTTCTGTATTTTTTTTTTTTCTCTGCTTTCTGTCTGTACAAAAGTCTGCTATTTATAGCATTACATTACATATATGTCACTACTATAAAGAGTGCTATGCGCAGTACCCACCCAATATTACTTTTACAGAAATGAAAGAAATGCCAAACATTACTTTTACAGAAACGAAAAAAATGGCATGGTAGATGACAAAAGAACACTGCATTCATACAGACAAAACTTTATTTTTTATAACTTTATTTTGTCATTTCCCTCGGTAAATTATTTTCTCTCCTTTGCTGACATGCCATCTAGTCTTGAGGCAGGGGAGGATGATCGAGAATACTCTTGACTTTTTAACTCAGCAACTTCCTTACCTTTCAACATTTAAGACAATTAAGTTAAGTTGAGTTGAGTTGAATTATTTTTTAATAATATTGAGTTGAGATGGTTGAATTAATTTGATGAAATTCACTTAAGATGAATTAAGTATATTTGAATGTTAAGATAAGTTTTGATATTTATAAAAAACTTCGAAAAAATAATGAGCTCCACTGTTATTTTAGATTGTATTATCTGACAGGTTGACCGACGGAACCACTGCATCATCCGAATGCACTCCTGAGTTTTTGTTTTGTTTTTTTCATGAATAAACAGCCACTTTGGATTACTACTAGTCACACCTAAAAAGTCATCATGCAGTCACACCGACTTCCAGTGTTTTCTACATTTTACTATTTTTTTAATATTTTTTATCCATTCCATTTCATTGGTTTTTTCATATTATTATTTTATTATTTTCCGTACTTTTACTTAATAAAATATATTATTTCATATTTATATTTTGGGTTAAATGAGTAACTACAAGGACCATTATCTTTTTTAATTTTTATTTACAAATGTAAAATATAATTAGTTTTTTAAAAATTATTTAAAAATAACAAAATTAATAAATAATATCACTTTTTTATTTAAATGTGTAAATGCATGTAAAAACTGATTTTACACTACATTTTGTTTGTAGATTTTTTCAACATAATTTATAAAAAAAAGATTGCAACACCATGCTAGCAATTAGGTGGTTCCTTGTTGCCCAGTAGTATGCATCCACATAGCCTGTGCAATAGCATCTCTACTTGCAGCCATTGACTGTGCCGATGCAGTCGACATGTCAAGAACATGAAATTGTTCATTACTGTCCTGATCCATACTCATTTCTAGATAATCATTGGGATTGTTAAATGCCAGAAATGTTTGATCATTAGGCGTAACGGTCCGAATAAAGTTATGTATCGCACAACATGCGATAATAATATAACGTTGCCGAGTTGGACGGTATTCAGGCATGTTTTTTTGAAAGTCGGAAACGCCTCTTCAAAACACCAAAAGTTCGTTCAATGACATTCTGAATGGATGAATGCCGATAATTAAATAGATCTTTATATCCTCGGAAGGTACGATTTCCATGACGTTCAGATCTGTGGTATCTCACCCTTGGATATGGAGGCATATATCCCTCCGTGCAAGGGAATGCAGAATCTACCAAATATTAATAACCTGAGATTTCAGTAGAACAGTAATCTTTTTATAATTATGGTATAAAAAATTACTGACCACTCGTTAGGTACAAATTAAATAATGTGTAGAAATTACCGTCTTAAGGCCATGGAAAATTGTTCTCCGGACACCTTAACGCATCAATTAAAACGCGAGCATCATGGGCTGTACCCTCCCACCTGGCGTATATAAATGTGAATTTCATATTGAAATCACAGACACACAAGACATTATGGGCAAGTCGCTGATACCGATTTAAATATGCGTTAGTTACAGAACTCGGCACAGCTGCGTCAATCATGACCCCATCCATTGCACCATGACATTTCTGCAGATTTTATTTTAAACTTTCATAAATTCCCAAATCGTTTGTATAGCAAAAATTTCCACATTTGTAGAGTGCATTTTAATCTACGAAAATAGATAATGTAAAAAACATTTACCTCGAACCATGGATAATATCTAAGATTTCCTTCAATATAAGGCATCACCCATGTCGTCTGACTTGGTTTCATCACATGGCACGCAAGGCGACATAATGCACGCATTATTGCGTACACATGTCGATTCACAGTTTCAACCGAATGTTGAAATAGATTAGCTGAATTTCGTTGAACCACACCATGTCCGATGGTGTAGCAAAACATTCCTAAGGCTTCCTCAACAGTAACCTCTCGAGTCGAATCACGCAAGGCCACATCTCTACGTAACCGATCGCATAAGGCCCGGAATGCATATACCTCCATTCGAAATATCTCGTAACAGTTATCAGGATGTCCATTTAAGACTACGATTATATACTCCCTTCCACGCAAGCCAATATTATGTTGTGGCCTAGGCATACGACGTTGGGCACGGGATTGCTGCTCCTCCATCATCATGTTCGGAAGGGTCACCTCTTTTGACGTACCATCGTTACATCTTCTCCATGCGTTCCATTCCGCCCATCTATCTTCGTCAAATGTATTTGACACATTACTACTAGAGCCCTCCTCTCTTGCCTCGTTCTCCTCGGTATTTATCTCATCATTCCACCAACTATTATTGTCTATGCTGCGCTTTTAAAAATATGTGGTACGTAAATATTTAGAAATTATCAGTATTTGTAATACTAGGAATAAAAGGAACTCATTTTGTATGAACTTAGCAAGTACTTTAAAAAAATTACCATGCTAATGTATAGCTACAAATTAGCCCACACGAAATACGATTGTTAGAAATCAACATACAACTAATAAAGTTCTAGATAAAATATAAGTAAAAGAAAGTGTCAAATAATTTTATAAATCCAAAGAAAGCCCAATATGCGTGGTCAGCATAGTGACCACACCCAGTGCAATTTTAGCTCTGGAGTCATGGTCTGGAAGACATTGATCATATTAGGATCCAAAAGAGCTTTTGTTTCGGCAAGCTGGATGTCCAAAGGTAAGGGAGGGGTGATATCATACAAAAACTGCATATACTGTGCAACACTGTTATAACCTGCATCAGACCCAGTATTTGAACCCTCGCCTCTACTGCGCTTTGAACTGCATATGTCAAACATCTTTGCATCCAACTCTGCCCGCGCTTTAGAACTAGCAGCAATTGTTTTCAAGGCATCAGCCAGATCTGGTGAGATTGATGGCCCGGCTGCGTCCCTACGTCGTCGTCGAGGATTCATTCGCTGCCCTGCCCCTCCTTGCGTTTCGAGAGTGATCTCGATGGCATCCAGATCAATAGTCGAGTCTAATCCAGTGCCAGTGCCAGTGCCAAACACAGGACCACGGGCCCTCAATTCATCCTCCAAATGTTGCTCCTCTTCTCTAGAGGGGGGTTCTTGCGTTGAGGCAAAATGCAACACCCCTGTTGCGACCGCCTGACCAAAAATCGTGCCGAGGACATCGTAGTTGCCACAACTGCTGTTCTTGAACTTTTTCCACTCAAATCGGACCTAAGAAATGGTAAAAATAATTAAACTAGTTGATTGTAATAGTTAAATGCATTTAATGGGCAATAATGGACCATAAATTGATTACATAAAGCAATAAATTAAAAATACATCAATTAGACCAAAAGAATAGGAAGGTTACCCGGATCGCATTTGCCCAATGTTCGTCCGAACCAATTACAGTTTTTGTGATGGGGTTCCAACCCATGCCAGTTTGACCCATTAAATCTGTAAACTGGCGTTGTATCTTTTTAAGACGGGCAATTTTTCCCTTCACTTGTGATGAATCAACCCGCTTAATACATAGGTTATTGAGGCACTCAGCTAGTCGGACACAGTCACGGTTTGTTATTTTGGACCCCACCAATTTACCTTACAATGTTTCTTGGTACAACATATCAATCAGCTTGTCCTCAAACCCTCCAGCCCACGAGTCATGATCACGTTGAACCTCTACGTCAGCCATGGTATGCTGCTAATGGGCAATAATGATAGCACAAAGAATAGACAATGCAAATAATAAACAATGCACTTAAAGCTATGGTATATGCAATGTGTAGAAATATAGGAATTCACTAATTAAATACATGTCAGGAATACATTTTTTTTTATAAGTCAAACGCATGTAATATATCATAGAAGGATTCAAGGCCAACTAAAAATGCAAGATAAATTTATAATATATTGATACTGAAATATTTAATACCTTGTACGAGGAGATGTTGGATGAACGTAGAAAGTATGGCTGCAGATTTTAATACAAGCCAATATTAGGAAAGTAATTCGGTAGGGCTGCAGCTTTTAATACATAACAATTAGGAAAGTAATCATAGAGTAATCATATATAATAGGTGCAGCACATGAATGCGTTAAAGAGGCAAAAAAAAAATTGTGCCTTCTTGTATACATGTGCATTTGATGTGCTGCTAGGAATTGTTGAGTCTTCACTCAAGATACAACAAAGATAAATGATATTCCCACAAGACTCTCTACCGATTAAATTTTTTATCACTTAATAATTAAGAAGATAATTTTAACAAATTTGTGATATTTTTTTAAAAAAATATTTTTAAAAAAAATTACAGTCTCAGTTTGTATAGCAACACTCTTAAACAAATAAGAAAAAAAACTTTGATAAAATATTGTTCTTCACAAAAAATTCTCTCTAAACTAATTTTACAACCTACCTTACACAAAATTCACCACTTGAGTACTCTATAATCAAATGCACCAACGCCAAAGCACAAACAATTCCAATTAAGAAAAATGCACTCCACATGTTTGACAAAATTGTTATGAAAAGTTGAACAGGAATCTCAACTCAAGTTTGAGTTCAGATCGATGCTTACTCGGTAAGAATGCTCCCTCAACACACGCAGAAACTTTTCCTCTTCTTCGGGTGTGAGTGATGTAGCAACAATCACTAGAAAGGTATCACTATCATCCAAGAATGCATAGCGAAAATGCTCAGGTAATTGCTTCAACTCCGGAGTTGTAGTTTGCTGAATCTTTTCTTCCGCTTTCCTAGAATCAATCTTTGGTACCACCGGCTCTAGCTTCCCCACTTCATCATTAAGTGATGTAATCTGCTGCAATGCTCCCAAAGCAAAAACATAGTGGAGAAATTCTTCACTAACAAAAGGCAAGTCAGATTCACAAACATCAGAATTATTAAAATCATAATCATGAGATAAAGTGGTGATACATCGTTCTAGGTGATCGGATGGCATATCTTCTTGAAATGCCTCTTCTACACATTGCTTAATGACATCAACCCGGAAGCAAGTACTTGGATCTTCAGGAAATTTCATGGCTTGATAGATGTTGAACATAACTTCTTCCTTGTTCACTCTCAATGTTAACTCACCCTTTTGAACATCAATCAAAGCCCTTCCCGTAGCCAAGAATGGTCGGCCAAGAATTAGAGGGACTTCTTCATCTTCTTCCATGTCTAACACCACAAAATCAACAGGGAAGATAAATTTATCCACATTTACCAATACGTCTTCTATGATTCCACGTGGATACTTGATGGACCGATCTGCTAGTTGCAAGGAAATTATTGTATGCTTCATCTCTCCAAGTCCTAATTTCTTGCAAATAGAAAGTGGCATAAGATTAATGCTAGCACCAATATCACATAAGACTCTATCAAAAAATGAATTTCCAATAGTGCAAGGCAAATTGAAACTCCCCGGATCTTTTAATTTCTGAGGTAATTTCTTTTGAAGAATGGCACTGCATTCTTCAGAAAACTTCACTGTTTCAAACTCCTCCAACCTTCTCTTCTTGGAAATAATATCCTTAAAAAACTTGACATAATTTGGCATTTGTTCCAAGGCATCTGCAAAAGGAATATTAATGTGAATTTTTTTAAAAATATCTAAAAACTTAGAAAATTGTTTATCTAATTTTTGCTTTTGAAAACGCTGAGGGTAAGGAAGTGGAGAAGCGAGAATAGGAGGATTGTCAGGAAATGAAATTGTTGGGGGCATGTCGGTCTCTCTTAGTGGATCTTTGACAATCTCCTCTTCTTCTACTTGATCCTTGCTTTGGTCATTGTTCGCAGCGGTAGGGGTGGACTTGCTCTCCTTTAATGGTGACCTCTCAATTTCTTTTCCACTCCTAAGTGTGATGGCCTTGCATTGTTCTTTTGGATTCACTTCAGTGTTGCTAGGAAAAGCTCCTCTTTGTTGGGCATTGATGGTAGTGGCTAATTGCCCAATTTGCACTTCAAGATTCTTCATAGTGGCTCTCATATTGCTACAATGAGTCTCAATGTTGTCCAGCCGTGAATCAGTCTTTTTAAACCTTGCATTAGTCTCCTGAACAAAGGAAACCATGGCATCCTCATGTGACATCTTCTTCTCGCTTGGTTGGCTATCAAATCCTGGGGATGTTGAGGTTGCAACACATTCTTCGTATTTCCATATGACAAATTCTCATGATTTCTAAGCCCTGGATGATAGTAATTTGGCATAGGATTACCACGATAGTTGTAGTTCCGATTGTTGATGTATTGAACTTGTTTTTGACTCGCTTCATTATTTGGAACTGTTATACTTGTAGATGCAACATATTCTGTACTTTGTGGTATCCTTTGGGTTGTCAAGACTGAAATCTGATGAGATAGAGTAGCAACTTGAGCTGAAAGGGCTGCTATCGGCTCCAAGTCATGAATTCCAGCAACCTTCTTAGCCAAAGTCCTCTCAGTTGGCCATTGATAGTTGTTTGAGGCCATTTCTTCCAAAAGGGCAGTAGCACCCTCAGCTGTCTTAGACATCAAAGTTCCACCAGAAGCAGCATCAACTATAGTTCAAGTTTGCCCATTTAACCCATTATAGAACATCTGAACTTGTAACCAATCTGGCAACTAGTGATGCTTGCCGATTGTAGAGATTGTAGCCAACCTCTAGCCTTGTCCCTTAAAGAAAAGCAAACAATCTCAGTCTAATGGTGTTTTCAGTAACACCATTGATCTTCACAGTGTCACAAATCTCCAAGAACATTGCCAAATGAATGTTGGGATCATCAAGTGGCGATCCGCTGAATTGAGCCTGCTGCACCATGCTAATTAAATCTGGTTTGAGCTCAAAGTTGTTGACATTAATAGTTTGGCGCCTTATACTCGAGTAATTCCCATTCACAATTGGCCGTACATAGTCCTTCAAGGTGCATGGCAGTGCCTCATTCTCTTCTTCAGCCATGGCTATTATCTTATTTTTTCTTCGTGATCTAAGAGTTCTTTCAATCTCCGAATCAAAAGGGATAATATCATGAGATCTACCACGGCGCATCCAACGTCAAAAACACACTTGTAGAACAAAGATAAAATAAAATATAAGAACAACTTAAAATAAAATTCTAAATTAAAACCAAGATTACTTTGTATCGATATTGACAAAAAGAATAAGAATAGACCAGTCCCCGGCAACGACGCCAAAAAACTTGATCGGTGCAAAACTGGAAGTGCACAGTATCATAGTTTTATAATAAAGTGATAAGAAGAATATCGTCCTCAGGGATTGGTACCTTACTTTTGTAAAATATCAAAATTATACTAATCTCGATTTTATCTAGATGAATCACTAAGATTTTTGTAGTTGCAAATTAAACTAAGATCAACACAAAGAAAAATATGCAAAGGAAATAAAACCGACGTTCGAAGATCAAATTAATGGGAAAGAAAACTTCTAGGAAATCGATTTCACCTAATTCTTCCCTATGCTTTTCTCATCCAACTAATTTAATTTAATTCTATTTGTCTATTAGCAAATCTCTAATTCATCCAAAAGCCTCTTTCGATAGTCAATTAGAATTTATTCTTGTTCATCAATTCACACAAGAATATGCAAATTAAATAATCAAGAAAGCAATAAGACCAATGATTTAATTACTACATAGGTTCATACAAGTCTTTCGATCTCTATACTTACCTATGCTGAAATATTCAAGATCTACCCTATGATTCCCTCTTTCGATAGCAAATCACAAGATTAAATATCATCTAATCAATGGTCAGTTAATTAGAAGCAATAAACTCAAAATAAATAAGATAAACAAAGAGAGAATTGCTTTAAATTAGCATAGACAATCAAGTATAGTTCGGAACTAGGTTACATCGTTTTCCTAGAATAAAAGAAATTTAGCTCATGCTAGAAATGGAATTCAACATAAATGAATTCACCATAATTGTTCTGAGAATATTGGAAGAAAATAAACGCTGAAAAATACTCCTTGCAGCCGCAAATCGTCTTCAAAAACTCAAGGAAATGATTCAATGCTTTTCTCCCGTCTGTGCTCGTGTATGATTCCAACGTACGTGTAATATGTTGAATTCTTTCTCCAAAACAGATGAATTGAATCCTCCAAGCTGTGTTTTTCTGTCCCAAAAAGTATTCTCCAGTCAAAAGGTATGGTCATAAAGTGAAAAATCACTTTTATATGGTATGACGGCGGAAAACCCTAGATCTGTCAAAATACGATGTTCGCTCGAGCGGGGTGTCGAGCGCGCATCGAGCGGTTGAATCTGCCTGAGTTCACTCGAGCGGCCAAAATCCTCCGCTCGAGCGATCTTGTAAAATCTGCAATACGAAATTTTGCAAGTCATCATTTGGACAGTTGAATGGGTTAAAAAGGGACTGAACTCAGAGTAGTTGAGCTTGGTTAACATACCAAATGGGGCCTTAGACTCTTAAATGTTTCGCTTAACCTTTGATTCACGGAGAAATATCAACATGATGGGCTATTTCAGCTGCCTCCAAGTCCACGTCTAATTCCAGTGCGATGCACCAGTCACCAACATTGTAAACTAATAAGACACGCTCAAATGATTTCAAGTATTGGAAAGACCAAAATACTTTTTAACAAAATGCAAAAGCATATATAATACAACTTCATTGGGGCTAGGGGTGGGCAAAACTTCCGGCAGCTCTAACTCTAGCCGACATTTACTCTAACTCTTATTACGCCAAAGTCAAAAATATCAGAATTTGAAATCAGAATCAGAATTGGTTCAAAAAAATTATTCAAGTCAAAATTAGAATCGGTGCTGATACGTATTGTACAATAAAAAATGAGAGGCTATGAGAGACTGTGAGATCAAAACATTATAGTAGATTTCTCATCCTCAAATGTCCATGGACGTAGGCATTATATTGAACCATGTAAATCTATGTGTTAATCTCTTTTATTTTCTCTGCACTAACTTTCCTTTCACTGTCATGAATGTACGCACTGACTCCGCACAGCTGTACTGGACCATTGCTGGGGGCACCTAACTACATTGATCGAGGCTCGAATTGCCATAACGGGTCAGGAATGACTCTTTTCCCCTTCCGGCCTATTGTGTAATTTTTCACGCATCAACAGTTGGGGCTGTTCGTGGGATCTATTTCACTTTCTAAACTTGATGGGGAGAATGACAATTTTCCAATGCGCTAAATAATCATTGAGTAGACAAAGGGAATTCTCCTAAGTAAGTGTTCTTGAACTTTCAACTTTTATTTTCATAAAAGAAAAATATAGGCTTAAGTGTGTAAGTCTGGGAGCCCATAACTCTAAAGACACTTAAGCAGTATGTGCACACTGTCCAATGTACTTCAATTATGCGAGCACAAAATAGTAGGGCAAGCACCGTGCCCTACTTAAGTGCACAGCGGCCATGCACAACAAAGTACACAGTACAATGGCACAAACAAGAAGCCGAATATTGTGCACTTAAGTACACAGTGCCCATCCACTACACGTGTTCGGCTTGGCACTGTGCACTTAAGTGCACAGTACCATGCATGTCCTGACCATGAGTGCCATGCACAGGAATACTGTGGGAGCACGCCATACACCCAATGGTGCCACAGCCTTGTAGTGGCATAACCCGAGTGCAGCGCTAGCGATCAACATACTGACTGTCGACATTGTCTGGCTCCTCTGACCGCCCCCTCCCCCCTAGAGTGGTTCTGCACAAACCATGTCCTACAATGCTCGGGGCAATTGCACAACCCAACTGTGGAGCAATCGAAAAGGGCGCCAGAGAAGACCCCCGTGGTATGCCCATGTAATTTGGCTACACCGGTGGGGTCCCCAACACCTACGGCTGACACGCGGTGGCCAAGGCCTTGGTTCCAAGTACTTGTTTCCATGCGCACAATAAGAGGCTCACGAAGATCACCATGAAAACCGTTGATAGTTTCTGGCTTAGCTACCATGGCCCCCATCCACAGGGGCCATTAACTACGCACCCTACATGCACCTCATTGTGCACAAGGGAGAACAACTCACCCCAACCGTGTTGTGACAAGGGAAGGGTCTCAGCAGCCAACTTGAGGTCCATTGGCGTCGTCTGTATACGCCTGGTGCGCGAGTTCTTCAGCCATTGCTCTCACACAACCACATGGTAAGCAACTCGACCACCCCAATAGCGGGCACACCACACCCCTCATGGCTACGCATGTTTCTCAACCATCCACAAAGGACCCACTTTTAGTCAACATTGTGTTTCCAAGGAACATTGCATGACACATGCAAAGTGCCGCACCGGTCTCCCACAGTTAGCCACACACATCACAAGAAAGACCTTTATCTTCTTGAGAAACTCAGCTCAAGAAAGACCCTCGTTTGCTCGGGAATCACCTCCTCTACTCTAAAGCCATATGCTCAGTAGTCGCCTGCTCAGAAGCCATCCTCGAGGGTCACCAGCTTAGGAGCAACCTGCTTGGGAGTCACCAGCTCGTAAGCCATATGCTTGGGAGTCAATAGCTCAGGAACCATCTGCTAGGGAGTCACCAATTCATAAGTCATATGCTCGGGAGTCACCAGCTTGAAGCCATCTACTCGGGGGTCACCAGCTCAAGAACCATCTGCTCAGGAGTCACCAGCTTAGAAGCCATCTTTTTGGGAGTCACCAGCTCAGGAATCACCTGCTTGGGAGTCACCATCTCGAGAGTCACCTACTCAAGACAGACCCTCATTTGCTCGGGAGTCACTCCTCTGCTCAGAAGCCACCCACTCAGAAGCCATCTGCTTAAGAACCCTCCACAAGATAGACCCTCATTTGCTTGGGAGTCACCTCCTCTACTCGGAAGCCACTTGCTCAGGAGTCACCTCCTTTACTCGAAAGCCACCCGCTTGGGACTCCATAGCTCTAGAGAAACTCCACTACTCGAGAAAGTCATTGTTCGGCACAAGGCTCACTACTTGGACTCATCGGCTCAAGACTCCATAGCTCGAGAAAAACTCCACCGCTCAGGAAAGTCATTGCCCCACTCGGGAAAGTCTTTGCTCCGCTTAGGATTCAACTACTCAAACTCATGTGCTCATACTCACCTCCTCTGGTCGGGACCCACAGCTCAGAAAATCCCTCACTTGCACAGGACTCACCCCATAACAAGAGCTACTCCTCGGCATGAGCACCACCTTAGATCAGCCACTCGGCCAGGAAAACTTGCTCGGCACTAAAGCGCATGCGGGCATATAGAATCTCTATCATAGCCGAAGCGCAACAACCAGCGGCCCTCACTAGCAAGTCTCTAACCTTATTCGCGCTCTGGTAAGGCAATTCAACATAGCCAAGTCCCTAGACTTACCACGGGATCAAGGCCGGGCCTAGAGCATCTCAACCTCTACCCTCATTGCAACTCAGATACAAGTCCCTAGACTTGCCGAGCCTCGTGACCAAGAAAATTTGATTCCCTAAACTCGTCGATCTCTCCTTCAACAAAACCGAGTCCCTAAACTAGTCGGGGGGTCAAGGCTGGGCCAAGAGCATCTCAAGCTCTGCCCTTATCGCTGCTCGGATTCTCAAGGTCTGCTTTTTAGAGCAAATTGCCCTTAAGAATCGTTGGCGACTGTGAGGGGGTAAAATAATCAGGCCCAACCCACCAAGTCACTACTAGAGGACAAGAGGGGAAAGGGAGGTCTGGAGGAAGGGGCTGTCAAGAGGTCAGGAGGTAAGGTGAAGGGGGGGAGAGGAGTCGGGAAGCAAGGGTGTCAAGATGCTGGTAAAGGGGGTTAGAAGGTAAGGAGGTGTCAAGAGGCAGGGGGAGTCAAGAAAAAGTGGGAAGATGAGAGATGGTCAAACATGCAACCCAGACTTGGCCTTATCACTGCAGGGGGCATGCGGACAAAGGGATCAACTTAAAATGGGAGGTCCAGGCGACCTTCCGAGGAGGACATCTTCTTCTTCTTCAACTTTTCCTTCAACCACTGAAAAGGGAGCTCCAGCAAATGCATCCAAGATCACCATTGTACAGTGAGAACTGAAAAGCTATAAGAGACTGTAAACAAGAACATTATAATGGATTTCTCCCCTCAAATACACGTGGACCTAGGCATTATACCGAACAACGTAAATCTATATGTTCATCTATTTTATTTTCTCAGCACTCACTTTCCTTTCACTACCATGAATCTATACACCGACTCCGTACAGCCGTACCAAATCACTATAAGGGGCACCTGACAACACTGATTGAGGCCCGAATCGCCATAGTGCCAAGAATGACTTTTTCTCTCCTTCTAACCTATTGTACGAATTTTCATGCATCAATAGTCCTCTTGCAATCTTCAAGAGTCCAAACATTAAGTTTCGCCAAAGCCGCCAAAACAATCTTCCAACCTTGAAGTTGCTATGTGTACCAATAGCACACTAAACCAACAAGTGAGCAAATCCCTCTCCCTTCAAGGCATGACACGTCCAAACTCAAATGTGTTAAATATGATGTCCATTTCTTTACCTGCTTCCACATACAACAGTTGTCCATTATTATAATATTCCACCTCCTCAAGTTATCTGCCATTGAGATGTTTCCTAATGGTGCCTTATATCTCCAAATCTTTAGAAGAAAAAGGATGTTATCTCGAGGGAAGAGCACATGTACAAAGATTTGAGATGTTATATCCTTTATGCTTAAAATCTAAAGTCGATTATAGTTTCCATTTTTGTGTGCTGGTGTCTATTAGAAATCTAAGCACTAACTTATGATGTCGGGATTAGGGTGCAAAACTTCAAATGCAAGGGAGGTCACCTTGTCCTATGTAGCCCAATACCCTTTGTAGAGCATCTTTAGGTGGCGTGTTTCGGTCTACGATGGCTTGAGGGAAGAGAGAGGAGGGGTGTGGCTTGAGAGAGAGAGAGAAGAGCAGAGGTGTTCGGTTTGAGAGAGAGAGAGAGAGAGAGAGAGAGAGAGATCAGAGAGATGCAAGGGAATTGTATGGATTACGTAAGTTCCATTCTAGTCTTTTTAAGATCATGATGATGAGTCGATACGTCACGGGCGGCCAACTGTTTGTAGTAGTCGAATGCCTATTCAGTCTTGGAATTTTGCCTATGAGATTCATGGAGCTAGCTAGCCGCCATAGATGGCCCAAATAGAACACGCAATTGAAAAGTCTCACGCACGTTAGGTAAAATTCGAAATATTAACAACAGTTATATAATTTGATATATTTGTAAATATATTTTTATTTCATAAGTCATTAAGCTATATGTATATATATATCAAAACTTTATAATCCTAATTGATATATTATAGAATTAAAATTTGAAAATGTTGATAATATTTAGCGAAACAACAAGAGTTTTACATATATTTCATATATCACAATTAGATCTATTTTAAATAAAAATATATTTACAAAAATAATGTGCCATAATAAACTACCTCCATTTATAATGTTTTATATTATCAAATATCTTCGTTAATTTTTCCCGACAGCTAAAAAGCCATCAGCGGCCGCGGTTCATTGTATAGGATCGATCAGGAATCTTCATAGACCGAATAGACATGAATGCGCCAAATTCTGCATTTTTTTTTTTTTTGTAATTTTGTTTTTAATTGAAAGATAAGAAGTGCAAAAGCAAAGCCCAGACGGGTAATTTGTAAAGTTTACGTCTCGAGTATAGAAAGAGAGAGAATTCAGAAATGGAGAAAATAGAGCACACGACGGTCGCCACCAATGGCATAAACATGCACGTGGCATCGATAGGGACAGGCCCGGTGGTGCTCTTCCTGCATGGCTTCCCTGAGCTCTGGTACTCGTGGCGACACCAGCTTCTCTACCTCTCCTCCCTCGGCTACCGCTGCATTGCCCCCGACCTTCGCGGCTATGGCGACACCGACGCCCCGCCCACCCCTGCCTCTTACACAGCTTTCCACATCGTCGGAGACCTCGTCGCCCTTCTTGACCAGCTTTGCATCGAGCAGGTCTTCTTGGTCGGCCATGACTGGGGAGCTATGATTGCCTGGTACTTCTGTTGGTTCAGGCCGGATCGACTCAAAGCTGTGATCAACCTAAGCGTGCCATTTTTTCCCAGGAACCCAACGTCAGATCTAGAGGAAGGCTTCAGAGCTTCGTTTGGTGATGATTATTACTTTTGCAGGTTTCAGGTAATTAAATTATTATCTCAGCTCCAATTTTGGGTGATTTTCATCTCTTTGATTCACTTTGAATATCGGAAACTTCAACAAATAGTTTAAATCGCCCTAATACATGAACAAATTCAAAACAGCTCGTCGCATAAAATTAATTAAATTGTTGTGCAGGAACATGGAGAAGCTGAAGAAGATTTCGCTTGTGTCGATACCGCAACACTAATGAAGAAGTTCTTTTCTATATTTGGTCCAAATCCTCCGATGATACCTAAAGAAGTGGGAATTAGAGGATTGCCAACACCAGATGCCTTGCCTTCTTGGTTGTCAGAAGAAGATATTAATTATTACGCCACCAAATTTAAGCAGACAGGTTTCACCGGCGGATTGAACTATTATCGAGTTTGCCACCTGTAAGTTTCAAGCATGTTTAATTTGTGTCGATCGATTCTTTTATGAGTATTATCTAATGAATGTCTACGGAAAGTTTATTCAAGTATGTGTTTTTTCTTTAAAATAAGTTCAAGCTTATTCATGTCATGTTGAGCTCGTCCTCCCCCAAGGTGGAACAAGTTTCTCACTCTTGTATGAGCTGCATACGAGTTATGGCTACCCCTCAGCTTTTAAGGGTGATGGGAAAGTCTCATACTCAGCGGCTCTAGAGATGTGAGGCTAGTTCAACCGTTTGTGCGTATCTTGGGATACTCACACGCTAACCTCCACTCCGAAAGGCGCCTCAAGCTAATTCCAATATATAAATAAATTCTTATCTTTATAATGAGTAGGACCGGCTCAATGCCAGGCAAGTTACGCAATTGCCTAAGCTCCCTTACTGTTCAGTGCCATTTAAGAAAATATTAATGGTATTTATTACGAATTAAAAGACATTAAATCTTATAAGAAATTATATCGATATTAATGAACAAACCTGCAAACTCGATCTCAAGTCTCAACTCTTCTGGCTTCCAATTAGGGCTGTAAAGTTTTACTAAAAATACAACTCCATCGGAGAATCTATTTACTTGGGACCTTAAACTTTGTATCAAATGACAGAAACTGGGAGCTCACGGCACCATGGACGGGATTACAAATCAAAGTGCCAGCCAAGTTCATAGTGGGAGACCAAGATCTCGTCTACAACATCCCAGGTGTGAAGGAATATATAAGCAGCGGCGGTTTCAAGAGAGATGTTCCCTGTTTGGAAGACGTAGTTGTGATGGAAGGACTATTTCATTTCATCAATCAAGAAAAGGCAGATGAGGTTAGCGCACACATATATGAATTTATCAAAAAGTTTTGAGTGTGCGACATGAAGCGTTTTCGAGTCTAGGCCAGGCTGTGAGGGTCATGTTTACTGTTTAGTTTCCATGGGTGAGTGCCCCCATCTATGAAGCCAACGAATTAAATAAGCATGTAATGCTGATAATTATGTATAATGAACAAAAGAATGATGGTGTTATTTTATTATGTTATTTGCGCCTTTGGCATATGTTTTATTTCATAGGTCATTTGTAACTGATAGCTGTACGTTTGTGTTTCTCCAGAAAATGCAACTATTTCCCATAGCCGTTTGCAAATATATAAATATACTAGCAGTGGTTCAACATGCGAGTCATGTTTGCCCAGTCGGAAGGAAAAAAAAAAAAGAAAGTTCCGTAGAGTCGGATGATATCACAAATCGGATTAAGAAATATAATTATCACATCTATATGGAAAACCGATGTATCTATCCTACAGTAAGGCCTTGTTTTGATACACAGTTGAGATGAGATCTGAGAGGAGGTATTTTGATTAGTAATAAAATTTTTTAGTTAAGATGAGATGAAGTAGTTTGTAAAAAAAATGTGTATTTAAATAGTGAGATGAGATGAGTTAATTTTAAATTTTTAGGATTTGAAAATTGTGTGGATCCCACTATTTATAGAGTACCCAAATTGTGACACTATTCATGTCAATTTTGTACTGTTTTTATACTGTTCACATATTGTTCATGTCAGTTTTTACTATTTTATACTATTTATTTACTGTAGATATCTTCAAAACTTAAGAGATAAAATATTACATTTAGATAGTCAAAACTACTGTATAACACAACTCCAGATGAGATATTTTCATCTATACTGGATAACCAAACCAGGCTTTAATATTGGATAATCCTATATATGTGACAGGAATTTTGATCTTATTGGGTTACGGCCTGCTAGTCTATAATGAACAAGAAAGTTCAAAAAGTATGTAAAATCGATTAATAAATTGTGTAATGTACAGAAACATAAAATTAAATACCAGCAAGCATTTATATGAAATCACTGAAGTGAAAATGAATATATGGGTGAATAAACTGCATATAGATTGTACTCATAGATTAAAAGTTCAAATAGATTAAAAATTTGTACAATTTGAGGGAAGTACATATTTGGAGATCATCTTGTTGTTTCACTGAATGGATGGATGGACAGGACGTTGAATCTCTTATGCCATTGTTGCTAGAATTCAACTAGTTCTATGATCCATTATTTTTCTGAAGCATGTGCCATAATAGTTTGCATATGGGGTAAATGTTCCTACATTAAATAAATTAAGAATCTTCGATGGACATTGTCTTTGTTTGTTGGGCTAGTAGAAATAGTGTGATGAGGAGGTATGAAGTTAAACAATAGTAGCTCGTCACCTATATAAGAAACGTTACTAAATTTTAAAAAACAAAACGTATTGAAATACTCTACTTAACTAAATACATATCATGGAATTTAATTTAATTTAATAAATATATTCAAATATATACTAATATTAGTAACTAGTAATATCATATAATTATATTTTAAATAGTAATACCATATTTAGTTTTTCAATTATAATTGTTAACGTTGTGTTTCGAACGCATTTGGGCAGTGCTGCTCAGCGGTTGGGGTCTTCGCTTAATCGCTATCCTACAATAGGGAAAGGAGTGGCCCTCGGTGGACCAGGAATCCTCCGATACCTAAGTCAGTCTTCTTCTTCAAAAAATGATTTAAAGAAAATACAGAAATCTAATAACAGTTTTTTGTCATCAATTGATCTCCCTTACCTCGTAATTTTGGCGTCCCTTTATACTCGGCTCCTCAAGCCAAGAGGCCATATCCTGCGTTCTGGGGAAAAGGGAAGCCTCTCCTGGAGCCTCTACCCCCATGCTATATTTTGTGCGGCGTGGTCTCCTAGTGTCAGTCATTTAATGTGGCATGGTTGTCTGGTATCTTCATTTAATGTGGCGTGGTCCTCTAGCGTTACTACTCAATTATGTTCCTTCTTCTTGACGTGTTTTTCTCCTTTTCCTCCAACAGAGGTTTCCCGCACTGTTCCAGCAACATCCCAACTCAATGCGAGTGGTTGCCTCCAACCCATATGGATTAGGGGCCCACCCTCAGCTGCTTGGGGGTCCTCGCAGGTTTGAACCGGTAACATCTTGACTCATGGGGTCGGGGGAAGGTGATGGGCTTGGGGCTGTCAGCATGGGCTTTAGGCCCTTAACTAAAATTCTCCCTAACAGTTATCATGCCAATTCTCATCGGGCTAACCCGATGGGAAATTTCTATAATCTTTGGTTCATTGTTGTCAGCCACCTTCCTTGCAATTGAGTGGTGGCATGGGTGAGTTGGTCATTCCACATGTCTGACGTCGATTCTGCCAATACTGTTCTGTGTTAATACAATGCTCGTCGCTTCACATACCCTGCAAGGCAGGTTGTCGGACGCTACCTCCCTTCTATGACTGTGCAACCATTTTGCGCCTTTAAATCTAATCCCCTTTCCCATCTGTGGCGTGTGAGTACCCATGTTGCCTTCGTAACTTCGCTATTCCCATCATCTCCTCTCCCCCTACTTTGGGCCTTCCTCGCATAACTCAGTCCTCGTTGTCCCAATGGCTTCCTAGACATCCACCAACTTGGTTAGATCCGAGTGTCGCCCCGAGCCCGGCTCATCGAAGCTTGGGTTCGTCAATCGTTTCTGGTAGTTGGAGGTAAACTCGGCCTTCCTTCAGTCACTGGCCTTAACCTACCACATTTCAGACTTGGTGATCTTGGAGGTTCCCGGACCGCATGAAGGGGCCATGAATGCTAATGGCTTGGCAGCGTTGGTCGCCCTTTTTTGCAGCGTATTTTCCTGTGGGCCGAGATTGCCCTTTCCTTACCTTGCCCGTGAAATTCTATACCTCTTTAAACTAGCTTCATCCAAAAGCTTGGTTGATTTTGATGTACTACTATGTACCGTGGTGGCAGACTTTCTCGAGGTTCGACCAAGAGGGTGCCGACCTTACTTGCCGCAAGTTCCTCCTAACTCACCACGTGAAAAGGAGTATGGGGGAAATCTACAATTTTAAGGGAATGGCGCCCGCACTGGTTGTGTTGGAGTCGAGATACCGCAAGGTCTCAGACTGGACCGACAAATTCTTTTTCTTGGCCAGTTGAGGGTGGGAATTCCAGGAGGAGTAGATTTCTCGACTTGAATTCCCTATAAAAGTGTCCTAGGGAGTAGTGCCGAGTGATAAGGTGTTGCACGCCATTGCTACACTGGCCGAGATATGCCGCATCGCTATCGTGCGAGATTGGGCAGCCCGTCACCCACTCCTCAGATTCTGAGGTTCTCCTTGGGGAAGACAGTTTGGTCGCTTCCCTTTTTCCATTGGGTCATGACACCCCCTTTGCCCTAGGTGTTGCCATCAACTCGTCATTCTTCTAGGAAGCAGGCTGCGGATTCATCTCCCGAAAGATAAGGGGAAGAGGATCCACTCAGAGCCAAGGGGGGATGTCCAGATGTTTCCGAAAGCCTTTGCTCTACAGACTGGAAGTGTGGTTAATCCCGACCCCAGGGAAATAGTCAGCCCTTCTTCCTCTTCCACAATGCCAGTCCGGTGCCTCACCAAACTCGAGTTGTGGAACTTCTTCCGAAGTTGAATGTAGAGATGTCCCATTCCCCGTAGTCCACCGCCCGATCCCTGGTGGAATTTTTTGATCCCGAAGGAGTTTCAGGCCACCTCAGGGTGGATTTGGAACCTGCTAATGAATGCGTCTCCGATCTTGGACTCGTCGCCGCGGCATGTGAGGGCCCGCCCACTGCCATTTAGATTGGGTCGAAGGCCTTTAAAGATGCTAGTGGATCTAGAGAAAGGCTGCTGAGGGATGAGTGCGGCTTTTCCACCCTGTCGTGCCTTGGAGGAGGTGCGTCGGCCACCCCTTTAGCTCATACCCCGCCGAGTCTTGGTAAAGCAGTGGCAGACATAAGGACGAGGGTGGCCTGTCCGCCGTTGCCCACCCTATCTTATAAGTGAGATAGGGCACCTTTGCTTCCCCCATCTGTGGGTGCGGCAAGGACGTTTTGGCCAGGCCCCCAAGAGGGGAAGTGCATCCTTTGGAGACCATGAGTGAAGTTGTTCCTTTCAAACCGGCAAGCGAGGCTTTGTAGGAGGACCATGCTATAGACCATGAGGTGGAGCAGCTACAGAAACTTCTTTCTTAGTCCGCCTTGCATCCTACATTTATTCTCTTCTCTTTTTATTTTTTAAGTCTATTGTCCTTCTTTCTAACCCTGGAGCTCGTGTAGGGAGTTAGAGCATTGGCCGAGCATGTTGCAGGTGGCTGGGAGGCTGCGAAAGATGAGATACAAGGCCTTCGGTCTAAGGTGGAGCAGGAGAGGGAGGAGCAAAGATGCTTAAAAGTGATGTTGACCATGGCCAGAGATTGGGCCTTGAAGGCTCAGGAGTCGCTAACTAAGCTCCAAGAGTTAAAGGACCTTCTTCAGGCAGAGAATGAGGAGTTGAAAGGCCTCCAAGACTTCCACTTCCGCTAGATTAAGATGATGGAGGAGGAGCGCTCCACTCTGTCAGCCATTGCGAGGACCGTGCAAGGCCTTGTTGTTTGTGGCCAAGATCCTCGAAGAGGAAGTACTGGCCGACCTGGGGGCGGCCCATAAGAGAATTTCTAGTCAGGATGTGGTTATCCAGGGCTTCCGCAGTGACCTATCACAGGTGCAAGAGATGGCCACACGATCAAGTCAGCAGCTGGGCAAGGCTCTCTATATCCACGATGAAGCGTGGTCTCACGGGAACTTGGAGGGCCTGGAGAGGATGCTCGACTATGTCATCCTCAATCCTCATAATAGTTTAGAGACGTTGGAGGCGCATCTGCGGGCAATGGATTTCAAGAACCTTGAGCCTGACCCCACGACACTTAACCATGCTGGCGAGTTGGGGCAGGAGATGATTCCATATGCTTTCCTTCTGGAAGTCAACGATCCCCTTCGTCTCCCTCACGAGGGGAATGTTATCACTAGCTTGTGGGAATGGAGTTTTGAGGATCACCCTGCTGGCCTTGGGCGTGAGCCAAACTCTTTTGAGACGAGTTCCTCAAACCCTGCAGAAGAGCCGAGAGCTTCCCAGCCTTGACCCCCTTTAATGTCATTGTTCTTCTTTTTCTTCTTTTGCTTATGTCCAGAGCCACATTGGAATTACTGATGGACGCCACGTGTCCGTTTGTAAATGAATTAACAATAGATCTTTTTTACGCCTTGATCATCTTCCAACGGTTTGTCTTCTCCTTTCACACTGTTCATCTGTTGTTTGCTCGTAGTGTCTTCCTTTTCAAGGGGATACTTCGAATTCTGTCTTTCTGTCTTTATTGTCATACTTGTCTTTTAGTTTCTCTGAGAGAATGGGTTAATGACTAACGTCCCTTACGCAGATCTAGAAGGATTTTGAACAGTTAGCCATTCACTATGCCCCAGTTGGTGGTCCTGCCTTTATGGCGTGGGCAACATTTCCCCCTGTGTGCCATGAAATCTATGCGGGATTTTTCTGCAAGATTTATGTCAAATCTGATGGAATCCCAAAACATGCATGTACCATGAATTTTGGGCAGCGAGCCATCATTCCCAGCCTATATATAGGCCTTCCCATCTTCTTTATTTGCCATCAATTCTCCCCTTCTGCTCTTCAAGCGTTCCGAAATTCTATCTTCCCTTCTTCCCCTTTGTGCTCACGTTGGCCCTTCTTGGCTTCAATGGGCACTTTGGCTCAGGGTCGGCCTTATGATGTCAAATCCTACGGTGAGCTTTTTGCAGAGATATGTGTGTGGCAATTCCCTCAAACCTCCAACGGATGCCCTTCCAAAAGTCAAGTCGTTCTTCATTACCAGGAGATGCTTTGAAAAGAAGGATTGCCCATAGCCTCATGGGTGGGCCGTTCAATGAGTTTCTCTACCTTAGAACTTCTCATGCAGTTCATGGTTCCTCATTGCATCCTGGGCTGCCCCCCGGGTTGCCCCCGCATCTGGGGAAAGAGGAGCTTCCCTCCCCAGTTGATTATCATAGGAGATTTCTGGCGTTCTGAGTCTACTCAGACCCAGACACTTCCTCTCCAACCCAGGGAAGAGTAGGAGAGGAGCCTTGTGCCACCGGTTGGGGCGCCGAGAGGGGGGGGGAGGGGGGCCTTTATAAAGACCATGAAGGGTCTTACCTTCAACTCAAGCTCTTCATCACCCCCTGCTATTCAGGGGAGCCTACAGAGTTTAGATTGACTGAGCCCTCCCTTCGAGGAGTTGATTTTTGTTCGGCTCCCCCTCTACAGTTTTGTGATGGTGCCTCTTTAAAGTTGTTGTTTGGACCCTTGGAGTCACTGCCTTTTTTTGCCGACGGTACCATACCTTGCCGAGCCCTACTTCCAATGGTGCCGTAGCCCGCCGGGTCCAACTTGGACCTTTTTGACTTTTGTCTCTCTTTGTATGGTTTTTCATTGTTATGTTGTAGCCCTTCCGTAGTAATTGTTCTGGCAGTTGATGAATAAAATACACTTATTTTTATGTTTTCTTGTTCTATCGTCTTTCTTTGCGATGCTTTCTTGTATTATGTATGCCTTTTGCAGGCAGCAATGCGCTAGCCGCTTGCTGATACTGTGGCGAGTTGATAACCTTTCTAATGACACCCCGCCGAGTACGACAGACCCTTTATCCTTAGCGATATGCGAGACCCTTATAGCATAACTAGCCCACGATCTTGAACGCAAGGCCCCCATTTTGCTTGAGCATGCCGCATAGTCAAATCTGCAATAGAAATCCTTCCGATAAGCAGAACTGGCAAGGCTTAGTCTATCTTGGCACTCTACAGAATGGGCCGAGCGGCACATAAGCCAAACTCGCCCAAATCCTTCGCGTACATTCTGCATACTTAGAACCTGGATATGTATACTTTTCTAGATAATTACCAACCTTCCTCGTTGATTTGATGCGGTGGGACTTCGAGGCCTTTGCAAGCTCAGATTAGTCTTGGGACTGCCCACATTCCACCGAGAGAGGGGCAGAGGTGCCTCAAACCAAACCCTTCCCTTCGGTCCCTCGAAAGAGGCTCGTTCATTCCCTCAAGGAAGCTTTCCTGAGCAAGGTGCATTTCCTTAGAAAATGTTCGTTCATTACCTCAGGAGAGCTTTCTCGTGCGAGATGTATTTCCTTGGGAGAGGTTTGTTCATTCCTCAAGGGAGCTTTCCCACACGAGGTGTATTTCCTCGGGGTAGGTTTGTTCATTATGTCAGGGGAGCTTTCCTGTACGAGGTGTACTTCCTCGGGCGGGACGGGGGTTCTTTCATTCCCTCAGGGGAGCATTCCCTCAAAGGAGCTTTCCCGCACGAGGTACATTTTCTCGGGGAAGGTTCATTCATTCTCTCTAGGGAGCATTCCCTTAGGGGAGCTTTCCTGAGTAAGGTGTACTTCTTTGAGGGAGGTTCAGTCATTCCCTCAAGGGGGCATTCCCTCAGGAGAACATTCCAGCGCGAGGTGCATTTTCTCAAGGGAGGTTCGTTCATTCCCTCAAGAGAGCTTTTCTGCGCGAGGTGTTCTTCCTCGAGGGAGGTTCGTTCATTCCCTCATAGGAGCATTCTCTCATTGGAGCTTTCCCGTGCAAGGTGTACTTCCTTGGGGGAGATTCGTACATTCCCTCAAGGGAGCATTCCCTCAGGGGAGCTTTCCCGCGCGAGATGTACTTCCTCAAGGGAGGTTCATTCATTCCCTCAGGGGAGCTTTCCTGCACGAGGTGTATTTCCTCAGGGGATGTTCATTCATCCTCATGGGAGAATTCCCTCAGAGGAGCTTTGAAGTGATTGTAGTTGGAGACTAGTTTTGCAAGCTTCCTGAAAGAGACTTAGCATTCTCATTAATCGACAGGAAAACAAAATTTATGGAAACAAAAAACAAGGAAAATGACATGGGAAAGGGATCGGCTATCCCTTCTTCCTAGCATGCGCCCCTTCTCTTCCCTCCTAGGTGAGATAGCTCGCATCTTGATTGGAGCTCGTCACGACTTCATGATTGGTGAATCCTCTTGTTGGGTGTCGCTCCTCCCGTGGTGGATTTTAGCTCCTACATGTAGCACTCTCGTGCCAAGGTCTACTCTCCTCAGATCTCCCCGATTCCTTGGACCGCTGGAAATTTAACCTTCAGGTGGCAAGTGGAGGTGATGGCCCTCAACTTGTTAAGTGTTGGACGGCTGATGATGGCATTATAAGAGAAGGGAGCCTTCACAATAAAAAATTTGACCATGACAGAGGCAATGCAGGGCAGGTTGCCCACCTATACTGATAGGGCAATTGTCCCTGCCGGTTGGACTGTTCCCCCGAGAAACCTTTGAGTGGCGTTGGGGCCAACCGGAGCTGAGTCGTATCAATCCCCTTGAGGATGAATGCCTTCCAAAACAAGATGTCTGCAAAACTGTCGTTATCAACTAGGATTCTTCTGGTTATGAAGTTGGCAATCTACATGGTGGCCACTAGTGCGTCGTCATGCGGATAGAAAACCCCTTCCTCATCAGCTTCTCCAAAGGAGATCACAGGAGCAAGTTTGGTTTTGAGGTACTTCGTGGGATGGTAGGAGGCTACATAGACTTCTCGGTATCAGGCTTCTCTAGCATGGGCTTTCCTCCCAGACGAAGTTGCCCCTCCACTGACTAACCCCCTACAATGGTACAAATCTCCCTCGTGGGCATCTGTTGAAGGGGGCGTGGTGGTTTGCGCACGATGACCCTCTACCTCGGGCTCTACCGCCTCCTCTATCGGTACTCCCTGGTAGGGCTCCTTTCCCAGGAGCGTCCTTTCCACGGCTGCTCGCACTGCTAGAAAGGGGAATATCGTGGTGGAGCGTGGCTTTTCCAAGGTGACCGACATTGTTCGGTACTGTGGGAGGTCATTCAGTGGTGTGTGCACTAACGACGTCCCTCCGAGGTTGGCTGCTTCTCCTCTTTCGTGACAATGAACATTGAGTGGTCGTACCTGTGCGGTGCACCTCTTAGGACGGGCTCTTCCCTTCTTGATTATCATTGTTTACGTTCTGTCTTCTCCCGGGTGTGACCTTTGGTTAAGGCCTTTCCCTTCTTGTGTACCCCCTCTACCTCCTGTCGTTTGGGTTCAGTCAGGACATGGAGGGTACGATCGGCATTGATGAAGTTGTTAGCTTGATCCATAAATTCTTAGAGAGTCGCGAGGGTCTTCTTGGCCAACTCTGCCATGAACGTCGATCGGGGCCAGATTCCTCCGAGCAGTACTACCAACATAATTTTCTCATCCTAATCTTCCACGGTCATTCACTCCATATTAAACTTGACCAAATAAGTTTTCAAGTTCTCGTCTTCTTTTTGCTTGATGGTGAGGAGGAAAGCGGTTGGGCATCTTCTTCTCCAGCTAGCCATAAAGTGAGTGAGAAATAGGTTCACCAGCTTGTCAAAGTTCTCGATGGAACCAAGCGCTACAGAGCTGAACCATGTTCTCACAGGTCCCCTTAAGGTCTGTGGGAAGGATCTGCACACCACTTGTCTGGGAAATCCATGCAACATTATGTGGGCCTTAAAGGTCTCGAAGTGCTCGATCGGGTCTTAAGTCCCATCATACACTTCCATGGGTGGGACTCAAAACTTCGATGGCAATGGGACCACCATGTGCTATACGGCAAGCCCGTGCTAACAAAAAACTGATCTACTTGGACGAGCTCTCCATTTTTCTCATCACCTCTTCATATTTTCCTTGGACGTTACGTAACTTATTCTGCATGCGCTTTCTTTCTTCCAGGGCATTGTCACCCTCTTCTTCCCTTCTGAATTCCTGGTGTTTGCTGGCACTGGGGTCTTTCTGATGCATTGACTCGTGGAAGTTATCCTTAAGGGCCTAATTTTCTTCTTGAAGGACATCCATCTCATTAGTAAGCCTTTCAACGAGCTGCTCCATAATAACCACCCTCACTTCCATGCCATTTGTCATCTCTTCATCTTGATCCCGTACCAATTGAGAACGGGTCCTCGCAGGCATACGAATGACACACTCAACTTAAAAATTTGTCATATCCCACATATGGCACTAATTGTTAACGTCGTGTTTCGTATACCTTTGGGTTTGGCTACTCAGCGATCTGGGCCTTCACTCGATCAGTGTTCTGCAACAAGGAAATGAGTGGCCCTCGATGGCTCGGCAAGCCCCCAATGCCTAAGTCAGTCTTCTTATTCGAAAAATACTTCAAAGAAAATACATAAGTCCAATAACAGTTTTTTGTCATCAATTGATCTCCCTCACCTTGCAATTCTAAGCGTCCCTTTATACTCAGTTCCTCAAGCTAGGAGGCCATACCCTACATTCTGCAGAAGGGGGAGGCCTCTCCCGAAACCTCTATTGCCATACTGTCTCCAATCATTTAATGTGGCGTGGTTGTCTGGTATTTTCATTCAATGCGGCATGGTCCTCTGGCATTACTGCTCAGTTTCGTCCCTTCTTCTTAGCGTGTTTCTCTCCCTTTCCTCCGATTGAGGTTTCCCGAGCTGTTCCAGCAACATCCCATCTCAATGTGGGTGATTTTCTCTGACCCGTACGGGTCAGGGGCCCACCCCGAGCTACTAGGTGGGAGGTCCTCACAGGTTTGGACCCATAACATCTTGACTCATGAAGCCAGGAAAATGTGATCGGCTTAGGGCTATCAACATGGAGTTTAGGCCCCTAACGAAAATTCCCCCTAACAATAATTATTAAGAAATTTATTTTTATGTAAATCTATAAAAGAACAGTAGAAACATTTGGCTCATAAAATAGACTAAATAATATTTAATATTAGAATCCTTATAATTTATTAATACTTGGCAAATATAAATTATACCCTTAATTATTTTCTATAAAAATAAGGTGTATGGGCTAATATACTTATTCAAGTAAGATTTGCCCCCCAACTTAAAATTTGAACCCAGCCCATTTAGGGAACATCAGTCCAACTTACAACCAAAGCCCATAAGAAAGTCAGCCCACTTAAATACAATTTCTAAATACAATAAAACCAAACTCGTGAAAATCAGCCCACTAAAGGTAAGGCCAACAAAAGATCAAACCCAACGTGAGAATTAAGGCCACAAGCACATCAGCGCCCTTGAATTAGTATAAGGCAATAAGGTAACTACACATAAAAGACGCTTCCTAGGGCTTTATAGAATTAAAGGCTTGGTTTGAATATTGAGTTGAGATAAGATGAAATGAGATGAAAGTTGAATAAAATATTGTTAAAATATAATATTTTAATATTATTTTTTAATTTTTAACTTTAAAAAAATCGAATTGTATTATATTTTTTTTTTTTTTTGAAAGTTTGAGAAACCTGTAATGATGAGGTGAGATTAGATTGCTATACTATACAAATCAGGTCTAAAGGTATTTAATAACTAAAGACATGCATGTACTTTTGGGGAAAGGCTGAAAACAAACAATAAAAGGGCACACAGAGATAAAACAACACTTTTCTTTAGTAAGAATAACATAAATGAGGCAAAAAATTACTTGAGCAGTGTCACTGGGGTGCCAATAGTTAAAAGTTATGAAAAAGTACTTGGGGTTGCCTATTATGCTAGGGAGAGGTAAAGCAAGATCCTTTAACTACATATTGGATAGAGTATAGTAGCAAGTAAGTAATTGGAAGCAAAAGTTTTTGTCACAGACTTGAAAAGGCTGTTGTTCAAGCTATCCCTAGCTATTGTATGTATGTGTTTCAACTACCAAGAGGTACTTTGCAAGGCATTACTAAGATGATTTAGAATTGTTGGTGGAGCCATAAACAGCAAGGCAAGAGTACTCACTAGATAAATTGGTCTGTTCTTAGTAAAACGAAAGGGGCTGGAGGGCTAAGTAGGGTTAGAGAATTATGATTGTTATATCCTACTTGTTGCACAAAATTTTTTAAAGCAAAGTATTTTCCTAACATAGATTTCTTTGATGCTAAACTTGGCAAATCCCATTCAAATGTTTGGAGAGGCATATGAAAATTTAGGCAATTATTGAAAGAAGGTTGTCGATGGAGGGTAGGGAATGACAAAAATATAAGACTCTAAAAAGACTACTGGATTCCTGGGAAAAACCCTCTAATTTTTTCATTGGTTAAGGATGCAAATCAGACTACTACTATTACAGTGGATTGTCTCATTGACTGTAATACAAACTGACGGGATCCTGAAAAAGTTCAAGCTGTTCTCCAACCTAGAGATGCAACAGAAGTCTTACATATCACAATCTTACCTATTAATCATGCAGATAGAATCATTTGGGAGAAGGAAAAAGATGGAGAATACAGTGTAAAAAGTGCCTACAAGTTATTATGTGATCTGGAGAAAGGTAATCAAAAGGGTGAAAGTTCAAAAGCAGTAGGTCAAAGATGGATTTGGAAGGAAATTTGGAAGCTATGAGTTCCTAATAAAGTCAAAGTCTTTGTTTGGAGAGCTTGTAGAAATGGTTTACCTACTTTGCAAAATCTGAAAAGGCAACATGTGGTAAAGGATAAGAAGTGTTTCTTCTATGGAACTAAGGTGGAAAGTCTAGTTCATGCTATTTTCTATTGTCTCTACATTACTGCTTACTAGAATCAAAAATTTACTAAGTTTGGATTCATTAAGTAGAGCTGAAAGTTTCTCTAATCTTGCAAGCTGGATTCAAGATAAGGGTGGCCAAACAGATATGGAGAAGTTTTTTCTTATTAATTGGGGAATGTGGTATAGAAGGAATCAAAATGTGGTATAGAAGGAATCATAAGCTGCATGAAGTGAACCCGAACAGATTGTTGTGCATGCTTTATCTATGTAAAAGAAATTTAAGGAGGTTAGGAACCAGCCGAAGAAACTAAGCCAACTACATCGCTATTGGTCTCCTCCTCAAGTGGGGGTCCAGAAGCTCAATGTTAATCGTGCCATTTTTGAAGATTAGCATAGTGCAAGGGTGGGGGTGGTCCTTATAGATGGACAAGGGAGATGTTGTCATGGTAGCTACTAGGAAAGAACATGAGGTAAATAACCCAACTGAGATTGAATTACTTGCAATATTTAGAGGACTACAAATCTGTATGCATATGGGAATCACTAACCTCATTTTAGAAAGTGATTTTTTTTTTTTAATATGGTACAAGCAATCCAATCGAGTAAGTGTGCCCTCTCTTTGTTAGGAAATCTTTTGAATGAGACTATTGGCTTGATGTAGTGTTTTCAGTCCTATACTATTCAATACACAGGGAGGTTGGGGAATGCAACTGCTCATAGACTTGCTTGACAAGCTATGCATGTAAATGATGTTCTAATTTCGTGGGATTCAGTCCTAGATTTCATATTGCCAGTTATTTGGACTGACAAACATATCTAATCGTTCTATTGATGAATAAAAGTGATGTTTTTCTATCAAAAAAAAGGGGGGGGAGGGGGTTGGAGGGCTGGGTTTTAGGGATTTGGAATGTTTTAATAAGACTCTCTTAGCTAAACAAAGATGGAGATTACTTCAGAACTCAACTTCTCGAGTAGCAAAAGTCATGTAGCTGAAGTATTATAGAAATAAAGATTTTCTACAATCCAGCTTGAGATGTCAGCCTTCATATGCTTGGAGATCGATTTAAGGGGCTAAATTTCAAGAAGGGCTGGTCTGTAAAATTGGTAAAGGAAGGTCAGTGAGTTGCCTATGACAGCTAAAGAAAACTTTTGTCAATATGTGTCCAGCATATCTTGTATTTTTTTGACTAAATAAGATTTGAAGACATAATAGTTTATCTCGCTCTTTATGCTATCTCTATAAAATCAGTCTTAAAGTTCATCCAATTCGTATCAGATCTTCTTCTCATCTCTATAACTCATCTGCATTCCTTCAACATTCTCGCTTTAAGCTTTTAATTCTTTTCTCAATGGATCATTCTTCTAACATTCATCTAGATCCATCCACGGGTATTCTACACCTCAATCTCATGTTCTTTCTGCAGCTGCCATTGGTACCATATTGTAGCAAGAGAATAATAATTTGGCTAATAAGTTAGACTCCGATGTTATCTACGACTTGGTGAGTCTTGGAACTCGCTACTCCTCCTCTATAGTTGCTTTTTCCAAATGGCTACAAGCCAGAAACTATGAGGTTGAAAAGCTTAAAGAACAAATTGTTGTACTTCAGCGAATTATTCAAGAATTTCACATAAGGGAAGGAATCCTTCGACAGAGTGTGGCCATTGGTAGAGTGTGGCCCGACCTGCCTCGTAATGCGGGTTCAATCTCCCGACTGCCCAACATAATCTTAAACAAGGTCAGCCCTAACTCGCTGCCCAGTCTTTTAAACTGCTCGACCCCTCTCAGGCCCCACGAGGGTCAACGAGGTGAATTCAATCTAAACATACCACTCAACTTCCTCTAAAGGCACAGGGCAAGGTCAACCTTCATGCACTGCTCGCCCCCCTTTGAAAGCCTAAAAACAAGGCAAGAAAGGTCAGGGACCGCCCGACCTTCCAAATGCCTGAGAGGGCCGACGGAGCACTTACCAGCATGACCGCTTTCATGCTTTCTGCACAGTGAGGGCCCCCTCCATCTAAGTATTAAGGTAGCCAAAGACAGGACAACTCACCAGCTGAGGAGACCAAAGAAAAGGGGGTGGCCCAAGGCATCTGAGTGTCCCTCCTCGTGAGGTGGAAGCCCAGTCTCCCCTCATTGCGGCTTATTCTTATGAGGTTACGGTTAAAAAGAAAAATAAGGGATCAAGCCAAGTGGCAAACGATCCATGGCACCAACAACGAAATCTCTTACCCAATGCGCCCACCCAGAGCGTCCAGGATATATATATATATATATATACGTATATGTATATATATGCAAGGTACAAGTAGAAGAAAATGAAGGAAAATAACTTAAAAAAGGAGCTGGAAAGGAAAGGCAACTCCGTGTCCCTTGCCTCAACCCTTGTCCTCGCAGACTAAGCCGATGCGGAGGTCCGGGCCCCACTGGCCAAACAGGCCGACTAGTGAAGAAATAAAGGAAAGACAATAAAGTAAAACACATGACAGTGCAGTGAAGAAAATACTTGTTCATTGACAATTAAAGTTTATACAAATGAGGGGGAGAGAGAGAGAGAGAGAGAGAGGAAAAAGGAAATTACATCAAAATATTACAAAGAAGGAAATACAAAATTAGGCATGAGGGGCATCAAGATCCTCCTCAGACTAGGTGGGGTCGACCTCTGGAGCATTGGGGTCTGCTTCAGGCATGGCGGGGTTGACCTCAGCAATATTGAGGGCCACCTCAAGCGTGATAAGATCAACTTCAGAAGTGTCAAGATCTGCCCTAGCACCCTCAAGATCAGCCATGGGAGGAAAGTATTTGTGGGTCCTGTCTCGGTCTAAATTGCAATCGTGCTAAAGGGCATCGGGATTAGGAGGAAGCTCGCGAATGTCAAGGGCTCTCAAATATGCCTCGAGCATCCCCGAATCTGCTTAAGGATTCATAATGACATATTCCGGCATCCTCATGAGCCCTTCAATGTACCCATGTGCCCAAGCCTAGTCGCCGACAAAAAGGGCCAATCCAAACTGCCCATTTAGGCAAGAAACGACCTCCTGGACCTAGGATAGGTCGCTTCCCAAATCAGCAATAACCATGTTCCGGGCGGCCACCCTTCGTTGGGTTTCCTTCAAATCCTTCCAAGCTTCCTCAGCCCCTTCTCCTCTCCAAGTCGATTATGGCTTGAGCGACTGACAGTGAGTCCTCTCACCCCTTCAGAGCAACCAAAAGGGATAGATGCTCTTCCTCCAGTAGCTTGAGCTGCTGTGCATCAAAGTCTTGAGCTCCAGTAACTTTTGGGAATAGGTGATCAACGCCAAAGCGGCCAAAGTGTCCTTTCTCCCCCAACTCAACCTGCTCCTTCATTGCATCCAGCTCCACCTCCAGGTGCCATTCCTCGTCCCTCTCTCCGCGCGCACAACGGAGGGCTAGCTACGCCAAGGAATAGAAGTCCAGTTTCTCCTCCTCAGCTACCTCCTGGCTGCTCACTATGAAGACGGCCAACAAGTTTGCTCCCAGTCGCCAACAACAACAAATACCAGAAGGGTCAAAAAGGAAAAAGATAGGTCAAGGAAAAAATAAGAACCTCATTGAAGAAACCCCTCAAGGACTTAGCCACCCATTCCATGGCCTTCACCCAAGCTCCCCTAGCTTTAAGGCTGGTGGACAAAGCAATGGCCTCCATAAGAGATGTCTACACGACCACCCCCACGCTCTCAGCTTCGCCCATGGCCTCTTCAACTAAGCTAGCCACAGGAGAATGTGAAGGGCCCCCAGTGGTGAATGGAGGCTCCTCCCTGAGAGTAGAGTGCTCCTTCCCCTCACCAAAAGTGCACGAACTCCCTTCGTCAGCCCTCGTATTTGCTGCCACCCCTTCCTCAGCAGTCGACAAGTTGGCTGCAAACAACTTTGCTCCCCCCTCAATGGCAGTGATAGCAAGCAAGGCACCCTCTCCGGGAGTCTGGATGCGAAAAAGTTCAATTGAAGGTGCTCTCTCGTCATGAGAGATGGCCCTTCTGCGATTTCCCATGAAACTTCCCCGAAACACTTGGTCCCTGATCGCAGATTGAGCAGTAGAATGGGAAGAAGGGATCATCTCCACATTCAACTTGAGAGGAGGCTCCACCGAGGTTGACTGCCGTGGGGTACCCGTAGAAACGTAGTTTGAGCATGTTGGGCCTCCAGGTCAGTTCACACAGGCCCGTTGAAGCTGCAACCTACACGGGCTCCACAACTAAAGTGAAGGCAAGAGAAGGAGCAGCTAACACGCCAAGGCTGGAGGGGCTCCCTCCCTCCGGCCTACGTAGAGGATTCACAAGATGGACTTAGGGAGCTAGGCTTAAAGCAGGTGTTGCAGGAAACGACTGTCGCACTTCGACCGCCTTCAATGATTGGCTCAAATAGAGCTAGTGGAGGGGCACGGGGTTGCTATCAACCCTAACCTTCTCCCTGCAGGGTTTCTTCCCCTTGCCTTCGACGAGAGGGCTAGGGGAAAGCTTCTTCGTTGGGATGGCTGATGACCACATAAGGATACCGTGATCGGTGAAGATGGTGTAGTTGAGGGGAGGAAGATACACCACAATATTCTCCTCCTCGATGAGGGTCTCTGAGAGGACAGCGTTTGGGTAGTTTTTTACCCACTCCTTGACGATGGCGATACGACAAAGCTCATTGGGGGAAGCCGTCGATCCCACTGCCTTATCGTCAAGGACAACACCCCACAAGGCCCTAACCAGGAACTCCGAGGATTTTATTTGCCCAATGGGAAATTCTCATCCTCAACCTGATACGAAGAAAAGTTTATCAATGCAATCTTTGATTTTACAGTAGCATGACTCCAATGTACCAGGACATGCATCGCCCTAAAACTATAAATGTTCCCAACACACCTTATGACGTTGTGAATTAGAAGGAATTCACGACCAGTCAGGTCTACATGCTCTAGGTCAAACTCTAGCAAGTCATACCGCCATAAAATGCAACAACACATCAAGATCCTCCAAGTGTTAGGGTGAAGATGGGAGGAAGCCAACTTGAGGTGGTCCAACACGTTGCAGACTGGGCGAGGGAAGGGCAACCTTAACCAGCAGGAGAATATGCAAGAAAAGAGAGCAACGCACAAGGAAAAACCCTCGGTGTCAATGACTCCTTCCCATGGCACAAGGATCTCAAAACTACTGTATCCAGGACATGGTAGGTGGAAATCAACGACAATAAGAACTTACAGGTGGCCTCCGAACGCTAGTGGTAACCAGCATGGCCTCTCTCTGAAGTACGGACCTCTGGCACATCCTGCTCCCCATAAATCTTGGGTTCGATGGTTTTCTTGGAAGCCATTGGAGTTAAGAGCAAGAAAACTGACAAAGAGAAGGAGGAGTAGAGCAAAGGAGGATGAGGAAACTGGGATGCAAGGAGAATGCAAATGAAGCAAAAAGGGAGCGAGAGGAACAAGATTAAGTTTATATAGGGGAGCAATAGTTGTCCTTCCAGCTCCTACGAACTGGATGTAGGAAATGGAAAGATTCGAATCCTACCTAGTTACACGTGGCATGACCTGAAGTGGAGGAAGCAGCCTGACAACCTCAATGCAGAAGAGACAGAACGGGTGCAATCAAGTATCGGAATCAAACCATTAGAAAACGTGCCAATAAGGTTGGGGAGTGAAGCGTCACATGTCGCATCAAATGACAAAAGGATCCAATAAGGGAGCCTAGGGGCCCAACATGTGGAGGAGCTGGGAGGCGAAAGAGTCGCCTCTCCCTAGAAGGGAGGACACCAATGAATTAGTATATTAGTATTACTAATGAATCAAAAGAAATATGTTGAAAATTTATTAGGCAATAAAATGTATTTAATATATATTTTTTATGTTTAAAACATATTATCAAAAAAAAAATTCATGTTTAAGATTATAATGTTATGGTATAAATTATAATATATTATTTCATACATAATTATATATTATATATAAAAAACTATCTATAATATAAAATCTATTATATATAATATTAAATATTAATAATATATATATATATATATATATATATATATATATATATATAATATGTGAACTGGTCCAGTCCGATGTTAGAAAACGTAAAACCGATTTCAGATCGGATTTGTCGGGTTTTTAAAATAAAAAAACCGATTCCAAACAGAACTGGCCAAAAGCCAGACCGAACCAACCAATCCGGTTTTTTGATTTATTTTTACACCCTAGTTGCATTGTTTACTTGTGTATCCAGTCACTACAACAAAAAAGACTTTTTGGGACGATTTCTTTTTGGGACGAAATGAAAATCATCCCAAAAAGTGAGATTTGGGAATGAATTTCATATTTCATGCCAAAAAAATGACGGAATTTCTATAAGGTTCGAACGTGCTCGAATGGTCTAGTTAGGGATGAAATATTTTGTCCGAAATAATTAAACCGTTCGAACACTAATCATTCACCATTTGAACGTCTAAATTTAACCATTCGAACCTAAATTTTGGCGCGTTAAGTAAATTTTTTTAAAGTGAAATTGCTACATTGTTCGAACGTGCCAATTTAATCGTTCGATTGATGAATCAGCACTGTTTGAACTTGATTTGTTGGGGTCGAACGGTAACCAAGGCTTTTTTTCAGAATTATATTTATATTAACTAGTAATTATAAGACATTGGTCAATTAAATAATAGGAATAATATAAATTAATAATTAGTTCAAAAAATATAAAATAATACTATTTCATAGTTAAATACTGAATTTACAAAACACAAAATATTGTCCATGCTAAAAGCAAAAACTAAATAAATAAATAAAAGATAGAAAGTACTAATTAAGACCCCAAGTCTTTGCACACTTCCTCAATTGCAGCTATACATTCCTCTATTTGTGTCAGTCGAGTACTGATGGTAACTTGAGTCGCAAACATGGCATCAAACTCTGTATGTATTGCAGCAATCTCTGTACGAAACGCTGATGTCTGTTTGCTAATCGCTGCACACACGATCTCAGCCATCTCCTCACGAGTAACTTTGTGTACTAATGCTTCGGTCTGTGTGGATGTCTTAGCAGCTAATACTCCATGATCTCCCAGCTGTGCATCTCTCTAAGGATCAATCGATTTTGGAACATGTCAACGAAGACGAAGTCTCGAGTGTCCCGTGCTGCATGAGAGGATGGTGCTGTTTATCGGTCCCATCAGCTCCCGTTTTCGCTCGGCAACATCAAGCACAACACTAGCAAATAGCAGAAATCGGGTGATTAGGATTTTGAATGGTAGTATATCCATCAAAATGTACCGGGACTCTGATCGAATCCTATCCAATATATACCCCCACCAGGTTGATCGGAATGCCACGAGTGACCCGTATCATAAATTTCGTTCGATCAATGCCAACCTCGGTCTTGTGCTACTGAGGGTCAATGTTGTTGACAATTATCAAATTCAAGATCTTGAAGAAAGAAGATAGATCTGCCTCTTTGATTCTCTTCATCCCGTCATATGGTGGAGCATCTGGACCAACAACCAAATCCCTCACCTCATGATCAACAAGGGTATCGACCTCATCAGTATAAACTGATGCCTCATCCTCAGTTGTCTCTACCACAGCTGAAGGATCAGACTCTCTAGACACCACGTTCGGATATGCATCTAGCAGCTTAGGAATACCGAGATGCTCAACAAGTCCATCCGTGAAAATACAACAAAAACTCCTCGGACAGATATCATGTATGCCCCTTCGTTATCTGGGCTGGCACTACCGAGCTCTCTATAGAACTCAGCAACAATGTCAATATAGGAGACTGACTCTCATGCTTCCTCCCTCTCATCTAGGATAGGTCCCCAACCACGATCACTGAAGACTGATAACAGGGAATGGCCCTCCCAGCAAGAACGGTACACTTGTACAGTTCAAACGTATAAAAAAATGTTCAAATGTCATTGGATTGGCTCCTACAGTTCAAACGTGTAAAATAACGTTTGAATGGATAATTATTACCATTCGAACTCTCAATATAGTGATCAAACAGTATAAGTACAGTTCAAATGTATAAAACAATGGTCGAACATGGTTGGATTGGGTCTTACCATTTGAACATCTAAAACAACGTTCAAATGGTTAGTTGATACCGTTCGAAAGATGTTTATAGCATTCGAATGGTATGCGAATCGATTTCGTATATCAGTTCGAGTCGACTTAGCCATTGAAATCCCGATTCCATGGATTTTTTACCAAAACAATACATAGAAACCTAAATAAACCTTCCTACAATGGATTAAAGCAAATCTACAGTGAGTATTGATGGATAAATTGCTTTATTCTAATTCAAACAAATAATCCATCAAAAACCTAAATATAAATGGTAAAATAGTTAGAAAAAAAAAAAAGACTACCGGTACTTAGAGGAAGAAGTTTTGAGTGGGTACTATTCACGGCAGCGAAGACGGCGTTAAACGGCGGAGATGGACGATTAAAGCCTTGAAAGGAAGTTGGAATGTCTCTGTTTGGCGTCCGTGAAAATGACGTCTACGGCAAGTTATATATGCAAAAACGTTCGAATGGTATCTTAAAACGTTCGAACGGTAAACTAAAAATTAATTTTTTTACATTATTTAATATATTATAATATATCATAATAGTTCATTATAATATTAAATATCATATATTATAATATATGTTATTATATATATCACACACTATATATTATATTTATTATGTTTAATATAGTATATATTATATTACATTTAATATATTATATTATACATATATAGTATACTATATATACTATACTATATTATAGTATTATATAACATATATGTGATATTAAAGATCACACTATATATAATAGTAAATATATGTTATGACTTGTTTAGTATAGTAATATATTATATTTTAGTTATAGGCTAATTAGATGACACGAAATATTCTAGCACTATAGATGACACTATATATGATAGTATATATATGTTATATATAGTTTAATATATTAACATATTATATTTTAGTTTTAGTCTAATTAGAATACACTATATATGCTAGCACTATAGATGACACTATATATGATAGTGTGTATATGTTATAATAGAAAGTATTATATTATCATATAATATTTCAGTTATAATCTAATTAGATGACACTATGCCATGATACCATATATATGTTATATATAGTCTAATATATATACTTGACTATAATATTTGTAGTATGATACTATATATTATATTATAGTAAAATATAATATAATACATAATATGCTTGATTATATATTATAATCAAATATTACTATGTTACTAAACTATAGTATATTATATATTATATATTAATGTTGTTATTTTATTTAAAGGTATAATGCAAAAAAATTTTTACTAAACATTCACCAAACCGTTCAAACTCTTAATAATAAGCGTTTGAACGTTTTGGTAAATGGGCATTACCATTCAAACGTGAAACTTCAAGAGGGAAATTTTTTCCGCTTCATTTTTTCACGTTCGAACGTTTAGTAAATAACCGTTCGAACGTAAATGTACTACATTTACATGACAGAACCTCACAATCTTGCTCTCCTCCCACCACTCTCAGTCTCACTACCATAGGCAAATCTTCCAACCAATGCCCTTCTCCCTCAATCCAACCCCCAAATATTAATAGTTTTCATCTTACTCTTATATTTTCGGATTAAGAGGTTATTTTTACTACTTTTTGGAGAGTATTTTTGTTTTGGACATAACGGTATCGTTGCATTTTCAACTCTCAAAACTAGGTATATATAATATCTCATTCTCATTTTAGTTTGAATATGAGTGTTTTCGTTTACTGTACTGAGTTCGTGATATTGTGTGTTTTCGATTGTTGTACTGAGTTGGTGATTATTGGGGTTTTCGGTGGTTGAAAATGACTGGAATCTGGAATAAACTTGTTCGAACGGTACACGATTAACGTTCGAACGGGTTTATTATGTTTGAACACAATATAATACTGTTTGAACGATATGTTTAAACGGTAGTAAAATATTAATTAGAAATTAGAATACTACTAAATCTTTAAATCTTTCAATTTCAATATTAATTAAAATGCTACTAAATCTTTAAATTAAAATGCAAATAGTTAAAATTTAATAATACTTAAATACTTAATATTTAAATTAATAAAATAAATTTTTAATTAAAATACAAATAGTTAAGATTTAATAATACTTAAATACTTAATATTTAAATTAATAAAATGAATTTTAATTAAAATACAAATAGTTAAGATTTAATAATACTTAAATACTTAACTACTGAAATTAATCAATTAAATTTTAATTAAAATACAAATAGTTAAGATTTAATAATACTTAAATACTTAATATTTAAATTACAAAAAAATGAAGTATTTTATTTAAAATACTACTAAATTTTTCAATAATACTTAATAATTAGAGTTTTTGTTGTATTGTTGTATAAATAATATGTTGTTACTGTTTGATATATGTTAGCATATCTTGCATTGTTTGTTCATCAAAATAAACCTTAGACCCATTCGAGAGTTATCAATATGGATGAATGCTTGATTGATAACTCTTGAATTATCCTAAGTGGACAGTTTGGGATTGTAAGATCATTTTCACAAACTATCGAACTATATCTGTTATTTATCCAGCATTAAGATTTTGGTAGATTCATCCCTTATTCTCCAGATATGCAGTTTCGGTGATGGTGCATCGACGTGTTTATCGTCGATGCACACAACCAAACGAGCATATTTGGAGAACTATGGGGAGATGCTGCCGAAATTTTGTTCAACGTGACAAATAATAGAGAATAGGTTTGCGACTATAATCTTACAATCCCGAATGAGATAGGACCAATTACCCGGTGAAAGGTGGCATACTCCTTGATTGATACATATTTGTTTGTTGATGCACACGTAATTATTTGTAATGAAGATAGTCGGCATGGATAAGAGTTGGTTGCGAGTTAACGATCGATTGGGTCAGAATTACAATGTATATACTGAAGGTGTTAAGAAATTCTGAGAGTTCGCATTGGATACATGTGATAGTGAAGGGCGTATTAGATGCCCATGTAGAGAATGCTGAAATTTGCATTCTCATAAGATAGACTTGGTGAGAGAACATCTGTTTGTCAAAGGTATTAACAAGGGTTATACTGATTGGGTCTTACACAGTAAACCATATCCAACTTCATTCGAGATTCCACATAAAGAAGAAGAGATCGATTAAGATGTATAACCAGATGTTGTTGGAGATGAATACGATGAGGATATGGAGCAATCGATTAAGATGTTAGGTGAAATCAGTGCGGGAATGTTTATGGATGAAGGTGATACGGACACATCAAGTTCAAACGATGGGGGTCATAAAAATTTTGCACAATTGTGGAATGATTCACAACATGAGCTATATCCAGGATGCAGAAGACACAGTAAGTTGTCATTTACCGTAAGACTACTTCACATAAAATCAATGTGCCGATTATCTATTAAGGCTGTCAATATGTTACTCGAGTTGTTTAAAGAGGCACTACCATCAGACAATACTTTACCTTATAACTTCTATGAAGCAAAAAAGTTGAAAAAAGGACTTGGATTTGATTACAACGTAATACATGCATGTAAGAATGACTGCATATTATTTTAGCAAGAGAATGAGCAGTTGAACGAGTATCTCATATGCCACGAATCAAGATGGGCATCTAACAAGCAAAATGTACTACAAAAGGTCGTATGCCACTTTCCATTGATACCTAGATTACAACGATTATATATGTCACGTGTAACGGCTGTAGACATGAAATGGCACTCATCAGCCAGAGTTAGGAACGATGATATTTTGTCACATCCTACGGACTCCCAGGTGTGGAATGAATTTGATTAGGAACACCCATGGTTTGCTGAAGGACCACGTAATGTGCCACTTGGGTTGGCAACAGATGGATTTAATCCATTTGGAAAAATGAGTACTAGTCATAGTACTTGGCCAGTTGTACTTATGTCGTATAATCTACCACCGTGGAAGTGTATGAAATATCTATATTTCATGATGAGTTTGCTAATTCTAGGTCCAAGATCACCGAGAAATGATATAGACATACACTTACAGCCATTGATTGCAGAATTGAAAGATTTGTGGGAGAAAGGAGTTGTCACATTTGATTCATCAACAGGCAAGTCGTTCAAGATGCATGCTGCTGTGTTATGGACAATAAATGATTTTTCAGCTTATGAAAACTTGTCAGGTTTGAGTACTAAGGGAAAAATGGCATGTTCAACTTGTAACAAATATACTAAATCTGAATGGCCCACTTACGGGAGGAAATTATGTTCCATGGGTTATCGTCGATTTTTACCTGATGACCATAGATGGCGGAAAAATTCACAAATGTTTGATGGTACTGTTGAATGGGGCCAACCTCCACCATATTTTTCTGGTGAAGATGTACTTGCACAGTTTATAGATGTTAGTTGTAATGAATTTGGTAAAAAAACAACGAAAGAGAAAACGAGCTATAAATGAGTTGAATTGGATAGAGAAGAGTATATTTTTTGAACACCCATACTGGTCAAAGTTAAAATTACGACGTACTCTTGATGTTATGCATATTGAAAAAAATATACGCAAATCCATATTGGGAACATTGATGTCAATTGAATGAAAAACAAAGGATACATTAAACTCAATGAATGATTTGAAGCGGTTGGGAATAAGACCTTATTGAACATAAAGTTTTAAGTTTCATGTAATTATATATCTACACATGGATTTTGATGATAACAAATGAATTCAAAGAATAAAGGAGTCTAAAGCTCAAGTTGTCTACACAATAGAGTCAAGCACATTAAGAAAACAAGCATGAGCAAGAAGGGAACAAGTTTACATTAAAGTCATAGAATAATATTGTAAATCTCTTAAAAATTTAAAATTTGGATTAAGGCTCAAAATTAATATTTTATCATAAATTATCAAAATAAATTTTCCACATGTGCATGAATATTTTCAAAATTAAATTTGAAAAATTTGAAAGATGATTGATTTTCATCTTTTACATGAGCATTACATGATTAAAGGTTTGAATTTTGAAAATATGAAAGATGATTGATTGTCATCTTTTACATGTGCATGATTTATTTGAATATTTTCAAAAGTGATTGATACTCTTTTTGACTTATGCAAAAGGTATATAATTTTGTTTGAAAATTTTGAAAAGTAAAGTGTACTCCTTTTGTCATATACAAAAAGGAAAAAGTTTATATTTGAAATTTTTGAAAAATGAATGATGTTGTCTTTGACAAATGGAAAAAAAAACTTTCATTTGAATTTTTTGAAAAAGTAAATGATGTCTTTGACATGTGAATCTTTTTAAATTTGAATATAAAGTCTCATATGCTTATAAATAGATCATTTGAGAGCTTCACATTCAAAACACCAAGAGCATACAACATTCATTTCAAAGCTTTCATTCTCTCTTCCTAAGCATTGAGCCTTAAACCTTGTTCATTTTGAGAAAGATATAGTTTGCGTTGTATTGTTCTTATTTCACTCATTGAGAAGTGTTTTCTGATAACTTACCCACTATCAGCTCTTGTATCAGTAAAATGGTGTATATAACCCTTGTATGTGTAGAAAGTGTTCTACACAGAGAATAGTTGAATCACCACGTGTAAGGTGATTGCAAGTATAGAGGGCATTCTACACGGATCATTTGTAGCAGTATTATTCAAAGGTATAATAGGTTTCTATCTCCACCTAAAAGAGGTTGAATGGTGAATTTGGGGATCCTCAAAAGGTAATTTGAGTCGAGGATGTAGACAGTGGGGCCAAACCTCGTTAACATACTGAGTTTGCTTCTCTCTTATCCTTACTCTTTATATTTATTGATGCTTTGTATTTTATTTAGATTTTACATTGTATATTTGATTTATAATTGTTAATTTTTTAAATATAACACAATTCACCCCCCTCTTGTGTTAGTCATCTAGGCAACAGACCGGAAATGCAATTGCAAGAAAATGGTTTGTCTGTTTACATACCAATTGGGTGGTATACATTGTCAATGAATGAAAGGGCTACATTTTATGCGTGGATAATGAAAATTAAATTATCAGACGGTTATGCCTCGAATTTGACAATGTATGTGTGAACAAATGACTGGAAAATAACTAAATTTAAAAGTCATGATTGTCATATCCGTTTACAACATATCTTGCTTATTGGTATTTGTGGATACTTGACCAGAGACATGCTCGCAGCTTTGACTGAGTTTGGTTTATTTTTTAAAGACTTATGTGCTAGGACGTTAAATGTAAAAGCTTTAGATCGAATGGAACGAGAAATTGCCATAATATTGTGTAAGCTAGAAAGTATTTACCCACCGTCATTCTTCGACGTCATGTTCACTTAGCCGTTCATTTGCCATGTGAGACTCGACTTGCAAGACCAGTTCAGTATAGATGGATGTATCTCATTGAACGATTCCTTGGGAAGTTGAAACATACAGTTGGTAACAAGGCTCGTCCAAAAGGATCAATTGCAGAATCATATATTGATGATAGATAGCATACCTTATGGTCCAAATATTTCCACAGAGTTGACACTAGGTTTGATCAGCCAGAAAGAGAATTTGACGTTGGTAAGACAATGAAATGGGTTTTTTATATTTTCCCAACAAATATGTCTACTTGGTGCAGTGCATGGTTATGACTTATGTGGAAGATAGTTTGAGAAATCTCAGTGGTACATGCTGAACAATTGCCCTGAAATAGAGAACCACTTGAAGTTATGATTTTTTCTTAATTTAAATTCACTCCTTTACTTTCACAAAATTATAAGAATATAAAATATTTGTGGTAATCATCAATTTTAGTGATCATATTAACATGCTCAAGGAACTGGGAGTAAATGATATAATCCAGAAACATGAAGAGGAGTTTTCGAGATGGTTTGAACAACGGGTAATGACATTACATATGCTTTACTCAATAACCCAATTTAAAATATTGATTGTTTATTATTGATATAATAGAAGTTTTACTTAATATGTAGGTTGTACAAATGCATGCGAATAATCCAAACGATATATCGAATGAACTGTATGCATTAGCGTGTGGCCCATCGAAACCCGCTACAAGATATTCTGCATGTATTTTTCGGGGAAGTAGGTATCACACAATGGATCGAGATTGTTATAGGAAAATACAAAATAGTGGTGTCCTAGTTGAGGGAAGTCATGATGGAGAAAATATTGATTTCTATGGAGTTATTGTTGATATAATTGGAATGAAATATTTGGGGGAGCTTGCAGTGTATCTGTTTAAGTGTGATTGGTGGCATTTAAGCAATCCTCGAACTGGAGTCCGTGATGATGAATATTTTTTGAGTATTAATACATCAAAAAAATGGTACGAAGATGATCCTTTTATTTTAACTTCTCAAGCATCTCAAGTATTCTACTTAGATAATCCGAAATTAGGAAATCAATAGCGAGTAGTACAAAAATATTCTCCAAGAAATATATATGACGTTATCCCTTAGGCGGAAGGATGAGACGAAGAAGAAGATGATCCCTCTACTCAATAAGCATACCAAGAGAGTCAACCAGTCTCTAATTTGTTTATGGATTTGAGCCAGTATGAGATGATTCCATTAAATAGAGAAGATATTGAGGCTGAAATTGTTGATTTGACAATTGAGTAAAATGTTAAATCATCTGAAGTATCTACAGATGATGAGACCGAATTGTCAAATGATACTGATACAGATTATGATTGACTAATTATGTGTTCACCTTACATTTGATGAGCACTATTTTACTTAATGAATATTGTATTAGTTTTCTGAAATTATGCCACCAAAGAGAAAGGAAGTTTGCATCCCATCTCCACCTATTCCTAGCTCCTATTCAGACTCACTATTAGAGATTGACTCTACAGAACAAGGTAAAATTCTAATAGTTATAAAATTTATTAATTAAGGTTATAATAGAAAATTGATTACAATGTTATATTTTATAGAGTTCACATTACAATCTTGTCAAGGTCGAGGCACTACTAGAGGCATGACGTTGGAAAAATATCGTAAGGTGGGTAAGATGAAGGTTAACATTCTTGACGAACATACCGGAGGCGAATGATAACTAGCAGCTTGGCTTGCATCGCATGTGGATGCTCTTACACAAACTTATGCAACTTTGGCAACGAGTTCATGGAAGAAAGTCCCCCAAAATGTTAAAGAGCTTGTCAATAAGTGACTCAGCTTATAATATTGTCTTCCAAGCGTAGAAGCTGTCAAAGTAATACAAGGGTAAGTCCCAAGATCGAATTCACAGGGACAAAGGGATTATCAAAGCGTTTGTGAGATTTTCTTTGTGTAAAAGATGTATCGATTATGAAGGATGAAAATTGATGTGGATCTATATTTTTAAAATTACCAAAACTAAGAGACTTAGAGAAAGTGTGTAGCAAATGAATTAAACTTGCAAGAAACAATAAAACAAACACTTGGGTTGGGTTTGAGATTCTTTTTATTTCGGATTCTAGATAATTTCTCGATTAACAATCCAGTCAAGGAATTGATATTCGGAAGATAAAAATTAAGCTCAAGTTTTTGCAATATTTTCTCAAGAAATTCTCTAATTTACTAGCCAAATTTATATTCATAATCAATCGAAAGAGGCCTTGATAAATTCAAGCTTTTGTTGTGCCTTACGTCAACAACAAAACAAGAGCAAGAGCCGCAATCTATTTTCCATTTGAATCCGACTAGTAATTTAGTGAAATCAACATTAAACAATAAAATATTGCATCAAACTAGAATCTAAAATAAATTAAATCTCATTCCACAACCCAAGCTTTAGAAATTAGTTACACATGATATTTTTAGTAACAAAAATAAATCTAAGTGGAATCATATCAAAAACTAAGAAAATATAAATAAACTTTAGAATGAAATAAAAATAAAAAGTCTATAATATCAGCTCGAAGAAATAAGACAAATTAAATTAAAGAAATAAATAATCTACGAAAACTAAAACGAAACCGCCACACTAACAAGCATAAAATTAATATTGCGAAAAAAAGGAACTAAAGTTGCCGTGCTCAAAATTAACAAAACTAAGAAGTAAAACTCAACTTCAGACGCCGAAAACGAAAAGAAGAATAAATAAAATAAATGCTAAACAAAAGAACTAAGAAAAAGACCAACATCCAAATGCTGAACTAAAAACCAGCAGAAACTTTGAACGAAAAGAAAAATAAACCCCTAGTTCTACTGCCCTCCATCCGAAAAAAGAAAGTAATGAAAGCCTCCTCTCTTACGTAGTAATTCTGAAACAAACAAAAAAAAACTGGAAAAACAGCCAACTAAGAGCTGCTGCCTGCTCCAAAGAAAACGAAAAATAAAACTGGAAAAAAAAAACTGTTCTGCTTCCTTCGACCGAAAGAGAAAATTCAAAGCGTCCCCTCTATCTCCCCGTCTGTAACCTTATAGCCACCTTAAAAAGAACAATGAAAATGATAAAAAAATGAGAGAGATAGAGCCCTATCCAGGTCTGCCATGTGCTTTCCATAGACCCCTTGAATTTTTTCTGCTGTGGTTTCTTTTCTGCTGCTGTTTCTATTTTCTGCATGTGCCTCTTGTTTCTGCCGAGTTGTGTTTCTGCATGTGCCTCTTGCTTTATTTTCTGCATGTGGGTTGTGTTTCTATCCGTGTGATGCATGTGTTCCAGCTGTGAGCTCCACTTTCTGCATGTGCCTTCTATCCTCTACATTGAATTATTTTCTGCAACTTTCTGCTTGAGTTTCTGCTGCTGTCCGAGTGATCTGCATGTGTGCTGCATATGTCCTGGTTTGCTGCTGCATGTGCATTTATTTTCTGCAAGTGTGAGTGATGCCGTGAGCTGCTTTTGTGTTTTCAACTTCCCTGCATGTTCCAGCCGTGAGTTGTGAGCTGCTTTTTGTGAGCTGTCCAAGTGATCTGCATGTGTACTGCATATGTCCTGGTTTGCTGCTGCATGTGCATTTTATTTTCTGCAAGTGTGAGCTGTTGATGCTGTTTTGCCGTGGCTTTCTGCATGTGAATTTTCTGCTGCAGTTTTCTGCTTTTTCTGCATGTGTATTTTCTGCTGCAGTTTTCTACTTTTTCTGCATGTGAGTTGATCTGCATGTGTGCGTTAGTTTTCCTGCATGAGTGTTCTGCATGTGTGCGTGAGTTTTCCTGCATGAGTGTTCTGTCCGTTGGTTTGAGCTGCAGGTAAACTGCTGCACGTCCGAGTGCTTTCCTGCATGTGTAGTGCATGTGTGAGTTTCTCTTTTTTTTTTTTTGCATTTATTTTCTGCAAGTGTGGTGTCCCGAGTGATGGTGTGAGTGTGCTAGCTTCATTACAAACTTTTTAAGGGTAAAATATCATGATTTAACAATTGACTCTAGTTTATAATTTACTGCATAATTAAGTGTTCAATTCATTTTTTAGTTAAATAATTTAATCACTTTAACAACTTAATATTACAGTTTTAGCACTTTATCACACCCCCCAACTAGCTTTTTGCTAGACTCTAGCAAATGAAGCGAATGAATTCATGCAAAGGTGAAATTATCAACTTGAGAAATCTGAGAATCACATGCCATGAAATAGATTTGTTGAGTTTAAGAACACTGGAGATAGATTAATCTGAATTTTGTATCAACTGAGAGATTTATACACAATTTAGTTAATCAACCAAGGGAATTACATGTAACAAAGCTTGCTTTCTTTTAAGTGCATGGAAATGGGGTTAGAATTCCAAGAT